>CP139501.1:99920184-100345184 GCA_021014915.2 Artemisia tridentata subsp. tridentata
CAACTTAATGGATATGCCGTATCAATGTTGTTTCCAGAATGTATAAATACCCCATTCGTCAGCCACATTCGACACGCATAATATACCACAGAAGGCGACGACCTGACCACACAAGACACAACCAGAAGGACGAATTCAGAGCAATAAGAAGGTCCTGCTAGTACTTTAATTCATAGGAAGATTCGTTTAATTTGTATTATTACTCTTTTAATCATTGAGTTAGCATGTTTTTCACTATTTGATCGCACTTAATTGTTTCCAGCTTTTATAATGAATATTTGATGTTTTATTCGATGCTTATGCGTATGTTTTGATAACCTACATAGTTTATCGTGCCTTGTCGACCTTAGGCGCGCAAAATTACTTCATTAACATCGTTTACATGATTAATGTAAGCCCTTAAGGGTTAAATAATACATAAACTTAGTAATCATTAAGGTGGACTTTATGCGGAGATCGGATTAATCGTGACAGGATTAGTTCATCGAGAAGACTTAATACCTGAAATCTAGATGTTTAGACTGGATCTAGATATTGGAATGATATACGCGTACACGTAAGCAACCACTGAGAGAGAATAGATTTTAGTACTCATCTTATATAACTAAGCAATTAAACAAGTAACACATCTTCCTTACTATCGGACAGGCCTCTTATCTATATCTATTTTCTATCTGTGTACGTGTGTGTCATTTGCCTTATTACTTTTATTTACTGTTTTACTTAATCTAAACATCGTGCTAGTCTCTCAGGCTAAAAACCCCCCTTGCGTTAGATTAGGTTTAATTAGAAATAACTTTAGGATTAAAATACTGATAGATACTTTGGTGTTAACGTTCCACTCTTAGTGATCGACACTCTACTTACCAACTAGGCTACATTGATCGAGTACACTGCCCGTTACACTCTAATTACCAACTAGGTTAAGTCGGCTAAATATAAATGTAAAAATTGATAACATAATCTATACCTACAACGAGAACACATCAAGTTTTTGGCGCCGCTTCCGGGGACGACTTCTTAAGGAATTGCGCGAACACACTTTCCATGGATTGGACACTGAAAACACAATTTTACATGTTGAAATAATCTTTTGGATCGTTGACTCATACACACTTATCATTGTTGATCTAGGACTGCTCATGCTTCAAGCTTTCCTACTTACTTTGTCTGGAGCTGCAAAAGAATGGTTGAACAATGAACCTTCAGGTCCCTTTACTAATTGGATAGAGCTTAAGAAAAAAAATTTTGACAAATTTGCTCGTGAAGAACGATACGAAAAAGACCCTAAATTTTTTACTGGCTGAGCTCTAAATTTAGCAACTCAAAGAAAATGAGTGTGTCTCTCAAAAGCGCACTTTGGACTTAATGGATAATGGGAAATGACGAAGACGAACTACTTGAAGAGGTTGTCGAATTATTCAGAATTGAGACAAACCTGTTCAAGTACGAGACACCTCTGTACAAAGAATTCAAGGAATTCAATCATCTCCTAAAAATTGATGAAGATGTTTTAACTGGTGATTTACCAGGATTTAAAACTTATGAGGAATTTAAGAACACTTGGTACTACGAGTGGAATGACCAAATACCATGGGTTTTTTATAAGCCATGGGATGAAAGTAACTTGGAACATACATACGAACCCATTCGCTTCAAGGATGGGTACGAGACATGGCTAACTTGTGACTGGAAAAAAGATGGGATTTGTAATGTTGGAGATTTTCCGGGAATGAAACGAGTTTGTAATAACATCTATTTTGCAGAATACGATAGGTATGATTCACTCGAAGACTGCGAGAGAAAAAAATAAGCTTTATTGGAAAAAGTGAGGCTTGAATCTCAAGAGGAAGACTTGGACATAAGGAGATTGACATTCTGGGAATGGGTGCACAAGAATTTTGATGACTACACAAAACTTGATAAAAGATTGCAATGGAAACTAAAGAAAGAATGGGAGGAACTTCAATACGGGTATGGATCAAGTAATGAAGATTGGAATGATCATTACCCAGACGTGAAGAATAGTGATAATACTCAGAGTAATCATATGAAGTCATCAGAAGAAGAAGGGGGAAAATTTATGAATGGGTTAGAAGATTATCTAGTTTTGAACAAAGAGTCTTATTTTGTTAATGAAAAAGAAGAAGCATTTAAAGAGAGAAAGTGTCGACTGCTTGGAATCCCCTACCAAAAGCCACCGACATTTACAGCTGAGAAGTTTGAAGTTATTAAATATTCTTTTGGGCCACTTGAGGAATATGCGGCTATAATGATGACTCAGTATAATGAACGAACTCGAACCGAAGATAATGTATCACAAGTTTTCATGACATTTTTCGCATAAAAGACGAAGGATGGTTCGTGACAAGGACGAAGTAGAAGCCGAAGATGAGTCTAACTTAAGACTCTGGAATTAAGAGAAGTGCTTACTGGGAGACAACCCAGATTTGTTATTTCTGTTTTTTGTCATCGAGTCTGTCAGACCTGCACATCGATACGGCGCATCCCATCCTAAGGATGCGGCGTATTGACTGTACAGGTCATATCTATCCTTTTTATTTTTTTCTGCATTTAATTTTTATTTCCGCACTTTGAACTTATTCGTCAGTTATTTTGATACGGCGCATCTCATCCCATGGATGCGGCGTATCGACTGGCCTGTTGAAAATTTTCAGTTTTAATTTTTAATATTTAGTTTGTTTTAACTAACCATCGATAAATCAGAGACGCACTAGCTGCGATTTTCATAGTCACTAACACAGGTTGTTCACAAGAAGCGGTGGTTTACATACATTCTGTATTTTCTATGTGTTGTAGCCATGCTGGTATACAGACGCCATTACACATACAGAAAATAAAAAGTTGCTCACAAACGCATAATGGAGGATCATACCGAGCAAATCTAACGGGAGTTTTTCCGTTCTAATTCTTATTATTTCCCATTTTTCACTTCATTTTTAAACAACGAGGAAGTTGTTTATCTTAAGTGGGGGGATGAAGAATTAGAACGTTACTTGTCCTTATTTTTCAAAAATATGCTTAATATATGCTTAATATGCTTAAATTTAAAATTTTTCTAGCATGTTTTTGTGAAATCAAAGTTGTATAACCGCACACATAACCCTTATTTCTATATTGTGAGAATTTAGCCTTATCCGTTCCCTAATATTTTACCCAAATTCCACAAAAATGTGAGTATGCCGGTGACTTGTATTAAACTTTAGAACTTGGCTTGTATACTATTCGAGACCACCATAATGAGTATTATTGATATAATTGGAGTGACTTGTCTAACTAGGTAAATTTCTAGGATTACACCCAAATATCCTACATATGTTGTGTTACATTAACTAACTACACTGGTTAGTTAATCCCCATGTTAAACACTTTTGTCACTCTCAATTATAGAGTAATATACCCCTAGAAAAACCCTCAGATCCATTCCTTTCATTTCTTACACCAATATTTAAATGTTTCGTTACACGTTTACACCTTAGCTTACCCTGTAGATTTAAGTCCGTAGTTAGTTTCTTGTGTAAAGTGTGTATTTCATGTGTTCATGTGTGTGTTTCTTATCTTTGGTGAGGTTGGGAATTGCACAAAATGCAATGGGATTGTGATAGTAGTTATTTTTTTTATTTTTCGTGTTTTTATTGCTATCACTATTATTTTTATATCTGAAGAATGGAAAAGTATGGAAAAATTATTCAGGTTTATTATGATTGTGATGTGGTGAAATTTTACACCATTAGTAGTTTTATTAAAAAAATCAAAAAAATGAAAAGAAAAAGAAAGAGTACGTTGGTAAGTGTTATAAACCAACGATGTAAAGTTATGCACTAGTAGAGATATCGCTACTACCTGTTGTATTATATTTATGGATTGCAAGGGAGTTGGCCATTATGGGAACGCCAACTAAGGTTTATTCTTTGATTGAGACATCATTGAGTCTAACTTCGTGTCTACCTTATAAAGCGTGAGTTTCCGTGTTAAAGAGTGACTTGATTTATGAGTTGTGTCTTCTTCAAGGGAAGGTTGGGAATTAATTAACCACATTTGTTAGGACTTAATCTATTTGTTTGTTTATTTTATTTTACACCAATTTATGTATTTCCCAAATGTTAGACTTACCCTTTACCAAGTTACTTTATTCGTTGTTAGCTTTCGAGCATCCGGATATAGTAATGGCTTAGTAAAAATGTCAAGTGCATGAATAAGGGAGTGACCATCCGAGTTTTTGAGAAATCAAATAACGCGCCAGCAATATGAGGTTCCACCTTGGTGACCATCCATTGTTTGAGGAATCAAAAGCTCGCGCCAGCGATCTACTGAGTTTGTGTAGGAGATGTTTAAACGAAGCTAGGTTTAACCCTTAAGCCTTATCATGTTTAACCCAATTTACCGCTTTAGACTTGTCACTCCATACATTTAGTGGTGGAGATGTGTATCCTTGCCAAGCTTATGATAGAATATTCGTCACGACCGAGCAATTGAGCAAATTACTTACATGTTACCACATAGATTAGTTGAGTGATTTGAGTGATTTCATTTTCCTACTTTGTAAGGTGTTTGGTTGTGCAATTGAAATCAAACGAATAAATGCTTAAACTATAAAAAATCTTAGACTATGTTTAGGATACATTTTGTCACACCCCGCTAAGAGCAGAAACATGAGGTGCAACAAAAATGTAACATCGCATAAGGTAGTAGAACAACACCATAATTGATTTAGGAAATAAGTTACAATTGTTACAATAAGATTTTTAATACAAAACTGGATAATGAAAACACAAGTCTTAATCTTATCAAATTTAAGTCTTTAGAAAAAGATCTTGGCCAAATCACTCAGTCTTTAATATGAGAACAATCTATGACTTCAATATGCATGTTTCCTTCAAAATACAACCATCGATCACCTGAAAATGATACTCTAAAATTTCAACATAAAGTTGGTGAGTTCGTAGTTTTAAAGTAAATAAAATCAGATTTACCGTGCATGATATATAAATAGGACAAGTGTGCAAATAATAATAATAAAGTGTAGGGCAAGAAGTTATATCATAATCATCGGGCTAATCAGGTAACCACCCATTGGCTAGTTAGGTTGCCACCTATATAAACCACCACACTCTTCATCTACAAATCTTCATCTTCGAAACATATATGTACTACATGCATGCCTACCAGCTGGAGCTGTAACATGAGTATTCCCATGTCAAGTGGATTACACCCAAGACATGAGACCATACAAAAATACCACTAGTGCACCTAACGCAATTATATACACACAACATTGTCCAAAAGTAATAAAGCAAACATTTAAGCACGGCATAAAAACTTGAAATAACTTTGAGTATCATTTTCCCCCAAGAAAATATATAAAAAAGGGCCACGAAAACTCACCTTGAAGCGCATGAGACAAGATGACAAGTCCAAGCAATAGTCTTAGAAATCAATGCCAATGAAAGAACACTCGGAAACACAACTACATCCCTTCGAATGATCTACCTGAATTAAGAATTGCTTATTTTATAGAAGTCTAATAACCAATTATATGATTAATACTTATAGTCATTCATTAATGAGATTAGGGTTTCATTACTAAAATTAGGTTAACTTGTACTTAAGAGCATCTATATTAATGTTTCAAATGTACCTTAGGTCAAAACACATTAAATGAGTTAGGTTAAACCAAAATTTCTAACTTGAAAGATGGTTCAGATTTTATCCCATTCTATTCCTGATATTTATAAATTTTAAACCACATTTAAGTGTGTACTGGGAAGCTAAGATTTTTATCACAGATACCTATACATGTTGAGCACCTACTATAATTTTCTCAGATTTTATTTCCAGGTGATAGTACCCTTTAAAAAATCATTTTTCCTAGACCTGCCCAGAAAGATAACTGCACATACACCCAGAAAGTTTGCATTTGTTTACCCCATGAGAACCCTTCATAAAAATCTATAAAAATTCTAGTAAGTCCCATATATACTAAATACTATACCTGTAAAAGGAGACCTCCTAATTTCCCACTATTTGGAAACTAAAATTCAAAAACACTAGCTGAATTTCTAGACTCCTAAACTCAGGACTGACATCTAATGTTCAAAAATCAAAAAGTCATTTATCCTCAAAAATTATGAAATTTTATATGAAGATAGCACACAACCTGAACTTAGTTTTAGGCTCAAAAATCTTGCAAAAACACATTGTCATCATCAATTTATAACCCTCTAAACCCGACCTAAATATTTTATCAGCGTGCAGTTGGGACAGAAACAACCCTAAGCTTAACCAAACCGATACCACGACCCTTAGACCTTATTCAATTCAGGCTCTAAAAAGTTTTAAGACATTATAAAACCATCTGTTTAACACACGCACAAGTGTACACATGACAACAAATTAACAGGACCCCTTATAGGTTTAACGAGGCAAAAACAAGTCCTATGTCTAATCCCTTTTAGATCTGATTGTACATACATGTTTCATAGGTTTAAATTAGCCAATAATCACACATGTTTATATCCCTTTAGTTCGACACACATCATATACACACACCCCCAATTATAACGACACAAATCAATTCACATAAAATCACAAACAAGCCCAAATTTCTCGTTATGATACGTATTAGGATTTTCATATTTATAAGGCTTATTAAATGTGCATTTAAGTATGTTATTCCATACTATTTCATGTGACAATATACATATCGGTTTACAGATTAACGAATAGCACATATCAATCAGATTTATATGAAACGATTAGGTTTTAGATGTTATTAAATTCATATTAATGTTATGTGTCGAATTGGAAGGAGACAAATAAAGAATTCGTGATACCTTTTGGTAGTTAACGATAGGATCAAAGGAAAGAACACATGAGCACCACACAAGCTATTTTGGCTGGAATTAAAGGGAATGATCACCAATTGATCATCACAGCAACAATAGCAACGAACAACAATAAGTCTTGGTCTTGGAAGAATGATCTGACCTTTTTTTAGGGTTTTTAGTGTGTCATTTTTTTTAGGAGGGAGAGGGCCAAAGGAAGGATCGATTTATCAGAAGGGAAGGCGTGTGTTTTTGGAGTAAATGGAGATAATGTAGGGGTGATTGGGCCGAGACTTTTGGAAGGTGATTTACGGGTTTTAATTTGTCACAAATAATTTCCATATTTCAAAAACAAAGTGTGTACAAAATTAAAAAAATAAAACGTCGCTTTCTCATTTACTTAGGTTATGGATCCTACGTTTGCAGATTTTTAAATCTTAACATATAGTTTAAGTTTAGGTTAAATTTGTATCGAACGTTCAAAAGTTAACTCAGCTTTTAGGTTGTTATAATTTCCAATTAGAAGACAAATGCCGGGTCAAAGGTCATCGTTGCCTAACCTGATTTGGTGAGGGTTCTCACACATTTTCAAAGTTTTATCAAAGGTTTACTTGAGGACAAGTAAAGTTCAAGTAGGGGGATATTTGATGATATCAAATAAAAACATCTTATTAGCATCATTTATCCCATGTTTATCGCTTGTTTTATATTATTTTATATGATAATTGATACTTAATCTCTTACTTTGTAAATATCAGTTATAAACAAGCATCTGGTGCAAGTTAGCTATTTGGACGTAAATTGGAGCAAAATGGATCAAGATGGAAAAGTCTACTGAACTGAAGGAAGATAAACGTTATTTATATCTTTCGATAACTTCACGTTTTGATGGTAACAAAATGTGAAAACACTTTACGTCAAAAGTAACGTAAACAAGTTTTTAGTCGAAAGATCCCGTTTCTACGTAAATCACCCTAGGTATGAACAAACAAATTTACAACTTTTAAATGATCAAAGAAGTGAATTTGTGTTTCAAACTTCACATTTTTAATGTGGCAAAATATTTTTTAAAAAATATACCTTACAAGTTATTTTTGAATTATAAAGAAATGTTTTATTGGAAAAATAAGTTTAAAAATCATAACAGTTATTTTTCCCCCCAAAATCAGCTCCAAACTTCCCCAAATAAACTTTCACCACTAAAAACAAAAATTGGAGCGTCCTTGTCTAGCATAGTACCACGTATTTAGTGGTACCATGACACTATAACGGGAAAATTTCTTCTGCCTATAAATACCAGCCCTGTTCACAATTTTCGGGCATCCTTTTTCACACAAAACTTTCTAAGTTTAAAACTCTTATCACATCTTCTCTCCTTTGATCATTTAGTTTAGTTTTTTTTTTTGTTTAGAGAGTGATCCAATCATCCAACTAAGTGATCAATTTCATTCCTCTACAAGTGCATGAGAAGAAAACAAAGTATCAAAGAAGATACAAAGTGTTGTATTTATAGTTAGTGCAATTGTTACACTTGTTACATACTTGTTGTATCCTAGCATACACCAAGTTGATTTTCTTTTGTATAGTTTGTGAGAGTAGATCATTGTGATCTTGTTGAGATATTGGAGATCTCTTGTAGCTTGTGGGCTTGTGTGTTGATCAAGTGGATCAAGGGTAGATCGGGTAGATTGAGTCAAGTGTGTTGATTGTGTGAATTAGTATGGATCGTGGTGGATTGGTACTAGCTAAGATTGGTACTCGACATTTAGCTTAGTGTCGGAAATAAGGATAAGCGACGTTGTACGGTTTTCTCCGCCTGAAGGGAGCTTTGTTGACATAGTTCTTAGAACTCTCGAGTTTGGTACTTGGGGAGTGGAGTAGGGCAAAGAAGAGCTTCGTGACCGAACCACTATAAATCTCTTTGTCCCGGTTTGATCTTTCCATCTCATTTCTTTATATTTATTGTTTATATTAGATAGTATTGTTTAGTGTTCATACTTTTGTTGATTGATTTCACAAAAGAATCGAATCAAAGTTTTTCACAAGTAATGTTTCTAAAACTAATTAAAAACCGGTAAAATTATTCAACCCCCCTTCTAGTTTTCCACACGCTGTACATCAAGACTTAGACGATTATTAAGACCACTACCTGACTTTGAAGCATACGCCGTATGGACTTTATACCATGCATTGTATATAAAACCTTGGTCAAACGAAGTAAATCCAACTTGTTCTACTCCAGATGCGCCGTATGATATCTCAGAGATGCGGCATATTAATCTCAAGACTTCACCACAAATCAAAGATATTGAAGACACGTATACACCATATAAAGATTGAAGGTGCGCCGTATCAACCGGTGGTGTACGAATATTCCTGAATATAATAATCTTGGACCCCACACGAAGTTGCCTTGATACGGCGTATCAACTTAATGGATACGCCGTATCGATGCAGTTTCCAGAATGTATAAATACCCCATTCTTCAGCTACATTCGAAACGCATAATATACCACAGAAGGCGACGACCTGACCACACAAGACACAACTAGAAGGACTAATTCAAAGCAATAAGAAGATCATGCTAGTACTTAAATTCATAGGAAGATTCGTTTAATTTGGATGAGGCGAAAAGTGTACCGCTTTTAAGGGGTCATTTAAGCCCGAAATCGTATTTATTTGATCAAATATTGCCCTAAATCGTTCCTTTTGTCATTTTAGGTACTTTTGAGGAGAAATCTGGAAAAGGAGGCATTTTGGACGTTTTTGGAGCATTAAAGTGAAGAAAACGGCAAAGTCTCAAGAATCGGCTAAAAGTTACTCTTGACGGCGTCACAATTAACATGGGACGGCGTCATGCCTTGGCAAGAAAAGTTGGACGTGAAATTTACTCATGACGGGCCAGTGAGTTTGCATGAGAATTCTGACGGCGTCACGCTTTAACTAAATCAAGGGCGTCACGGCTTAAATCATAAGGGGACGGCGTCACGTTCAGGATCCGACGGCGTCAAGCCTTGATAAGCCAGAATGGATTTTTGAAGAGCTAAAGAGGGACGGCGTCAAGATGGTCATCCGGGAACCCTAAAAGCGGCGAGGTGACGGCGTCACAATGCATAAGGTGACGCCGTCAGATGTCAAAGTCTATATATAGTTTTCTAATTTTTTGTCATTAGGGAGAGCTTAGTGTGTGGAATTTTGGGATAAAACCCTAAGACGATTTTAGCTACTTTTTCAGGGCTTTTTGCCTTGAGATCTTCCATGTTTCATTAAAAGATAAGTTATCAATTAATCATTCAATATGTCTATGTGTTGTTTGATTCTATCTTATGCTTGTCTTTTGTTTAACATGTTAGGCTAATTTTATCTTGTGTTTGCTTAGATCTAATGAAACCTAGCTATTGATTATTGGTTGTTGGTGTGTTGTTAGTTGTATTGGATGATTGTTTATCTATGTTAGGCTTAAGAAAACTGGCTAACTTCCTATTCGGTAACTTGCTTGAACGTCTTAAGAAACATGAACCAAACGCGTACTAAAGGTTTTTATGGTTGTATTTAATGCACAAGCGAATTCTAGTGATCCCATGTTAGGAGCTTCCTAGCCGGCTCGACATAGGAGTGAAGTAGGAGCTTGTAGAGTTTGGGGAAGTAAGTACGCCACCCCACGAATGGTATTAAGGAATACACCCGTCATCCACGCGACTAATACACACTAATTAACCGGTAAAAGATAGTTAGGGAGTAAGGAAATCTAAGTAAACACATTTCTCTACACATAAGTTTCTCACCACTTTTCATTTTTGTTATTTTATTTTATTTGCATTTGTAGTAATTTGGGTTAGTTGACTAGCAACTAATTCCGCCCACTCCTTCAAAACCCGAGATTTTACTTGCTTCCATAAAATATAAAAGTACAAAAAAAGAATCTTCCTCAACCCTTAGACCTAATTAGAGTAGCCTTTCACACCTAACGAACACTATTCCCTGTGGAGAACGATCAATCCCCCGTACTTACCACTACACTATACTACATCGGTCAGGTACACTGCCTGGTGGGGTTGTAAGCCTCTTGAGATCCCTCGAGAGGTAAAACCTGTTGTAAGGTTGCAAAACCCACGCATCAAGTTTTTGGCGCCGCTGCCGGGGAATAGTTATTGTTTAGGTTGAATTTTTATTTCTATTAGGTCTACTCACTAGATTCCTTTCTAGTGAGATTTTTATTTTATTTTTCTAGGTTTTCTTTAGTCTATCTATTTTCTTCGTGTCTTTGTTCGTAACCATTACCATCCGACATCATGGAAGATGGTAATATCCTTAACCCACCACCACAACAACCACCACCACCTCCTAGAGCCCGTACTTTAGGAGAGTATTCCCGTCCTAGCCACCACGGCTATCGAAACACCATTGAGCTCACACAAGGAGCCAATATCACACCCTTGCGATCCGACACCATCCGGTTGGTGCAAAGCGGATGCGCATTCCATGGACTTCGTTCTGAAGATCCTAATCAACATCTCAAGGACTTTCTTAAAATCGTTGATTCTATAGACCTTGATGTTGCCACTCGAGAGACGACCCGATTGCGTCTCTTCCAATTCTCTCTGCGGGACCAAGCTAGTCAGTGGCTAGAACGTCAACCCGCAGGATCCATCACCTCTTGGGATGATCTCACCACTCGTTTCCTTGCTCAGTTTTCCCACCGGGGAGAACTACCAAGCTAAGGAAGGATATCTTGATGTTTGAACAACGTCGAGGCGAAACCCTCTACGGGGCATGGATTCGATTCAAGGACTTACTTCAAAAAGTCCCTCATCATGGCATAAATCTATGGCTTCAAATCCAAATCTTCTATGACCATGTTGATTACCACACCAAGCGTGCCATCGATCGAGCCGCCGGGGGCAGATTGCGCGACAAAAGCGCCGAGGAATCATGGGAGATCATTGATGAGCTTGCATCCGACGATGATGAACTGTGGCAAGTCTCCCACGACGTGCGCTCGGCAGTCATGACATATTCTTCGCCCGATACAGCCAATCAAATCACTGAGGAAAGCGTTAGTGAACTTGAGAAAAGGGTTGCATATCTTATGGAAAAGCAAAAGAGACCCTTAAGTCCACAAAAAGCAACAATTAACTCAGTCTTAAGCGTTAAGCAAATACCATTGTCCGAATCACCCCGTAGGGAAAATACTAAACCCTTCCATAAGCACGCTCCACCCAACTCACCACCTCAGGAACTCAGTCCAACATTCGAAGCTCGAATGAGAGAGTACATGTCGAAACACTCCGAACGGTTGGCTAAATTTGAGGAAGCCGTCTACAAACAAAAGGAGGAAATGGAAGAGAAAATGGCGGAGATGATGAATCTTTTGAAAGAATACACAAATACTAAAGCCCCTGAAAAAGTGTTGGTGAGGAATGACGCTGATGTTCCTAACACTGAATTTGTCAAGGCCACCTCCATCGTCCAAGAGGGCGGAAATGATGGAAGAGGAAAATCCATAACTATGGAAGTTAACAAAATTGACCTCATCCCACTTAATAAGGGAAACACCAATGCTTACAAATGCGATTCCGACAAGGGAGAGGAGGCGCCCTCTGAGGAGCGCCAATTGGTTGAACCGCCAGTGTCACAACAAGTGAAGCATTACTTGAAGCACGAAATAAACAAGGAGACCATAAACGATTGGGTGAGAAACTATCGACGTACTCATCTACCCAACAAGGAGTCCAAGAAGGTGGAACCGGATGACAAATCTGACACATTACCCGGTGGGCAATTGTATGAATGCCTCATAGGACAAAAGTTAGTGGAAAAGCAGAAATTCTACGGGGTCTTTGAAATACCATGCAGCATTGGAAAACATAAGTATCTGGATGCGATAGCTGACCAAGGTTCCGACGTAAATTTGATGCCTTTATCCGTTTATGTCCAGTTAACCGATGAGTTGCCATCCATCACCCATACTAAACTCTCCTTTGCGAAACATTCTTATGAGTACCCGTTAGGAATTGCAGAAGATGTATTGGTCAACGTTGCCGGATTCCTGTATCCGGTCGACTTCATGATCATTGAGAGAAATGATATGAATATGCCAATAATCCTTGGGGCACCCTTTCTCGCTACCACTAGAGCACAAATCAATTACGAAAATAGCACCATCCAAATGAAGAAGGGGAAGAAAACAATAAACTTCCCAACGATCCCACGACATATACGAGATGTTGCTCTGCAGAAGAAGATGGAGGCTAACCCCAATATAATCCGTGGTAATGTTCGAGAGAAAATTCTTGCATGGGAGGCGAGGATTAAGAGTTATATGGAAAATGAGATTAGAGAATGTAAAGGTGGAAATAACAATTACATTGAGGCTGATGAGCAAACCAATAACCCCGTTGAATTTACAAAAGGGGACTTAGTGCTCCTAAGGCATTCAGCAACTGAAGCACCTACTAATGAACCAAGTCCCTGGTGGTACGGACCATTCATAATTAAAAGTTTACACCAAGATGGGATAGTAAGCTTGACCAGCAAAGGAGGAGGTGAAGTGACCGCGAATGTCGAGCGATTGAGACACCACCACCCTGATAACAAGGATCATATCTATCAGGGATACGTCATTATGAATGATGGAATCACGTAATATACGTGACTTTGAGTCTAGCTACAAGACTCGTTAATAAAGAAAGGCGCTTCTTGGGAGGCAACCCAAGCTTTATTTATTTTATTTGCTTTGTGTGTTCATTTGTTTGTTTGTTTGATTTTATTTGCTTCCGTATGTATGTTTAATTTTTATTATTATTGATTCATGTTCAAAAGTAATTTGTGAAAATGCTTTATTTTGTTTTTAACTTCGTCTTAACTACATATAAAGGTATTTTGCAAAAGATAAGTGTAAGGGAAATCTAAATTGGTTTATTAGAACACATATGAACATGAATCGTAATAATAATAAATTAACATACATATCCGTATTTGTTTGAGTCAAATGCTTGTATCGAGTCATAATGATGTTTTGCAGGATTTCCAGGAAGTAAGGTAAAGGTTTTTCAAGAAATTTTCCGGAAACTTAAAATGAAAATTTTTGTCAGGTCATTTCTGACGGCGTCAGGGGTTATAACCTGACGGCGTCAGATTTAATTTCCAGAAATTTTTGAAAATTTTGTTTTCATAAAAAGTTTTTATTAAAATCTCCAACTTATAATCTCCAGGAATCTGCAAAGTTATCATTCCACAAGCATTATATCCTTATATATAGATTTTATCCCGCCGATGTTATGCAGGTTTTCGTGTTTGTTTTCTCAGGTTCAACAGGTTATTTTGGACAAGGAAATGTTTTGAATCAAGCTTATGGCGATGCATTAGTCATGGAGCTTCAACATTCTCTTTGGAGGAAGATTTAACCGTGTAATTTCATTATCCAACGAGCGAATCAGGGGAGTATTTGATTTCATTCTTTTACTTTATGCTTTTACATTTGTCATTTGAACATTGGGGACAATGTTCATCTTAAGTGTAAGGGGAGGGTAAAAGTACGATTTTAGAGAATACAATTGCGCTTGATTTTTGTTTGTTTAATAGTAGATGTGTAATAAAACTGAGAGAAATACTTGTTAAGGTAATTTTAGTGCCAAATTTAAAATTTTTTACAACATATAGGAGTGAAACTTTGATCCTAATAAGCGTCTCATGGATAGGAGTTATATGACTAGCACAAAAACCGTACCACTAAAAAATTTTCCACCCCCAAATATGTGAGGTTCGCCCCTAGAATTGGTAGGAAAAGCATTTATGCTATGATGTGTGTACCGGTAGCACTTAGATTCTAGAACTTGCGTTAGGACCATTCCAAGGCCACAAGTGAGACTACATTCGTGTAGTTAGATTTACTACATGATAAGAGGCATTAGGATTAACCCATTGTTTTACACCTGTGTTTTTGTTATAATTACATTGGCTACATTGGTCAAGTAATTCTCCCACACCCTTTGCGTTGTACTCATTTTTAGTACACGATACCCCTAGTACACCCTCAGAGCCTATCTTTTCGTTTCGACCTTTAAGCATTTTACTTAAAGGAAGAATTTGTTACACCCCACTTAAATGTACACCCAAATCGCCTTAGCCTACCTTGTATGCACTCATCTTTAGTGCATTATTGTTACAACATTTGTTTAAACCCAAGTTAATTATCTAGTTGATTACATGGTTGCTAAGTCGAGTCATATCCTTGTACATATTGTTTTGGGACGATTGGGACTCGTGGGTAAAGTACTAGTGTAATGGAGTAATGGGGAAGAACATCATTTATTACCCCCATATGTGCTAAATGTTTTAAAAGTACTCCAAGTTTTTCAATTATCTTAATTCGAGTCATTAGAATAGTTATTTGTAAAGTTATGTAAAAGTTCAAGTGTAAGGGGATGCAACGCCCCTATGATGTATTATTTTGGATGGTAGGGTAAAAGTGTATGCAAAAAAAAAAAAAAAAAAAAAAAAAAAAAAAAAAAAAAAAAAAAAAAAAAAAAATCAAGAAAAATACAAAAAAAAAAATGAGAAAAAAAAAAAAAAAAAATAGAAAAAACATACGGACTACCATCCCGTTTCATTTTATGTTTATTTTATGTTTATGTTTTGTTATTTTCTTTCATTAGCTTAAGATCGAGTCTAGTCTTGGCTTAGCAACATTGTATAGTACATGTAATTGATCAAGATCTTTAACTCGCCACCAGTAAAATATCCTTTATCCAACAAAACCGTGTTTTCCTTTTCCCTACACCTAACGTTATAACCCATTTAAAAGCCCTCTTTGATAGTTTATCTTAGGTGCTTACGCCTAGTGGAGGAGGTTTTCGATCCTTTCCCAAGCCTATGGTAATCTATTTGCTATGACAGGTAGTGAGAGATATTTTCCGTTTTCATTTATGAGATTTATTTTGATGACACTTGAGAGATGTGAGTATCTAAACACTACTTGTGAGGTGCTAGTATGTAATCTCCGTGCTTATTATGATTGAAGTGGAACGAATATTTGTTGTAATTACTTTTATGTTTGCATTAAATGACCCCTAACTTGTATTTTGATTAGAATAAAAGCGCATTTGCTTGAGGACAAGCAAATCTCAAGTGTAAGGGTATTTGATGAGGCGAAAAGTGTACCGCTTTTAAGGGGTCATTTAAGCCCGAAATCGTATTTATTTGATCAAATATTGCCCTAAATCGTTCCTTTTGTCATTTTAGGTACTTTTGAGGAGAAATCTGGAAAAGGAGGCATTTTGGACGTTTTTGGAGCATTAAAGTGAAGAAAACGGCAAAGTCTCAAGAATCGGCTAAAAGTTACTCTTGACGGCGTCACAATTAACATGGGACGGCGTCATGCCTTGGCAAGAAAAGTTGGACGTGAAATTTACTCATGACGGGCCAGTGAGTTTGCATGAGAATTCTGACGGCGTCACGCTTTAACTAAATCAAGGGCGTCACGGCTTAAATCATAAGGGGACGGCGTCACGTTCAGGATCCGACGGCGTCAAGCCTTGATAAGCCAGAATGGATTTTTGAAGAGCTAAAGAGGGACGGCGTCAAGATGGTCATCCGGGAACCCTAAAAGCGGCGAGGTGACGGCGTCACAATGCATAAGGTGACGCCGTCAGATGTCAAAGTCTATATATAGTTTTCTAATTTTTTGTCATTAGGGAGAGCTTAGTGTGTGGAATTTTGGGATAAAACCCTAAGACGATTTTAGCTACTTTTTCAGGGCTTTTTGCCTTGAGATCTTCCATGTTTCATTAAAAGATAAGTTATCAATTAATCATTCAATATGTCTATGTGTTGTTTGATTCTATCTTATGCTTGTCTTTTGTTTAACATGTTAGGCTAATTTTATCTTGTGTTTGCTTAGATCTAATGAAACCTAGCTATTGATTATTGGTTGTTGGTGTGTTGTTAGTTGTATTGGATGATTGTTTATCTATGTTAGGCTTAAGAAAACTGGCTAACTTCCTATTCGGTAACTTGCTTGAACGTCTTAAGAAACATGAACCAAACGCGTACTAAAGGTTTTTATGGTTGTATTTAATGCACAAGCGAATTCTAGTGATCCCATGTTAGGAGCTTCCTAGCCGGCTCGACATAGGAGTGAAGTAGGAGCTTGTAGAGTTTGGGGAAGTAAGTACGCCACCCCACGAATGGTATTAAGGAATACACCCGTCATCCACGCGACTAATACACACTAATTAACCGGTAAAAGATAGTTAGGGAGTAAGGAAATCTAAGTAAACACATTTCTCTACACATAAGTTTCTCACCACTTTTCATTTTTGTTATTTTATTTTATTTGCATTTGTAGTAATTTGGGTTAGTTGACTAGCAACTAATTCCGCCCACTCCTTCAAAACCCGAGATTTTACTTGCTTCCATAAAATATAAAAGTACAAAAAAAGAATCTTCCTCAACCCTTAGACCTAATTAGAGTAGCCTTTCACACCTAACGAACACTATTCCCTGTGGAGAACGATCAATCCCCCGTACTTACCACTACACTATACTACATCGGTCAGGTACACTGCCTGGTGGGGTTGTAAGCCTCTTGAGATCCCTCGAGAGGTAAAACCTGTTGTAAGGTTGCAAAACCCACGCATCATTCGTTTAATTTGTATTAGTACTCTTTTAATCGTTGAGTTAGCGTGTTTTTCACTATTTGATCACACTTAATTGTTTCCAGTTTTTTTAAAGAATATTTGATGTTTTATTGGATGCTTATGCATATGTTTTGATTACCTACATAGTTTATCATGCCTTGTTGACCTTAGGCTCGCATAATTACTTAATTAACATCGTTTGCATGATTAATGTAAGCCCTAAAGGGATAAATAATACATAAACTTAGTAATCATTAAGGTGGACTTTATACGGAGATCTGATTAATCGTGACAGGATTAGTACATCGAGAAGAATTAATACCCGAAATCTAGACGTTTAGACTGGATCTAGACATTTGAATGATATACGCATACACGTAAGCAACCACTGAGAGAGAATAGATTTTAGTACTCGTCTTATATAACTAAGCAATTAAACGAGTAACACATCTTCCTTACTATCGGACAGGCCTCTTATCTGTATCTGGTTTCTATCTGTGTACGTGTGTGTCATTCGTCTTATTACTTTTATTTACTGTTTTACTTAATCTAAACATCGTGCCAGTCTCTTAGGCTGAAAACCCCCCTTGCGTTAGATTTGGTTTAATTAGAACTAACTTTAGGATTAAAATACTGATAGATACTTAGGTGTTAACGTTCCACTCTTAGTGATCGACATTCTACTTACCAACTAGGCCACATTGATTGGGTACGCTGCCCGTTAGTTTCTTTTATAGGTTAAGTCAGCTAAATATTAATATAAAACTTGACAACATAATCTATACCTACAACGAGAACACATCAGTCAATCATGTCTATGGCAAATAGAGGCAAGAAGAAGAATAGAATAGTAGTTGTAGACAAGAAATAGAAGAGAGAAGAGATGACGAGGTCGTTAAGAGTTTGTGTTATCATTAGTGATTGATAGACGTGCCTTTTTGGCGATTGCGTAATCTGTTATTGATTGTGGTTGTAGCAACACTATTATCTCCAAAAATTCACTAAGTTCCTATAGGAGATAAGCATTTAGGCAAGGAGTCTAATTTCCTAAATTTTATCTACCACATATAGATTAAAAGCACATATGATTACAGTCAAAAAATTGTCATGTCACTAAAAATTACAAAAACTTAAACAAACTCATGCAAAAAAACTTGTTAAAATTAATCTTTAAGTTAAAACGAGTTTGTGTTTTGTCATCATCAAAAAGGGGGAGATTGTTGATGCAAATAATGTTCTAAACATGTTATTTATATCTTTCGATAACTCCACGTTTTGGTAAAAACAAAATGTGAAAACACTTTACTTCAAAATTAACGTAAACAAGTTTTTAGTCGAAAGATCCCGTTTCTACGTAAATCACTCTAGGTATGAACAAACCAATTTACAACTTGACAAATGATAAAAGAAGTGAATTTGTGTTTTAAACTTCTCATTTTTAATGTGACAAAATATTTTTTCAAAAATATACCTTACAAGTTATTTTTGAATTATAAAGAAATGTTTTATTGGAAAAATAAGTTTAAAAATCAAAACAGCTATTTTACCCCCCAAAATCAGCTCCAAACTTCCCCAAATAAACTTTCACCACTAAAAACATAAATTGGAGCGTCCTTGTCTGGCACTGTACCACTAAATTTAGTGGTACCGTGATACTATAACGGGCAAATTTCTTCTGCCTATTAATACCAGCCCTAGCCTCTTCACAGTTTTTGGGCGTCCTTTTTCACATACAACTTTCTGAGTTTAAAAATCTTATCACATCTTCTCTCCTTTTAACATTTAGTTTAGTTTTCTTTTGTTTAAAGAGTGATCCAATCATCCAACCATGTTATAACCTTCATTCCTCTACTAGTGCAAGAGAAGAACACAAAGTATAAAAGAAGATAGAAAGTGTTGTTGTTATAGTTAGTGAACTTGTAACACTTGTGACATACTTGTTGTATCCTAACATACACCAAGTTGATTTTCTTTTGTATAGTTTGTGAGAGTAGATCATTGTGATCTTGTTGAGATCTTGGAGATCTCTTGTAGCTTATGGGCTTGTGTGTTGATCAAGTGAATCAAGGGTAAATCGGGTAGATCGAGTCAAGTGTGTTGATTGCGTGAATTAGTAAGGATCGTGTGGATCATGGTAGATTGGTACTAGCTAAGATTAGTACTCGACATTTATCTTAGTGTCGGAAATAAGGATAAGCGACGTTGTACGGTTTTCTCCGCCTGAAGGGAGCTTTGTTGACATAGTGCTTAGAACTCTCGAGTTTGGTACTCGGGGAGTGGAGTAGGGCGAAGAAGAGCTTCGTGACTGAACCACTATAAATCTCTTTGTCCCAGTTTGATCTTTCCATCTCATTTCATTATATTTATTGTTTATATTAGATAGTATTGTTTAGTGTTCATATTGGTGTTGATTGATTTCACAAAAGAATCGAATCAAAGTTTTTCACAAGTAAAGTTTTTAAAACTAATTAAAAACCGGTAAAACTATTCAACCCCCCTTCTAGTTTTCCACAATTGGCACCAGAGTCGTATCAGGCAAGATTTTAAAATAAATTGTTTTTTAAAACTTGAATCGATCAATGAATTTCGACAAATATCAAGAAGGGCAATCTATGGAAAGACCACCACTTTATGAAACCGATTGTTTTATATATTTGAAAACAATATTCGAAATGTATGTGAAATCAAAAGACATTGATCTTTGGCATATTATTACCGAGGGTGACTTTCAACCGATTGAAAAGAATCCGAAAACTAAAAAGGATGAAATAGTTCCTTACAATAAACAAAGTGATAACCTTAAAAGAAAACTAGCCAAAAAGATGATTTATAATGCTTTGCCGAAAAAGGAATTTGAAATAATTTTTATGTGTAACACGGAAAAAGAAATTTAGAAAACTTTGTTAGTCACTCATCAAGGTAATAATCAAGTCAAAGAGAACAAGATAGATCTTCTTGGCAACAATATGAACAATTTTCCATTCCGGAAGATGAATCTATTGATAATGCCTTTGCTAGATTTAATACTATTATTACTAGTCTTAAAGCTCTTGATGAAGGTTATTCTAGCAAGAATTATGTTAGGAAGTTTCTTAGGGCTCTACATCCCAAATAGAGAGCAAAGGTCACCGCCATTGAAGAGTCAAAGAACTTGACAACATTATCACTTGATGAATTTATAAGAAACTTGAAGGTTCATGAAATGATAATCAAGAAAGACTCCGACATAGTCAAAGGCAAAAGCGAGAGAGTTAAATCTCTAGCATTGAAAGCCAAAAAGGAGTCTAGTGATGAGGAAAGTTAGGATTCCGATAGTGAAGACGAAGAGTATGCATTAGCCGTTAGAGATTTTAAGAAGTTCTTTAGGAGAAAAGGTAGATTCGTTAGACAACCTCGCGATGAAAAGAAGTTGCTCCAAAAGAACCGAGATGAGAAGAAAGGTAAGAGTGATAGGAAATTATTTAGATGTGGAGATCCTAATCATCTCATCGGAGAATGTCCTAAACCACCGAGAACCAACAACCAAAGAGTTTTCGTAGGAGGATCTTGGAGTGATAGCGTTGAACACGAAGAGAAAAAGCCCAACGACGAAACATGTCTTATGGCTCAAGCGTTAAATGGGGTACATTCCGACTCTTCTTCCTATAGTAATGATAATTCGTCAATAGATGATAATATACTACATGATGAATATAATAAACTATGTGAAGTAAGTTCTAAAATCATAACTAGAAACAAAACACTAAAAGCAACATTGCATGAATTCGAAGTGCAAATTTTAGAACTAAAAGACCAAGTAAAAAGACTTGAGAAAAATAAAGAAATAGATATTGGATATAGGTCATACATATCTCTTCGAGTAGAGAATGAAAAACTCAGAGAAAATGCGTTAAGGATCATTAAGTTTGAAAAAGGAACAAAAACACTTAATGACATGCTTGAAAATGTTAGGTATAGTGAACATGCCGGAGCGGGCTTAGGATTTGACCCAAATGAAGCTTCTACAAGTGAAACTAAACAAGCAAAATTTGTAAAATCTGGAGAATCTGAAATAGCAGAGGACATTACCATTATAGGTACAGACGGCACCACTAAAATTAGTAGTACCGTGGTACCGTCCGGTGCTAAAGTCAGAACAGGGTCGATTTTAAAAAATAACATAAGTCCTAAACCGAGTCACATAGTTGTTAATAATGTTGAAGTACATATTGTTAGTAAAAAGGAAGTCAAAAGTTTTTACAAACCTTTGTCAACCCCCTGCTTGGCTTTGTAAAACCCGATTCTAAATCAAAGACTCCTCCACCTAGAAAAACAAGTGTTCCTAAACCTCGGTCAAGAACTCCTCTATCCAAAAGTAACTTTAGAAGACAAAGTTATCCAAGTAACTATCCTGTAATTTGGAATAACCGTCAACAACAAATTTACCTACCATGAGAAATTTTTCCTCCATTCCAACATCCAAACCAAATGCAAGAAATGCATGGGATGTTTAACACTAACAACTTTGGACCCATGAGATATTGGTGACCAAATATTTGAGTTTCTGTCATGCTATATAGATATGATTGTGAATCGATTTGGAGTCCGACGAATGGAGTATGATTAGTGATTGCACTAATCTCATGACGGAAAATCAAGTCCTGTCTCATCTTACTTAGCATACAACTAAGGTAGAGTCACATTTTCAAGTTAAAAAGCAACATCTCAAGCTAAGGTACGCTTTCTCAAAAATTCTTTACTATTAGATATATTAAGCATGATGAGTTCTTAGAATCTAACTTAGTGAGCACTAACATAATGGATGTGAAAACCCTAAATGGTTTTGTCAACAAGGAGGTATACGTAGTACAACCTCCGGGATTTGTTGATCTATAAAAACAATATCATGTTTATAAAATCAAGAAAGCACTCTATGATCTTAAACAAGCCTCCTAAGCTTGGTACGACATATTAAACGTTTTCTTACATAAACATGAATATACCATGAAAATGGTTGCCAACACGCTTTTCACGAAGAAACAAAATTCACATCCCATCATTGCTCAAATATTTGTCGACGACAATTATATTAGGCACAACTTGTTCAGAAATGTACAATGATCATTCAAAGATCATGCGTGACAAATTTAAGATGAGCATGATGAGCGAATTAAGTTTCTTCCCTAGTCCTCATATAATATTATTTGAAGATAGTATCTTCTTAAATCTAAGTATACTAATATATATATATATATATATATATATATATATATATATATATATATATATATATATATATATATATATATATAAGAAATTTAACTTAGAACAATTTTAATCGATCTAAACGCCTATGTCCGCGGAGACGAATCTCACAAGAGACGATGAAGGTGAATACGTGGATAGTACTAAGCTTAGGGGCATGATAGGTAATTTACTCTACTTAACGGCAAGTAGGCCCAATATCATGTCTAGTGTCTGTCCTTGTGCTCGCTTCTAAGAAAGATCCTAAAACTTCTTACCTTGAAGCGGTTAAGTGTATCTTCCGGTGCATTAAAGGCACTATACACTTGAGATTGTACTATCCCAAGGCGATTAGTGTAGAAACTATTGGCAATACCAACTCTAATAAGGTGGGAGATAATGTGGATCAAAAAAGTAAGAGTGATATTTGTACCTTCATGGGTTGTTGTCAAACTTCTTGGTTCTCTAAGAAATAAACAACTCTTGCTATCTCCACGACCGAAGCCGAATACGTAAGCGCTGAAAAGGCATAACAACAAGCACTATGGATGAAACAAGCTCTAATCGACTACGACATCCATCTCAATGATATTCCTAGGAAGTGCGACAACCGAGGTGAAAATTTACTTGACCAAGAACCTCGTGCAATGCTCATGTATGAAGCACATCGAAGTACGTCATATCCTCCGTCGCGATAATGCCCAAAGAGGAAACATTTCTATCGAAAAGTTTCCCTCAAAAGACAACATCGTCGATATCCTAACCAAACCTCTCAAACAAGAATCCTCTAACTATCTTCGTCTAAGTCTAAGAATGATGGAATACATTCCGTGAATTTCACAATTCCCATGTGTTCAAATACGTCCTTTAAATCCCTCTTATGACTACTTGAATATTTCACTAGAAATATTGAAGTTATCTCTCATGTCTCATCTCATGACTTTTTAAATATTTTACTCTAAATATTAAGTCATCCTTCACATCCCTCTTATAACTATTTGAATATTTCACTGGAAATATTGAAGTCATTTCTTATGTCTCGTCTCATGACTTTTTAAATATTTCACTGGAAATATTAAGTCATCCTTCATATCCCTCTTATGACTACTTGAATATTTCACTGGAAATACTGAAGTCATCTCTTATATCTCATCTCATTACTTTTTAAATATTTCACTGGAAATATTAAGTCATTCCTCACATCCCTCCAAATGACTATTTACGTATTTCCTTGGAAATATCAAAGTCATCCTTTCACGTCTAACTTCAACGTTCAAATCCCAATGGACTCAACTCGTAAAAAAATAATAAATAAATAAAAAAATAAAAATAAAAAAATTATGACTATCTATTTCATTGGAAATATTAAAGTCATACCTCGTATCGCTCTAATGACTACCTATGTATTTCCTTGAAAATATCAAAGTCATTTATTATCGTCTAGCCTAGTCAAAAGAGTTTATTAGGTATAAACTCTCCCCTCGCGTCAAAAAGTCTTACTAATTAAGTAAGATTAATTCGTCAAAAATCAAAATGGGACAAAACATTAGTGGTACCGTGGTACCGTGCGTCTGATAGTCCCGTTTTCTTCCTCTTTCCCTCTGCCTACTCATTCAAAACAAAACATCAACTTCTCTTTTTGCTGTCAAAACCGAATATCACAACGTAATCCGATTACACTATTGTCAATCAAGATCGAGGCATTGCATTTAAAGAATACCAATCACTATATCTTACCCAACATCAATTGTAAGTAAATTAACTTTAATTTCTTTCTAATTTGAGTCTGGGTTTGTTCTTATACATAAAATCGAATTGGGGCTTTTCAATTTTGATTAAATTTTTATGCAATTAGGACTAGGATTAGACAATGTATAAGTTACATGATTCCCTAATCATAGGATTTGCATAAACCCACTTACATTATATACCTTAGTCCGAATTTCACTATTTATATTGGAATTAGATTAAATATTTTTAGTGGAATCATGTCTAGGATACTTGAAATTGGATTAGGAGTAATTAACATTCAAGCTTTTCAACTTAATGATTTTTGGCGCCAAAAATCTCACACATCTAGGATCATGAAATATTTTTCGTGCATTGTTGATGCAAGCTAAAAACATTTTTGCATGCATACATGATCTCACAAATATTGATTGAATTACATAACTAATATGCATTCTTCAACATATTTGATTGAGCAAAAGTGAAGTTAGGAGCGTTTGGGTAATCTCATTATTTTTGTTTTAGAGTCGAGATTACCGCACCTCCACATTGTTTGCATATAGGCACACACACTAGAAATGTGATCATCAAAATACAAAAGTTAACATATACATACTTATATATTTTTGTAGGTAACAATGCCTCGTAACGATTATTAAGACACCAAATCCTATATCCCTTCAGTAATCGATAATCCAAACATTCCTGATGAGCAAAAAGCTTATCTTCATAAATTCCAACATCGATACATACACGAAGGTCGTGTAGTCGATGCTTACTTTGCTCTCTTGAATGGCATAAATGTATGCTTTCCAACAATCAATTTTGATTGTTTATATAAAATAAATGATCAAATCTGTCCTCGCTTCATCCTTAAGTTCTATAGTCATGTTCGTACCTTCAATGATCTTGAGGGTAATGTCTTCCTAGATTTATGGATTCAAAATCAAAATATCGTTTTGTCCATCACCGAGCTTGGTGACATTCTAGGTGTTCCTTCCTATGGTCAATGTGCCTACACAGAAGACCATTCCTTAGAGTCCCTTTACTATCAACTTGAAAGTGAAGGTCCATATCTAACCGAAATTCCCGACATTCAAAGCATAAAGCACCATATTCAAATCCCTCGTATCGCCAACACGTACCAAAAACGTGATGGTTCAATAGTCCACCTCGACCCAAACCGTATCTATCTCAAATAAATTCTTCCCAATCTTAAAAATTGGGAACTCCTTCTTCGTGAGAACGTCTTGTCTCTTGCGGGTAACCGGGATCATGTTCCAGCAAGTCTAGCCCACATGCTCTATTGCCTTAGTAATGAGGAGCCATACAACCTCGCATACTATATGGAAAAAATAATGGCTAACATTCATAGTCGGTTCGATAAGCTCATGCCATATGGTATGTTGCTTACTCGTCTCTTCCGTTGGGTTATGGCTAATTACCCACATCTCAATAAAGTCGACTACTTCCTTGTTGATCCCATTATGAAACCCCTTGGTGGACCACAACATCGCACAAAGCAACGTAGTGACAAAGGGTCTAAACATGCTCATAAATCCACTTCCGATGCTACTTTCTCTTCCTCCTCCTTTCATCATGGATCATCATCTCAACCTATGGATGAGGATGATGTTGAAGTGAATGAAGAAGGAACCTCTCATGCTCGTACTCCTTCACCCAACACATTCATTCGCAATCTTGACACGTCAACCTTCACACCAACAACCGACCTTCCTTACAACAACACCAACTAAAGTGCGGTAATGAGAAGGCAAACTACGATGTACAATCGGCAAGGGTCCATGCATGAGCAAACCATCGGGGGGTTCAATTCAATTGGGAAGGCAATCAAGGGCATTGGCAACAAGATCAAGAAGTTGGGGAGAACGAGAGATTAAACAATGCTTTAAACTATTAACTTAATTAGTATTATTAACTCAAGTCTTATTAAGCTATTACTCATGGGGTCTTGGCTACGGCCATTTGACATTAACAAGCTTGGCTTAACAATAACTTAAGATTATTAACTTTTCATTGGTTGCTTTGGGTACTTAATGAAGCTTAATTCTTGGTTATATTTAGCTCATGAGCTTTATTTAGTTCATATCTTTTATTTTATCTTTTTTACATTTTTCTCTTGTATGCTCTAGATGATTATATTAATTGATAGATTGCATGCTTAATAGTAGCCTAAATTTAGATAATCACATGTTTTTGTTTATTGGTAGTTGTGGTTAGTGTTATGAAAACTATGTGATTATTCTTTAGTGAATTGAGGCAATAGGATTTGCTGCAAATAGTACCCCTAGAATTACCCATTAAGGCAGCCTAAATCCTGCAGAACTAGTAAAAACGTCAACTGCAGGTCACGGCACCACTAAATTTAGTGGTACCATGGGTGATTTAGTGGTACCGTCCCCTGGGAATACGGCTTTAACTGTTTGCTTTCACTTTTTGACTCCCTTTCCCTTAGATTCTGCAAACATGTGCTAATTCCAACACTCCCAATTCCCGAAACTCACCATCCTACCAATCCATGCATGCCTTTGATTTGGCTATTTAAGCTTTTATCATGCATTCATCATCCTTACCATCCCACATTCATCATAAACTCACCATGTCTTCTACTATTGCTACCACCTCACATAAAGCAAAGAAACCAAGACTCAAGATAAAACCACCCAAGGAAATACTTCTCATTGATCTTACACTAGACGATGATGAAGACATTCATACACCATTACCATTAACCAATTCAACCTCATCAATTTCTACACCTTTGGCTCCTTCCAAAGCCATTTCTACTAGGCCAACCTCATCATCCTCTTCCACAATTAGGACTACCACACCCTTACTTCCACCTAGTCCTCCTCACCCATTAGCACTAACATTCACTCTATCACCAACAACTCCTTTTAAGCTTGGGTCCAATACATCATCATCTTCCACCTCTCCATCACCACAACCACTAATGGGTCACCCCCATTCTCTATCCTTTAGAACCACATAGCCTAAGTTGTGCATGTTGTCATCACAACCAAAACCTCATCTTTAACCTTAGGGAAGAATTGAACTTCATGTTCTCCTACCTTGAACACCTCCTAACACCACCACAAGGGCCCATGATACCACCTCCTCCACGAACCAATAGCCCAAACAACTAAACATTCTCATGTTTAGCTTCAAAAAATAAACATCTAGGATCCCTTTTGGTATTGAAGCAAATCTTAGGGCCTCTTGTCACTAAAGATTTATATGTGCTTCTTGTAGTTTGCTTTTATTTTTATGTTGTAGTCATACTTTATGTATGACATTTCTTTTTATGAATTGATGGGATTATTATGTGGTTGTTTTATCTTTTATGGTTTTTGGCTTGTTAGCCCTTTTCTTAGTTTATGGTTGGATATTTGTATTGGTTGCTACATGTTAGATATTCTATGTGTGTCATCTAACTTTGTTTTGTAGCAAGAACCATTGCTCGATTCCTTGATGTCCTCCAAATTAGGAGGAGTATACATCAAGGGGGAGCATTTGCGATCTTTTTGTTTCGACAAAAAGGGGGAGAAATGGGATATAAACTCATGCTAAAAACTTGTTAAAATTAATATTTAACTTAAAATGAGTTTATGTTTTTTCAACATCAAAAAGGGGGAGATTGTTGATGCAAATAACGTTCTAAAAATGTTATTTATATCTTTCGATAACTCCACGTTTTGATGATAAGAAAATGTGAAAACACTTTACGTCAAAATTAAAGTAAACAAGTTTTTAGTCGAAAGATCCCGTTTCTACGTAAATCACTCTAGGTATGGAAAAACCAATTTACAACTTGACAAATGATAAAAGAAGTGAATTTGTATTTCAAACTTCACATTTTTAATGTGACAAAACATTTTTTCAAAAAGATACCTTAAGTGTTATTTTTGAATTATAAAGAAAAGTTTTATTGGAAAAATAAGTTTAAAAATCATAACAGCTATTTTCCCCCCCAAAATCAGCTCCAAAATTCCCAAAATAAACTTTCACCACTAAAATCAAAAATTGGAGCGTCCTTGTCTGGCACGGTACCACTAAATTTAGTGGTACCATGACCCTATAACGGGCAAATTTCTTCTGCCTATAAATACCGGCCCTCTTCACAGTTTTTGGGCGACCTTTTTCACACACAACTTTCCGAGTTTAAAAATCTTATCACATCTTCTCTCCTTTTAACATTTAGTTTAGTTTTCTTTTGTTTAAAGAGTGATTCAATCATCCAACCAAGTTGTCACCTTCATTCCTCTACTAATGCAAGAGAAGAACACAAAGTATAAAAGAAGATAGAAAGTGTTGTAGTTTTAGTTAGTGCACTTGTAACACTTGTTACATACTCGTTGTATCCTAGCATACACCAAGTTGATTTTCTTTTGTGTTGTTTATGAGAGTAGATCACTATGATCTTGTTGAGATCTTGGAGATCTCTTGTAGCTTGTGGGCTTGTATGTTGATCAAGTGAATCAAGGGTAGATCGATTCAAGTGTGTTGATTGTGTGAATTAGTAAGGATCGTGTGGATCGCGGTAGATTGGTACTAGCTAAGATTAGTACTCGACATTTAGCTTAGTGTTGGAAATAAGGATAAGCGACGTTTTACGGTTTTCTCCGCCTGAAGGCAGCTTTGTTGAAATAGTGCTTAGAACTCTCGAGTTTGGTACTCGGAGAGTGGAGTAGGGTGAAGAAGAGCTTCGTGACCGAACCACTATAAATCTCTTTGTCCGGATTTGATCTTTCCATCTCATTTCTTTATATTTATTTTTTATATTAGATAGTATTGTATAGTGTTCATACTGGTGTTGATTGATTTCACAAAAGAATCGAATCAAAGTTTTTCACAAGTAAAGTTTTTAAAACTAATTAAAAACCGGTAAAATTATTCAACCCCCCTTTTGTTTTCCACATGCTATTCATCAAGACTTAGATGATTATAAAGACCACTGCCTGACTTTGAAGCATGTGCCGTATGGACTTTATACCATGCACCGTATATAAAACCTTGGTTAAACGAAGTAAATCCAACTTGTTCAACTCCAGATACGCCGCATGACATCTCAGATATGCGGCGTATTAATCTCAAGACTTCACCAGAAATCAAAGATATTGAAGACATGTATACGCTGAATAAAGATTGAAGGTACGCCGGTGTACGAATATTCCTGAATATAATAATCTTGGACCCCACACGAAGTTACCTAGATACGACGTATCAACTTAATGGATATGTCGTATCGATGCTGTTTCCAGAATGTATAAATACCCTATTCTTCAGCCACATTCGACATGCATAATATACCACAGAAGGCGACGACCTGACCACACAAGACACAACCAAAAGGACGAATTTAGAGCAATAAGAAGGTCCTGCTAATACTTTAATTCATAGGAAGATTCGTTTAATTTGTATTAATACTCTTTTAATCGTTGAGTTAGCGTGTTTTTCACTATTTGATCAAACTTAATTGTTTCCAGATTTTTTAAAGAATATTTGATGTTTTATTGGATGCTTATGCATATGTTTTGATTACCTACATAGTTTATCGTGCCTTGTCGACCTTAGGCTCGCACAATTACTTCATTAACATCGTTTGCATGATTAATGTAAGCCCTTAAGGGATAAATAAGACATAAACTTAGTAATCATTAAGGTGGACTTTATGCGGAGATCTGATTAATCATGACAGGATTAGTCTGTCGAGAGGAATTAATACCCGAAATCTAGACGTTTAGACTGGATCTAGACATTTGAATGATATACGCATACACGTAAGCAACCACTGAGAGAGAATAGATTTTAGTACTCATCTTATATAACTATGCAATTAAACGAGTAACACATCTTCTTTACAATCAGACAGGCCTCTTATCTGTATATGTTTTCTATTTGTGTACGCGTGCGTCATTCGCCTTATTACTTTTATTTACTGTTTTACTTAATCTAAACAACGTGTCAGTCTCTCAGGCTGAAAACCCCCCTTGCATTAGATTAGGTTTAATTAGAACTAACTTTAGGATTAAAATACTGATAGATACTTAGGTGTTAACGTTCCAATCTTAGTGATCGACATTCTACTTACCAACTAGGCTACATTGATCGGGTACACTGCCCGTTAGTTTCTGTTATAGGTTATGTCGGCAAAATATAAATGTAAAACTTGATAACATAATCTACACCTACAACGAGAACACATATGTCAATCATGTCTATGGCGAATAGAGGCAAGAAGAAGAATAGAATAGTAGTTGTAGACAAGAAATAGAAGAGAGAAGAAATGTCGAGGTCGTTAAGAGTTTGTGTTATCCATAGTGATTGATAGACGTGCCTTTTTGGCGATTGCGTAATCTACTATTGATAGTGGTTTTAGCAAGACTATTATCTCCAAAAATTCACTAAGTTCATATGGGAGATAAGCATTTAGGAAAGGAGTCTAATTTCCGAAATTTTATCTACCACATATAGATTAAAAGCACATAGGATTACAGTCAAACAATTTTCATGTCACTAAAAATTACAAAAACTTAAATCGAATCCTATTTAGCTCCCCAGCAACGGCGCCAAAAACTTGATGTTATTTTTCCTAGATGACATTTTAAATTTATAATTCTCATTTACTTATGATCTACGTGAGCACTAACGGGTAGTGTACCTGGTCATGAGTAGTCTAGAAATGGTAAAGTTGAGGTCGTCCCAAGAGCTATGAGGCGTATTTTAATCTGAGTCTTATGATGTCACTAAAAGGGTTTTGTTTTGATTTGTATTCAACTAATTAAGATAAATGAAAGTAAAATTGAGATTAAATCAGTGGGAGAAAGATGTGCTAGCCTTGTTACTACTATTATCATGCCATGACCTTGTTATCCTAGGAGTGTCTACTATCGCCTTATGTGGTGGTTAAATGTTGCTAGGATCAGTTAGTCAAATCACCTATCCTATACTTCTAGATTCCAACTCCTTTGGTCAATTCGTCGGCAAACCTAGTCATACTCATTAAGCGCCAACTATCTATGTAGACCTATTCTACACCAAGGGTTGTGTAGTCCTTTGGTCAATTCTTACACAACCATGCAAAGTCCCCCATTTCTTAAACATTTCCACTAAGGTAGGTAGTCCTTTGGTCAATTCTTACACAAGAAGTGTGTAGTCTTTTCGTCAATTCTTACATACCCTCGCAACCTACTCGGATAGGGTCCTTTGGTCAATTCAAACCTGCCTAATAGATACTGCCTAGCTTCAACATTAACAAAACACGGGGATCATGGATAGGCTAGAAAGATAAACACATAAGACGATAAATAAACGAAAAGACACAAATCATGGCAATAATAATTTCTTAACTAGGCTAACACATGAATTGTTTAGCCTCTCATATTGAATAATGCAGTAAAGACAATGTATTTAATCATAATGAAAGAAAACATTGGATTCGATACAAATACTTGATATGAAGCTAAAGCTAATCAACTAATGATACGATTTCTCCCTTGGAAAGTGGTTCGGAGCTGTTGAGATTCATCCTTGGTGAAGCCCTAATTTGTCCCCTCAGAGTTGTGGTGAAAAAGTGATATTAAAATGCAGATTTAGAGCTTGTATATATAGCTTCGACATAGTTACGGTGTAACCTTTAGTAAAGGGTTACGTCGTAACCCCCATATAACTGACGATCTTACCCTTTTAATAATATCTACGGCGTAACCTCAAGAAGAGGTTACGACCGCAGAACCCTCGTTAACATTTTTAGCGTTTCTGCGCCGTAACCTTGTTAAGAGGTTACGGCGTAACCTTCTTGATCACTTGAAATTGGCAAAGTCTTTGGATATCTACGGCGTAACCATGTCGATGGAGTTACGCCGTAACCTTGAGCAACATTAACTTTAGTCTTCTAGTGATATTACATGATACAGCGTAGGTTGAAACTTCCCTCTACGCCGTAGCCTTCTCTAGGTCAGCAAACTATTGTATAACTTCGTTGGTTTTCCTTCCAAATCCGCGTTTCTTTGTTCCGATGCTCATTTATACCTTGAAATAAAATAATAAGTACTAAGAGTATATATTCATGCAAAACTACACAAACAGTGAGCATTTTAGGGAGAAATTGACACTAAAATGTTAGGACTATTTGATGTTATCAACCATCTTTTTCCAATTGCCGCCCCCCCCCCCCCTCCTATTCTTTGCAAATGCAACATCCTTGAACCATGAACAAAGCCATTTCTATGTATAACATATTCTTAGGACATCTTGTGACTTACTAAACTTGCAAGCAAGCATTATTCCCCTACTAGAAACCATAAAACACCCAATGTATGGTTCTAGTTATAAATAATGCACTATTAGGATCTAAATAAGATTTAAATCATTCCCATTTTGTTACTATAAAGACACTTGCACTTTAACACTCTCATTCTCACAAAAACAAAACACACAAACAATCTCTTGTTCTCTCTTGTTCATTCGACTGCAAACACAGGAAAAAGTGATGCAATATTTTGGGTGGATAACTTATTGGGTGGCTTATTTAGTTAAGAGTTTTGAAGTATAAGGTTCTTGGCTCATATTTTGGGTTTTGGTAAAGTATTCTTGGGTTTCTTTGCACAAAACACTCACCATCATTTTTTAAGGTCCATGAACTCTTTTCCATACTTTTAGTTACTTATATATGCATGCCATAGTCATTTTAGTTCTTGTATATACTTGTAGTGTTGAGGAAATTTGAAATAAGTTAGGCAAACTATCACAGTTTTTGTCCCCAAATTTCAGTCGCATGTTTCGGCCTAGAAACTCAACCTAGACATTTTTATGGACCTTTCCAATTTTTTTGTACCTACATATATGCCTTATGTTATTTTGTGAAATTTTTTATAATTTTTAGAGTTGTTTTGGTATTTTCAATAAATGATACGAAAAGGTTACTTAATACCAAGACAAAACTGGGTAACGTTTGTAATTTGACAAAACTAGCACCCTAAGGCCTAGATATGTAAAAATGTCATGAATAGATACTGTAGAACACTCTTGGACCTTTCTGTAGACAGTAAAATTGAGTCATAAAAATAAATAACAAAGGAGTTACGGCCCCGAGACCATAGGTCTAATATTCTGAATTTTAACAGCATTGACACCTTTGTACGTTTTTTACTTTAGAAAATAATTGGTGAAGAACTAAGTCGAGTGGATTGCATTTTTGGAAAGTAGACTTGAAAATGATGTAGCTAGGCCCTTTAAAACAATTATCTTCTTTAGAAATGAGTGAGCAATAACCCGATTAAGTGGAAGTTTTCTGAAAATAAGTCACTGCTGGTCATCTTTTGTTTTAATAAAAACTGACACCTAAAACTTATTTTCTCGTACCGGAACTTTGAAATAATGTAAGTAGACATGTTCACCTTCATTTAGATATTTTAACAAGGAAAAACGGATTAGATACACTCTTTCAAAGGCAGGTTTTAATTAACTAATATTACTTAATTTTTCTAGGGTTTCAAAGTAATAAAATCGCGTTTTAAATATATTTCTTAAACGATCAACCTATGTAACATGTTAAAACCTCACTATAAATATATAAGAGTAATAGAACTTGGTAAAACTCATACGCATATAGTACATGCTGCATATTTGCTAAAACGACTTATATTTCTAGGTCGCGTTAGGATTTCCGATTGATTACATTACGATACAGTTTCTCGCATACTTTGACTATTTGAGGTGAGTTTCATAACCTAGTTTTTACATGTTTGCACTATATTTTGAAATGCCCGGGGTGAGAATAATATGCTTACTTTTACATACAGACACAAGTGCATAAAACATATACATATTTCCTAAGTTACCACATTTTCCATTAAATGCTCACAGATCATGAATCGTTAATTATTCGTAAGCTCGGATGTTATGAATAGATCTATTGGGTTAATACCCCCGTCCGGATTGGTCGCACCAACTGCATAAACGGACGCATATCATTTGGATTATACTAAGTGTTTGGCAAACACTTATATGGGGCATACTGTTACTAGTGCGTGATTGCATACATATTACGTGGAGCTTCGGAGTCATGAGCTTAGGGAAATCGTATTACTTTTTTTCTATGAAATTGTATTTGTTATAATGGTCATACATACTGTGTTGGGAATTAAAGCTTCCAAGGTGTTAATGCTGCTCATGTGATTAAGACTACTCAGGTATTTACAATGAAAATGCTCTAAGTCATTATTGTTGCTGGTTATAGAGTTGCTGCTGCTTAAAAAGGGTAAGAGTGCTAGTGTATATTATAACTGCTGAGAACTTCAAGGAAATATACACTAAGTAGTTAATGCTGCTAGAAGAAAACTTAGTGCTGCTAGTACTAAGTTACAACTGCTGAAGACTTAATGCTACCAGAGTACATAGTTAGTACTGTTAAGTGTTTATTAGTGATGTTGGAGTATTAGAGTCGGTTTGATTTGTATAGAAGGTTTAGATAAGTCTAGAAAAGATTATTTAAATATTTATCTTATATAGAAAGTAATTGTAAGCCGACTAGGACTCCTTAGTCTATAAAAGGGGTCGTAGGGCATTGAGTTAGATACGTATTATTCATAGCTTCAAGGTTGTAAACCCATAATACTAAGAGAGTATTCGTATTAATAATATTGAAGATGTTGATTTGTTTATTATTGTATTATTGTTCTTCTTATGTTAATGTTGCTCATGTGATTAAGACTGCCCAGGTATTACAAGAAAAATGCTCTAAGTCATTACTGCTTCTGGTTATAGAGTTACTGCTGCTTATAAAGGTTAAGACTACTAGTGTATATTATAACTGCTGAGAACTTCAAGGAAATATACACTAAGTAGTTAATGCTGCTAGAAGAAAACTTAGTGCTGCTAGTACTAAGTTACAACTGCTGAAGACTTAATGCTACCAGAGTACATAGTTAGTACTGTTAAGTGTTTATTAGTGATGCTGGAGCCTGGAGTATTAGAGTCGGTTTGATTTGTATAGAAGGTTTAGATAAGTATAGAAAAGATTCTTTAAATATTTATCTTGTATAGAAAGTAATTGTAAGCCGACTAGGTCTCTTTAGTCTATAAAAAGAGGTCCTAGGACATTGAGTTAGATACGTATTGTTCATAGCTTCAAGGTTGTAAAACCCTAATACTAAGAGAGTATTCGTATTAATGATATTGAAGCTGTTGATTTGTTTATTATTGTGTTATTGTTCTTCTTAATACTATTGTTTAGATTCCGCATAAACCTTAGTAAATTCAATACAGTTTATACACTAGTTGTGTAAGTTAACCTAGCATAACTAAACCTTTACAAGCTAAGGGAATTCGATCAAGTTTATAACTGGGATCAACAAGTGGTATCAAAGCTTGTGATCTAGAAGCTATGATCAAGAAGAACCTGTTTAAGCTCGAGATTGTTTAGATCTTACTGAAGACATGGATTCAGACTCTTCACATATTGTTACTGCATCAAAGGTTCCAATGCTTAAGGCTAATGAGTATGAGATCTGGAGAATGAGAATTGAGCTCTACATTCAGATGATTGATTTCCAACTCCGGGATATCATTGAGAATGGAAATGAAAAACCAAAAACAATTGTATTTGCAGAAGGTGTTACTACAGTTGTGCCTCTTACAACTGCTAAGGAAAAAGCTCAAAGAAGACTTGAAGTTATGGAAATAAGTATATTGATGATGGTCATTCCTAATGAGCATCAGTTGAAGTTCAACTCCATTAAAGATGCTAAGTCTCTAATGGAAGCTATTGAAAAGAGGTTTGGAGGTAACGCTGCTACTAAGAAGACAAAGAAAAATCTTTTGAAACAGCAATATGAAAACTTTTCTGCTCAAGGTTCTGAGATGCTAGATCAAACCTTTGATCTACTTCAAAAACTTATAAGTCGATTAGAGATGTTAGGTGAAGTGATCTCTCAGGAAGATATGAATCAAAAGTTTTTGAGAAGCGTGTCCTCTTAATGGAGCACACATGTTGTTGTGTGGAGAAACAAGGATGATTTAGACCCAAAGAGCTTGGATGATCTTTACAACAACCTCAAAGTTTATGAACCAGATGTCAAAGGGACTAGCTCAAGTACTAATTCACAAAACATGGCTTTTGCGTCCTCCTCAAACAATTCTAGCAGTACCAATGAAGCAGTTATTACTGCACATGGGGTTACTACTGCTAGCAATCAGGTTAATGTTGCTAGTTCTACAAACATTGAGAACTTGAGTAATGCTGTTATCTATGCATTTTTGTCTAGTCAATCTAATAATCCTCAGATTGTACATGAGGACTTAGAACAGATACATTCAGATGATCTTGAAGAGGTGGATCTGAAGTGGCAGATGGCTATGTTAACAATGAGGGCAAGGAGATTCTTGAATAATACTGGAAGACAGCTCAAGGTCAATGGGAAAGACAAATAGGGTTTGATAAGTCCAAGGTTGAATGCTACAACTGTCACAGAAAGGGAGACTTTGCTAGGGAATGCAGGGCACCGAGTCAAGACTACAAGAATGGAGAAAGATCAAGGAAACCTGTGCATGTGGAAGCAACTAATTCCATAGCTTTGGTGTCTTGTGATGGCCTGGGTGGATATGATTAGAGTGACCAAGCTGTAGAAGGACCAAACTTTGCATTCATGGCTTATTCATCTTCCTCTTCAAGCTCTGACTCTGAGGTATCTAATGAATCTGGTTGTTCTTATAAATCTTACTTAGATACTGTTGAGTCACTTAAAGCTCAAAATAATCAACTAATAGATGATTTAAGAAAGTCTGAGTTGCTTTGTTTAGGTTATAAAGTAGGTCAAGAGTCTGTAGAGAAAAGACTAGAATTCTTTAAAACAAATGAAACTGAGTTAGTAGAAAAGATTAATGTTTTAAAGAGTGAGATTTATGTAAGAGATGAGCTTATCACAGAACTTAGAAGAAGGATTGATGTAGCTCAGAAAGAAAAAGATATAGCTCAACAGGAAAAAGATAACTTTCAATGTAAAGTAAATAGGCTTGAACATGAATCTGAAGGAGTAAACAAGATAATAAAGCGCCAACTTATGAGGAAAGGTAGTGGCATAGGCTATAATGAAGTTCCACCTCCCATTACAGGGAAATTTGTGCCTCCTATAATCAGTTTGTAGGTGAGAGTAGTAATGCTAAGTCTAATGAGGAAAAGTCTACAGTTGATAGGAAGTATTCTGATGCACCAATTATTGAAGATTGGGAGTCAGATGATGAGGATAAGGTTGAGTCTATACCTAAGGTTGAAATAAAAACAATTAAGCCTAGTGTAGGAAAAATAAAGTTTGTCAAACCTGCCTTTGGTAGTAAGTTAACTAGGAAAATTGTTGATCAAGTTGAGCAACCTAGGAATATCACACACTGTCCTAGAGGGAATCAGAGGAATTGGAATAACATGATATCTCAAATACTAGGAAGTGATTGGCAAATATTCAATAAAGCTTGTTATTATTGTGGTAGTTTTGAACAGTTGCAACAAGATTGTCATAACTATCAAAAACCTGTTTGGAACTATGCTAGGAGGGTAAATCACCAAAGTTTTTCAAAAAATACTCACCCAAATTCTAAGAGAAATATAGTTCCAAGAGCAGTGTCAAAGAAATTTGGGTATGTATCAGTTAATACTGCCAAGCAAAATGTTTCTAAAACAGCAGTATTAACTAATACTGCTAGACAAGTTGATAATGCTCCCACTAAGAGAACAGTAAATGGTGCTAAATCAAGGTTACAGTTTTCAAAAATGGCACATTCATCTGTAACAAGACCCATTCAAATGAAAATAGCATTTAGTGTTGCTAAGGCAAAAGTAGTAGTTGCTACTGCTAAGCCAAGAGTACTAACGAATACTGTTTGTGAGGATCATTTTTATGTTGTTAAGGCCTCAGCATGTTGGGTTTGGAAACCAAAAATAAAAGTTTTAGACCATGTTTCAAAACATGAAAGTGCATCAATAGTCCTAAATAAATTTGATTATATTGATGCACAAGGCAGATCCAAGTCAATAATGGCTTGGGTCCCCAAGAGAGACTGATTTTCTTACTTTATATGCAGGGAAATCCATAGGTGGAGTTACAAGATCAAGGAGTTATTGGCAGTGGATGCACAAGGCACATGACTAGAAACATGTCCTATCTTACAGATTTTGAGCCAATTGATGGAGGATATGTTGCCTTTGGAAGTAACCCCAAAGGAGGGAAAATCACAGGCAAAGGTACAATCAAAACTGGTAAATTAGATTTTGAGAATGTGTACTTTGTAAAAGAGCTTAAGTTTAACTTCTTTAGTGTCTCACAAATGTGTGACAAAAAGAACAGTGTTCTTTTTACTGACACTGAATGTTTTGTCTTGTCTCCTGACTTTAATTTAACTGATGAAAGTCATGTTTTGCTTAAGGTTCCTAGAAAAGACAATATATACAGTGTTGATTTAGTGAACATGGTTCCCAAAGGAGGCTTGACTTATCTCTTTGCAAATGCTACATCTGATGAATCTAAGTTATGTCATAGAAGGCTTGGACACTTAAATTTCAAAACAATGAATAAATTGGTTAAGGGAAATCTTGTAAGAGGTTTACCTTCAAAAGTTTTTGAAATTGATGAAACCTGTATTGCTTGTCAGAAGGGAAAGCAACATAGAGCCTCTTGTAAGACCAAAACAATGAATTCTATAAGTCAGCCTTTACATATGTTGCACATGGATTTATTTGGACCAACCTTTGTAAAAAGTTTGATGAAAAAGATCTATTGCCTAGTTGTCACTGATGATTTTAGCAGGTTTACTTGGGTTTTCTTTTTAGAAACTAAGTATGAAACTAGTGGAATCCTTAAGTCTTTCATTACATGGATAGAAAACCTAGTTAATCATAAGGTTAAGGTGATAAGATGTGACGATGGAACTGAATTCAAGAATAGGGATATGAATAAGTTTTGTGAGGTGAAGGGTATTATGAGACAGTATAGTGTAGCTAGAACTCCTCAACAAAATGGTGTTGTTGAGAGGAGAAATAGGACACTAATTGAGGCTGCTAGAACAATGTTCGCTGATTTTAAGCTACCAACTACTTTTTAGGCTGAAACAGTTAATACTGCTTGTTATGTGCAAAATAGAAGTTTAGTAGTTAAGCCTCATAACAAGACCCCTTACGAACTTTTACATGGTAGAGCACCAATGTTAAGCTTTTTAAGACAATTTGGGTGTCATGTCACTATCCTTAATACCATAGATCACTTAGGCAAGTTTGATGGAAAGGCTGATGAAGGATTCTTTGTTGGATACTTACTAAATAGCAAAGCTTTTAGGGTGTTCAATAGTAGAACCAGGTTAGTGGAAGAGAACTTGCATATTAGGTTAGTGAGAGTACTCCTAATGTTGTAGAGAGTAGACCAAACTGGCTGTTTGATATTGATGCACTAACCAAAACAATGAATTATGAGCCAGTTGTTGCAGGTACACAGTCTAATGATTTTGCAGGTACAAACACAAGTGAAAGTACAGGTCAAGTTAATAAGGAGACAGGACTTGGAAATAATTATGTCTTGCTACCTATATGGACTGCTGATCCACTTATCTCAAGCAAAGTTCCAAAGAGTTCTGAAGAAGATGATCAAGATGAAGATCCAAAAGATGATAAAGAAGATGGTGTTAAGTCTTAAAGTGATAATGAAAAGCAGGATGATGAAGCTCCAACTGAATTTGGTGATAAAGTGAAGGATGATAATGTTAGCAGTTCTAATGAAGTTAATGTTGCTGGTGATGGAAACAGCATTAATAGCATTACCAAAGATAAAACTGATAATACTGCTGACAAGGATGGCATTGCTAATAATGAGGATGAATATCCATTTAATCCAAACATGCCTCATTTGGAAAATATATATGCAGATACTGATGATGAAGAAGTTGGTGCAGACATAAACAACATGGATGATACTATCTCTGTCAGTCCTATTCCAACTATCGGAATTCACAAGGATCATCCTAAAGAGCAAGTAATTGGAGATATGAAATCTGATGTTCAAACAAGAAGAATGACCATGTATTTGAAGGAACAAGGTTTCTTTGCTAGATCTTTTAAGCAGAGAAACAGTCACAAAGATCTTCAAAATGGTTTATTTGCTTGTTTCTTATCACCAGTAGAACCCAAGAATGCACATAAAGCATTATAGGATCCAACCCGGGTGGAGGCTATGCAAGAGGAGCTTTTGCAATTCAAGCTACAAGAAGTTTGGACTCTGGTTGATTTGCCTAATGAAAAAAAGGGCAATTGGTACTAAATGGGTTTTCAGATGTAAGAAAGATGAAAGATGTATTGTGGTGAGGAATAAAGCAAGATTAGTTTCTCAGGGATACACACAAGAAGAAAGGATTGACTATGATGAAGTCTTTGCCCCAGTTACAAGAATTGAAGCTATAAGGTCGTTCTTGGCTTATGCTTCATACAAAGATTTTGTGGTGTATCAGATGGATGTGAAGAGTGTTTTTCTATATGGGACAATTGAAAAAGAAGTATATGTCTCTCAACCACCTGGATTTGAAGATCCTGACTTTCATGATAAGGTATACAAGGTTGAAAAAGCACTTTATGGTTTACATCAAGCTCCCAGAGCTTGGTATGAACATTGTCAACATACCTGTTAGACAATGGTTTTTGTAGAGGGAAGATTGACAAGACCTTGTTTATTAGAAGACACAAAGATGATATTGATGAAGCGAAAAGTGTACCGCTTTTAAGGGGTCATTTAAGCCCTAAATCGTATTTATTTGATCAAATATTGCCCTAAATCGTTTCTTTTGTCATTTTAGGTACTTTTGAGGAGAAATCTGGAAAAGGAGGCATTTTGGACGTTTTTGGAGCATAAAAGTGAAGAAAACGGCAAAGTCTCAAAAATCGGCTGAAAGTTACCTTTGACGGCGTCATATTTAACCCTGGACGGCGTCATGGCTTGGCAAAAGTGGTGGATGTGAAATTTACTCATGATAAGCCAGAGAAATTGCATGGAAATTCTGACGGCGTCACCCTTTAATTTGATCAAGGTCGTCACGTTATAATTCAAAGAGGGACGGCGTCACGTTCATAGTCTGACGGCGTCAAGCCTTGATAAGCCAGAACGGATTTTGGAGAGCTAAAGAGGGACGGCGTCAAGAAGGTCATCCGAGAACCCTAAAAGCGGCGAGGTGACGGCGTCACACTCCATAACGTGACGCCGTCAGATCTAAAAATCTATATATAGTTTTGCAATTCTTTGTTATTAGGGTGGAACTTAATTGGGGAACTTTGTGTGTGAAAACCCTAGGACGAATTTGGCAGCTCTTTCAAGGCTTTTTGCCTTGAGATCTTCCATGTTACATTGAAGATAAGTTATCAATTAATCATTCAATATGTCTATGTGTTGTTTGATTCTATTTTATTCTTGTCTTTTGTTTAACATGTTAGGCTAGATTTATCTTGTGTTTGCTTAGATCTAATGAAACCTAGCTATTGATTATTGGTTATTAGTGTGTTGTTAGTTGTATTGGATGATTGTTCATCTATGTTAGGCTTAAGAAAACTGGCTAACTTCCTATTCGGTAACTTGCTTGAACGTCTTAAGAAACATGAACCAATGCGTACTAAAGGTTTTTATGGTTGTATTTAATGCACAAGCGAATTCTAGTGATCCCATGTTAGGAGCTTCCTAGCCGGCTCGACATAGGAGTGAACTAGGAGCTTGTAGAGTTGGGGAAGTACGTACGCCACCCCACGAATGGTATTAAGGAATACACCCGTCATCCACGCGACTAATACACACTAATCAACCGGTAAAAGATAGTTAGGGAGTAAGGAAATCTAAGTAAACACATTTCCTTCCACATAAGTTTTCACCAACATTTTCATTTTCTGTTATTTTATTTTATTTGCATTCGTAGTAATTTGGGTTAGTTGACTAGCAACTAATTCCGCCCACTCTTTCAAACCCGAGATTTTACTTGCTTTCATAAAAATATAAAAACATAAAAAGAATCTTCTCTCACCCTTAGACCTATTAGAGTAATTTTTCATACCTAACGAACACTATTCACTGTGGAGAACGATCAATCCCCCGTACTTACCACTACACTATACTACATCGGTCAGGTACACTGCCTGGTGGGGTTGTAAGCCTCTTGAGATCCCTCGAGAGGTAAAACCTGTTGTAAGGTTGCAAAACCAAGCATCAAGTTTTTGGCGCCGCTGCCGGGGAATAGTTATTGTTTAGGTTGAATTTTTATTTTATAGGTCTACTCACTAGATTCCTTTCTAGTGAGATTTTTATTTTCTTTTTCTAGGTTTTCTTTAGTCTATCTATTTTCTTCGTTTCTTTGTTCGTAACCATTACCATTCGACATCTTGGAAGATGGTAATATCCTTAATCCCAACAACCCACCACCACAACAACCACCACCTCCTAGAGCCCGTACTTTAGGAGAGTACTCCCGTCCTAGCCACCATGACTATCGAAACACCATTGAGCTCACTCAAGGAGCCAATATCACACCCTTGCGATCCGACACCATCCGGTTGGTGCAAAGCGGATGCGCATTCCATGGACTTCGTTCTGAAGATCCTAATCAACATCTCAAGGACTTTCTCAAAATCGTTGATTCTATAGACCTTGATGTTGCCACTCGAGAGACGACCCGACTGCGTCTCTTCCAATTCTCTCTGCGTGACCAAGCTAGTCAATGGCTAGAGCGTCAACCCGCAGGATCCATCACCTCTTGGGATGATCTCACCACTCATTTCCTTGCTCAGTTTTTCCCACCGGGAAGAACTACCAAGCTAAGGAATGATATCTTGATGTTCCAACAACGTCAAGGCGAAACTCTCTACGAGGCATGGACTCGATTCAAGGACTTACTCCAAAAAGTCCCTCATCATGGCATAGAACTTTGGCTCCAAGTCCAAATCTTCTATGACCATATCAATCTCTCCACGAGGCAAACCATTGACCAATCGGCCGGTGGCAAGCTACGTGATCTAAGTGCGGAACAATCATGGGCTCTCCTAGAGGATCTTGCTCTTTATGACAACGAAAGTTGGAGTGATCCCCGTGATTTGAATAAAACGGTCAAGGCAATATCTTTGCCTTCGAACAATTCAAGCACTTCCGACCGTAGGATCATAGAACTTGAAGACCAAGTCAAGTTTCTCATGAAATCCTACGAGGCTCCTAAACCTTCAAGCCAAGTGAACAAAATCACTTCTTCATGTGAATTATGTAGTGGTCCCCACAACACCCATGATTGCATGGAACTCCCCAAACAGGCTTTCAAAGAATTCGCATCCTCGCGAATCGATAAGGCGGGAGATAAGTGGCTCACTACTAATTATGGACACAAGAATCCCGAAGATAGGTATGAGGCATGGAAGAATAATCCAAATTTTAGTTGGAACCAAACTCGAAGTGTATCATTCAATGACTCTCCCCCACTCACCTGGTCTGAACATTACCCTCATCAGCATACGCATAAACAACAAAATCGCGAGGAATCACTGCAAAAATTCATTCTCTCTCAAGAAACACAGCTCTCCAAACTTGAGAATCAATTCAGACAACAGCAAGTTGATATGAACAACAAGGTTGATGACCTGTTTAAGGTTATCAATGATCGCCTTGCTGGCAGGTCAACTTGTGAGTTGACACGAGTTAATAAGATCAAATCTGTCACGGTGACTCACCAAACACCTCCTCCTGTAAAAATCAAGCACCCTAGTAAACTCTTCAAACACATATCACAAAACGGAAAAGAAACTGGAGATACTCATACCCCGTCGAAACCTCTCCACTTCGTGAACACCATTACAACAATACCTGTTCCTAAACCCAATCTGGACCAACAATCAACCGAGAATGTGGACAATGGAATGGAGGGTGAAGTTCCCAAAAAGAACCCCGAGGCGCCCGACGACTATCTAGACTCACCAAAGAACTCGAGTACAAGAGAGGTGAGTGATGAGAAGGGCTCGGAAGAGAAATCTGAAATGCCTCATGAGCTCCCAGTACTGCTAGACCGCCCCCTGGTGGAGGAACTTGAGAGGAGCACGGCAAAGTTGCCTATGGGATTTGGAGAAAAAATAGAGGATGGCGCTCCCAGGGTCTTTAAGATATCTTGCACCACTAGGAAAAAGTTCATTAAAGATGCCTACATAAACCCCAATTCTTCTCTGAATGCAATATCCCTTTCTCTATATAACGAGGCCTTCACCGAACAGGTCAAATTTGAAGGGTCTAATATCATCGGGGTAATAAGAAGGGTACCAATTGTGATAGAAAAGTTCCTCTTTCATATCGAGCTAACTGTGTTTAATAACATGGACTCTATCATTAGCCCACCCTTAGCTAGCCTTGTTCTAGGCAAGCCATTCATAAACGCAACGGGAGTGATACTCGATGAGGATGATAGGAGTGCATTATTTACCGATGGTGTCAGGAAAGTGATTTTCCGGGATGGCTGTGAAGAAGTGTATGAGTATCAACCATCAGCATGTGGCAACACATGGGGGCTATGCGGTAGAAGGCCTGGCCGAATTAAGCGATGTGATCCGAATAATCTCAAAATACCTTGCATGATTGGTCACAAGCATTTTTATAATGTTTACATCGACACATGTTTACCCAAAAATGTGATGTCCCTGTTTCATTATAACAACATTTGCAGATGGGGAATGATTCATAAAGGGAAGGACGACATTGGCATAGATGATGATGTACAGGTGTTTGTAGGAAACATGACATTCACTATGAGCTTCGCAATCATCGATAATATCGAAAAGTACATCGATCCCAGGTTATCACAAGTTGTTTTTGGGGCACCTTTTTGCAAGGCCACAAGCTTGGTTGTGGACGAGCTCAACGGGATCATGACTTTCACCGATGGGATTAGGGAAATCTCATACCAAACGCCTTACAAGATGAGAGAATTCAAGGAGATTGATTATGATGGGCTCGATAGGTTAAGTTCCCAACTCGTGTTGTGTGATGATGATGTGAGAAGGGGATGTAAGGACACTTTTGACCTGTCAAGTGGATTCTTTAAGCATGATAAGGAGCTTAGTTCTAAATACCGAAACAATCCCTTTGATCTCGAGGACCCGAAATACCTTCACTATGAAAGTGATTCTGATAGAGAATCAAAGGAGAATGGCCTAGGAACCGTGACCAATGATGGAGTCACGTAATGTACGTGACTTTGAGTCTAGCTACAAGACTCGTTAATAAAGAAAAGCGCTTCTTAGGAGGCAACCCAAGCTTTATTTGCTTTGTGTGTTTATTTACTTGTTTGTTTGTTTGTTTTTATTTGTTTCCGTATGTATGTTTAAATTTTATTATTATTGATTCATGTTCAAAAGTAATTTGTGAAAATGCTTTATCTTGTTTTTAACTTCGTCTTAACTACATATAAAGGTATTTTGCAAAAGTTAAGTGTAAGGGAAATCTAAATCGGTTTATTAGAACACAAATAAACATGAATCATAATAATAATAAATGAACATACATATTAGTATTTGTTTGAGTCAAATGCTTGTATCGAGTCATAATGAAGTTTTGCAGGAATTCCAGGAAGTAAGGTGTATGTTTTTCCAAAATTTTTCCGGAAACGTAACATGAGAATTCTGTCAGATCATTTCTGACGGCGTCAGGCTCTACAACCTGACGCGTCAGGCTCACAACCTGACGGCGTCAGGTTTAATTTTCTGAAAATTTTTGAAAGTTTTGTTTTCATAAAAAGTTTTTATTAAATCTATAACTTATAATCTCCAGGAATCTGCAAAATTATCATTCCACAAGCATTATATCCTTATATACAGATTTATCCCGCCGATGTTATGCAGGTTTTCGTGTTTGTTTTCTCAGGTTTAACAGGTTATTTTGGACAAGGAAATGTTTTTGGATCAAGCTTTTTGCGATGCATTAGTCATGGAGCTTCAACATTACCTTGGAAGAAGATCTAACCGTGTTACTTCATTATCCACCAAACGAATCAGGGGAGTATTTGATTTCATTCTTTTACTTTATACTTTTACATCTTGTTATTTGAACATTGGGGACAATGTTCATCTTAAGTGTAAGGGGGGGTAAAGTACGATTAGAGAATGCTCTTACGCTTGATTTTTGTTTGTTTAATAGTAGAGGTGTAATAAAACTGAGAGAAATACCTGTTAGGGCAATTTTAGTGCCAAATTTAAATTTTTTTACAACATTTAGGAGTGAAACTTTGGTCTTAATGAGCGTCTCACGGATAGGAGTTATATGACTAGCACAAAAACCGTACCACTAAAAAAAATTTCCACCCCCAAATATGTGAGGTTCGCCCCTAGAATTGGTAGGAAAAGCATTTATGCTATGATGTGTGTACCGGTAGCACTTAGATTCTAGAACTTGCGTTAGGACCATTCCGAGGCCACAAGTGAGACTACATTCGTGTAGTTAGATTTACTACATGATAAGAGGCATTAGGATTAACCCATTGTTTTACACCTGTGTTTTTGTTATAATTACATTGGCTACATTGGTCAAGTAATTCTCCCACACCCTTTGCTTTGTACTCATTTTTAGTACACGATACCCCTAGTACACCCCTCAGAGCCTATCTTTTCGTTTCTAACTTTAAGCATTTTATTTAAAGGAAGAATTTGTTACACCCCACTAAAATGTACACCCAAATCGCCTTAGCCTACCTTGTATGCACTTATTTTTAGTGCATTATTGTTACAACATTTGTTTAAACCCAAGTTAATTATCTAGTTGATTACATGGTTGCTAAGTCGAGTCATATCTTTGTACATATTGTTTTGGGACGATTGGGACTCATGGGTAAAGTACTAGTGTAATGAAGTAATGGGGAAGAACATCATTTATTACCCCCATATGTGCTAAATATTTTAAAAGTACTCCAAGTGTTTTGATTATCTTAATTCGAGTCATTAGAATAGTAATTTGTAAAGTTATGTAAAAGTTCAAGTGTAAGGGGATGCAACGCCCCTATGATGTATTATTTTGGATGGTAGGGCAAGAGTGTATGCAAAAAAAAAAAAAAAAAAAAAAAAAAAAAATCGAAAAATCAAGAAAAATACAAAAATTGAGAAAAAGAAAAGTAGAAAAAACATACGGACTACCATCCCGTTTTATTTTATGTTTATTTTATGTTTTTGTTATTTTCTTTCATTAGCTTAATATTGAGTCGAGTCTTGGCTTAGCAACATTGTATAGTACATGTAATTGATCAAGATCTTTAACTCGCCACCAGTAAAATATCCTTTATCAAACAAAACCGTGTTTTCCTTTTCCCTACACCTAACGTTATAACCCATGTAAAAGCCCTCTTTGATAGTTTATCTTAGGTGCTTACGCCTAGTGGAGGAGGTTTTTGATCCTTTCCCAAGCCTATGGTAATCTATTTGCTATGACAGGTAGTGAGAGATATTATCCGTTTTCATTTATGAGATTTATTTTGATGACACTTGAGAGATGTGAGTATCTAAACACTACTTGTGAGGTGCTATTTTATAATCTCCGTGCTTATTATGATTAAAGTGGAACGAATATTTGTTGTAATTACTTTTATGTTAGCATTAAATGACCCCTAACTTGTATTTTGATTAGAATAAAAGCGCATTTGCTTGAGGACAAGCAAATCTCAAGTGTAAGGGTATTTGATGAAGCGAAAAGTGTACCGCTTTTAAGGGGTCATTTAAGCCCTAAATCGTATTTATTTGATCAAATATTGCCCTAAATCGTTTCTTTTGTCATTTTAGGTACTTTTGAGGAGAAATCTGGAAAAGGAGGCATTTTGGACATTTTTGGAGCATAAAAGTGAAGAAAACGGCAAAGTCTCAAAAATCGGCTGAAAGTTACCTTTGACGGCGTCATATTTAACCCTGGACGGCGTCATGGCTTGGCAAAAGTGGTGGATGTGAAATTTACTCATGATAAGCCAGAGAAATTGCATGGAAATTCTGACGGCGTCACCCTTTAATTTGATCAAGGTCGTCACGTTATAATTCAAAGAGGGACGACGTCACGTTCATAGTCTGACGGCGTCAAGCCTTGATAAGCCAGAACGGATTTTGGAGAGCTAAAGAGGGACGGCGTCAAGAAGGTCATCCGAGAACCCTAAAAGCGGCGAGGTGACGGCGTCACACTCCATAACGTGACGCCGTCAGATCTAAAAATCTATATATAGTTTTGCAATTCTTTGTCATTAGGGTGGAACTTAATTGGGGAACTTTGTGTGTGAAAACCCTAGGACGAATTTGGCAGCTCTTTCAAGGCTTTTTGCCTTGAGATCTTCCATGTTACATTGAAGATAAGTTATCAATTAATCATTCAATATGTCTATGTGTTGTTTGATTCTATCTTATTCTTGTCTTTTGTTTAACATGTTAGGCTAGATTTATCTTGTGTTTGCTTAGATCTAATGAAACCTAGCTATTGATTATTGGTTATTAGTGTGTTGTTAGTTGTATTGGATGATTGTTCATCTATGTTAGGCTTAAGAAAACTGGCTAACTTCCTATTCGGTAACTTGCTTGAACGTCTTAAGAAACATGAACCAATGCGTACTAAAGGTTTTTATGGTTGTATATAATGCACAAGCGAATTCTAGTGATCCCATGTTAGGAGCTTCCTAGCCGGCTCGACATAGGAGTGAAGTAGGAGCTTGTAGAGTTGGGGAAGTACGTACGCCACCCCACGAATGGTATTAAGGAATACACCCGTCATCCACGCGACTAATACACACTAATCAACCGGTAAAAGATAGTTAGGGAGTAAGGAAATCTAAGTAAACACATTTCCCTCCACATAAGTTTTCACCAACATTTTCATTTTCTATTATTTTATTTTATTTGCATTCGTAGTAATTTGGGTTAGTTGACTAGCAACTAATTCCGCCCACTCTTTCAAACCCGAGATTTTACTTGCTTTCATAAAAATATAAAAACATAAAAAGAATCTTCTCTCACCCTTAGACCTATTAGAGTAATTTTTCATACCTAACGAACACTATTCCCTGTGGAGAACGATCAATCCCCCGTACTTACCACTACACTATACTACATCGGTCAGGTACACTGCCTGGTGGGGTTGTAAGCGTCTTGAGATCCCTCGAGAGGTAAAACCTGTTGTAAGGTTGCAAAACCACGCATCAGATATTCTGCTAGTTCAAGTTTATGTTGATGATATTATCTTTGGATCAACAAACAAGGTGTTATGCATTGAGTTTGAGAAATTGATGCATGAAAGGTTTCAGATGAGTTCTATGGGAGAACTCACATTCTTCCTAGGATTGCAAGTGAAGCAGAAGGAAGATGGCATATTTATCAGCCAAGATAAGTATGTGACTGAGATCTTAAAGAATTTTGGGTATACAGATGTCAAGGCAGCAAACACACCCATGGTCACTGACAAGTCTCTGCTCAAGGATGAAGATGATGATGAAGTGTATGTTTATTTGTATAGATCAATGATTGGGTCTTTGATGTACCTTACTTCTTCAAGACCTGACATCATGTTTGCAGTGTGTGCATGTGCTAGATACCAAGTCACACCTAAAGTTTCACATCTTCATGCTGTGAAAAGAATTTTTAGGTACTTAAAAGGTCAACCTAAATTGGGCCTTTGGTATCCAAAATATAAACCTTTTGATTTGGTAGCATACACTTATAGTGACTATGCTGGAGCAAGCTTGGATAGGAAATCTACAGCAGGAGGTTGTCAATTCCTAGGGTGTCGATTGATCTCATGGCAGTGCAAGAAACAAACTGTGGTTGCTAATTCCACAACAGAAGCTGAGTATGTTGCTGCTTCAAGTTGTTGTGGACAAGTGCTCTTGATTCAGAATCAATTGCTGGATTATGGGTACAATTTTATGCATACCAAAATCTTTATTGATAGTAGCAGTACTATGTGCATAATTAGAAATCCTGTTTATCATTCTAAAACAAAACATATTGAGATAAGACACCATTTTATAAGAGATTGTAATAAAAAGAAGTTAATTCAAATGGTTAAAATTCATACTGATAATAATGTTGCAGATTTGCTCACAAAAGCTTTTGATGTGGGTAGATTTCAATTTTTGATTGCCAGTATTGGAATGTTAAATCTTTACAATCTCTTATCTCTTTATGTTTTTGTAAAGTTTTGTAAGGATTAGTACCGCTATTAGGTTAATACATTGTTTCTGCTGCTAAGTATAATCGATGATACTAGTTATACTTAGAACTGCTAGTTTCTGCTGCTAGTTATGTTTACAACTGCTAAGTATAAATGATGATGTGATTGTTGTGGATTGTGTTATTGTTTGTGGTTTGGTGTTTTTGGACTAATCTTTTGCAGGATAAACTATGAAAGGTGTTAGAGTGCTGATAATTAAGGTTTTTTGAGTGGAAACTGAGTTAGTGCCGCGAAGTATAAGTTAGTGCGGCCAAGCTTAACTTAATGCTGCTAGGTTTCTGCTGCTAAGTCTGAGAGTACAGGGGACTGTTTCAAAAATAGTTTTGATAAAGGGTTTAAAAACCACCAATAATTCACTTGATCAGTTTTTATAATTCCCAAACGCTCTCAAATCATAAACCCTAACTCAATTTATCATCAAATCGCAAAACCTCCAAATCCCAATTCAATCACAATGTCGCATATAAGTTTTGTTGAAACTCACAATAACATTGGCTTTTTACAAAAACCTAAGGAGTCTGAAGGATTTACAGAAATCATTAATTTCTTGAATGCAAACCCTATTAGGTATACATTAACTGTAACTCCTACTATATATATTTCACATATTCAACAATTTTGGTCTACTGCTAAGGTCAAAACATTGAATAATGAAGTACAGATACATGCCCTTGTAGATGGACAAAAGATACTCATAACTGAATCATCTGTTAGGAGAGCTCTTCGACTAGCAGATGAAGGAGGTGTTGAGAATCTTCCACACTCTACAATTTTTGAACAAACTTGCACTGATGGGATATGAGAGGGAAAATGATTCTTTAAAATTTTTTAAAGCAAACTTCTCTCCACAGTGGAAATTCTTGATACATACTGTCCTACAATGTTTAAGCTCAAAAACAACTTCCTGGAATCAGTTTAGCAGTAATATGGCTTCTGCTATAATCTGCTTGGCACTAAAACAGAAGTTTAATTTCTCAAAATTGATTTTTGACAGTATGGTTAAGAACTTTGATAGTTCATCAAGCAAACATTACATATATCCAAGGTTTTTACAAGTGATTTTGAATGAGCAATTTAAAAAGAAGGTTGTTCACAAAAGAATTTTTACAGCACCTTCTCATTCTAAAAAGCTTTTTGCTAATATGAAAAGAAGTGAAAAAGATTTTTCTGGTACTGTTACACCATTGTTTGAAACAATGTGGTGCAGAATCAAAATCAAAATCAGGGTGAAGGCTCAGACATCCCCACCGAGGCCCATCACACACCTACTATTTTGCCATCTATCTCACAACCACAAAAGACCTATAAACGTAGGACTTCAGATAAAAAGGGTACTCAGCTACCTCAGGATGGTACTAGTATGGTTGCAGATGAGGCTACCCATAAGGAGAGGGGTGGTAGTTTAGAAAGGGTTGTCACTACTGCTGCTAGCTTAGATGCAGAGCAGGCCAGTGATAACATCACTAAGACCCAATCTAAGGCAACATCTAATGGGTCAAGTTCTCATGAACTTGATTCAGTTGATGGAAACCTCAGGCGCCAAGAAACCATGTGGGACACAGATGATCAAACTAGGTTTTATGTTGTGTTTAACTCACCCAGTGTCGGGATAGGTAACACAATCCGAAGTGGTGAGGGTAGCATTGAACTTAAGGAATTGATGGCTACTTGTACCACTTTAAAACAACAGGTTCATGATCTCAAAAAGAAGGTTAACTCTCAACAAGGTGAAATTACTTATTTGAAGCAAAGGGTTGCTAAGCTTGAGAAGAAGAAAAGATCTAGAACCTCTGGACTTAAAAGACTGCACAATGTGGGCACTACATTTAGGGTTGAGTCTTCCAGTGAAGCTACACAGAGTTTGGGGAAGGATGCTCCCAAACAGGGGAGGAATGGAGATAAGGTTTCAGGGGAGGATAATCTGGATGCTTGAGTAGATATGGTTATGGATGAAGAAGATGAGGCTGCAGTTACTTTGATTGGTACTAAGGATGTGAATGAAGAGGTTAATACTGGTAATGAGCTTGTGGTTGCAGATCAACAGGGTAATGAAGTTGTTATAGATGATGCTGCTAAATCAGTTACAACTGCTGGAGTTGATAAGGTGATTAAAGTGGCAAAGATAATGGTTGATGCTGATACTGGATTTTCTACTGTTAGTGTACCAGTTTTTGCTGCTAATAAGAAAGTTAATGCTGCTGAGCCAGAAGTTACTACTGCTAGTGAAAAAGTTAATACTGTTGGTTCTGATGATGATCTAACAACTTTGGCAGAAGCTCTTAATGATTTGAGGAAGACAAAAACACCAATCAAGGAGATTTCAAGGCTTAAACAAAAAGTTGTAACAATCAGAGAGCCAAGTGAAACAACAATTTCAAAGGAAAGAGTTTAACAACAGTATAAAGGCGAAAGAAAGAGTGTGATGGTAGAGGAGATTGTTATAGATCATTTGTCAAGAAAGGAACAGATTGTTTGAAGAGAAACAAAGTGTTGATGCTGAAAAAGAAGCCAAGAATATTGAACTGATAGATGAATGGATAGACTTACAAGCTCAATGTGATGCTGATTGGGAATTAGCTCAAAAACATACTCAAGAAGAGCAAGCACAATACACTATTGAAGAGAAGTATAAAATGTTGGTTGAGATCTTTGAGAAGAAAAGAAAGTTCTTTGCAGCTAAAGAAGGCAGAAGAAAAGAGGAATAAACCTCCCACCAAATCTGAACAAAGAAAAGTGATGTGTGCTTATCTAAGAAACATGGACAACTGGAAGCCAAATCAGTTGAAAAATCTCAGTTTTGAGAAGATTAAAGATAAGTTTGATCAGGCAAGAAAGAAGGTGTACACTTTTGTGCCAATGGAAACAGAGAAGGTGGTGAGTAGTTCTAAGAGAGCTGGAGCAGAGTTAGAGCAGGAGGTCTCTAAGAAAACAAAGATTGATGAGCAGACAGAGCAAAAGCAATTAGTTGATAATAAACAAAAGGCTGATGAAGACAAAGGTACAGAAGAAGATACTAAGCAGTATATAACAGTGGTTTCTGATGATGATGAAGAGCCAACTATTGATGTTGTACCTCTGGCTACAAAACTTCCAGATATTGTTGGTTGGAGAATATATAAAGAGGGCATAAAGAAAGTAGTATATGAAATCAAAAGAGCTGATGGAAAGTTTTATATATTCTTCAGGTTTAATCAGATGTTAAGAAGTTTTAACAGAGAGGAATTGGAGACTCTTTGGAAGCTTGTTAAGGAGAAGTACAGACCAACAAGACCATTGAAGCAACCAGTGTCTGATCAAGATTATATTTTGTGGGATGATTTGAAGAATATCTCTGAACCTCATGTAGAAGATGAAGTATGGAGAAGACCTTTCTATAACCAGAAGGTGATAAGCTGGAGGTTAATAGATACATGTGGACTTCATGAGTTGACAATAGATGCTGTGCATATCTACATGTTGGTTGAAAAGAAGTATCCACTCACAAAGACTACATTAGGAGAGATGCTTGGAAGTAGGCTTCAAATGGAATATGGAAAGAATGAAAGTATGGCAGATGAGCTTATTTGGTTTATTATAAGACTGAGGAATGAACAATGAAGTGTTTGGAAGCATCCTCCTGGTGATGGTTAAAGCTTTGAAGGAAACTTGATGATTTTAGAAGAAAATATCAAGTTTAGGGGAGGATTGTTGGGAATTAAAGCTTCCAAGGTGTTAATGCTGCTCATGTAATTAAGACTGCTCAGGTATTACAAAGAAAATGCTCTAAGTCATTAATGCTGCTGGTTATAGAGTTACTACTGCTTATGAAGGTTAAGACTGCTAGTGTATATTATAACTGCTGAGAACTTCAAGGAAATATACACTAAGTAGTTAATGCTGCTAGAAGAAAACTTAGTGCTGCTAGTACTAAGTTACAACTGCTGAAGACTTAATGCTACCAGAGTACATAGTTAGTACTGTTAAGTGTTTATTAGTGATGCTGGAGTATTAGAGTCGGTTTGATTTGTATAGAATGTTTAGATAAGTATAGAAAAGATTCTTTAAATATTTATCTTGCATAGAAAGTAATTATAAGCCGACTAGGAGTCCTTAGTCTATACAAGGAGGTCCTAGGGCATTGAGTTAGATACGTATTATTCATAACTTCAAGGTTGTAAAACCCTAATATTAAGAGAGTATTCGTATTAATAATATTGAAGCTGTTGATTTGTTTATTATTATGTTATTGTTCTTCTTAATACTATTGTTTAGATTCCGCATAAACCTTAGTAAATTCAATATAGTTTCTATACTAGTTGTGTTAGTTTACCTAGCATAACTAAACTTTTACAAGCTAAGGTAATTCGATCAAGTATATAACTGGGATCAACATACTGAAATATTATGGTACACACTTGACTTTACATTTACTTAAACCTATGAACTCACCTACATTACTGTTGACAATTTTAGCATGTATTTCTCAGGTCGTTGATCTTCTAGCTGGTATACATCGGGACATCATTCATAAAGTTGCATCAGGACATCATTCATAAAGTGACTAATATACTCATAAAACATCAGTTGAAAAAACATGTCCACATCACTCTTTGACAGTAAATTTTTTGGTGTTGAGGGAGCTAGGTTTGGTACGAGTTCTGAACAGACTCATCCAGAAGTCAAAAGTTGAGGCTCGGGTCCTGAACTGCTTTCTTTAGAAGCCATAGCTGTGAGATCATCAAATTGAACATGTATCGTCTCCATGATCAATCTTGTTATATGATTATAAATCTGGTATGCCTTTGAAGTTTGAGAATAACCAATGAAGATGCCGATGTCAGCCTTTGCTTTGAGCTTCCCTAAATCATCACGATCATTTGTTGTATAACAAAGGGCACCAAAGATACGGAGATACTTAAGATTAGGTTTACGTTTGTGAATGAGCTCATATGGTGTTTTGTTGTAAAGAGTATGAATAAGGGAACACGGTTTTGAGTAGTAACAAGCGGTTGCTTACATATGGAAAACTAGAAGGGGGGTAAGAATAGTTTTACCGATTTTTAAGATTTCTTTAGTTCTTTAACGTTTCTTAAAACTTTGCTATGAAACCTTTGATTCGATCTTAGTGCAATCAAACAACACATATGACTACACACAAACACTATAATATGTAATGAAAGAAAGAGTAGAGATGGAAAGATCAAACCGGGACAAAAGATTTTGAGTGTTCGGCACGAAGCTTTTCTTTGCCCTAATCACTCCCGAGTACCACACTCGAAGTTTCAAGCACTATGTCAACAACTCTTAAGGAGAAACGTACACGTCGCTTAACATGTTTTCTGACACTAAGCTAGATGTCGAGTGCTAATCTTAGGTAGCACCAATCTACCACGATCCACTTGATCCTTTACAACTTCACACAAGACTCGATCTACCCGATCTACTTATGATCACACTTGATCAAACACACAAGTCCAATGGCTTCAAGAGATCTCCAAGATCTCTTCACGATCACAATGATCAACTCTCACTTCTTTCAAACTATTCTATCTATCTATGATCCTCTTGATCAATCACACAAGCCCAATGGCTTCAAGAGATAATCAATATCTTTATAAGATCACAATGATCTTGACTTACTCTCTCACAAAATAAAAATGATCCTGATGTATGCTATGATACAACAAGTGTATAACAAATGTTACAAGACCTAACAACTACAACTCTTGTACCTTCTTGGATACCTTGAGTTCTTCTCTTGCAAACGAAGAGGAATGACAACACTTTGTATCTACTTGGATACTTTTTGTTCTTCTCTTACTAATGAAGAGGAATGAAGAGGATCACTTGAATGGATGATTGGATCACTCTTGAACAAAAGAAAACCTAACTAAATGATCAAGAAAAGAGAGTGGTGTGGGAGTATTAAACTCAGAAGTTTCTGTGTGAAAAAGGATACCAAAGAACTATGAACAGGGCTGGTATTTATAGGCAGAAAAAATATGGCCGTTATAGAAGGACGGCTCACTAAATCACCCACGGCTCTACTAAATTTAGTGGAACCGTGGAGCCGTGTCAGACAAAGACGCTCCATTTTTTGTCTTTTCTGGTGAAAACTTATTTGGGGAAGTTTGGAGCTGATTTTGGGGGGGAAAATAGCTGTTATGTATTTTAAACTTATTTTTCCATTAAAACATTTCTTAATTATTCAAAAATAATTTGTGAAGTATATTTTTGAAAGAAGTGTTTGTCACATAAAAATGTGATGTCTAAAACTCAAATTCACTTCTTTGATCATTAGTTAAGTTGTAACTTTGTTCTAGAGTGATTTGTGTAGAAACGGGATCTTCCGATTTTAAACTTATTTTTCCATTAAAACATTTCTTAATTATTCAAAAATAATTTGTAAAGTATATTTTTGAAAGAAATGTTTTGTCACATAAAAATGTGATGTCTAAAACTCAAATTCACTTCTTTGATCATTAGTTAAGTTGTAACTTTGTTCTAGAGTGATTTGTGTAGAAACGGGATCTTCCGATTTTAAACTTATTTTTCCATTAAAACATTTCTTAATTATTCAAAAATAATTTGTAAAGTATATTTTTGAAAGAAATGTTTTGTCACATAAAAATGTGGTGTCTAAAACTCAAATTCACTTCTTTGATCATTAGTTAAGTTGTAACTTTGTTCTAGAGTGATTTGTGTAGAAACGGGATCTTCCGATTTTAAACTTATTTTTCCATTAAAACATTTCTTAATTATTCAAAAATAATTTGTAAAGTATATTTTTGAAAGAAATGTTTTGTCACATAAAAATGTGATGTCTAAAACTCAAATTCACTTCTTTGATCATTAGTTAAGTTGTAACTTTGCTCTAGAGTGATTTGTGTAGAAACGGGATCTTCCGATTAAAAACTTGTTTACGTTAATCTTAACGTAATGTGTTTTCACATTTTGTCATCCTCAAAACATGAAGTTATCGAAAGATAGAAATAACGTTTTTAGAACATTATTTGCATCAACAATCTCCCTCTTTTTGATGATGACAAAACATAAACTCATTTTAGGTTAAAATTAATTTTAACAAGTTTTTAATGAGCTTACTCCTATTTCTCCCCCTTTTTGTCAAAGCAAAAAGGTTGCTAAGGCTCCCCCTTGATGTATACTCCCCCTCGTTTGGAGGACACCAAGGAATCGAGCAATGATTCGTGCTGTAGGTCCACGATTTGTATGGATCTCTAAGTAGCCTTTGATTACTTAGTGGATGACTTGAATAAATCCAAATCAATCCAAGCGAGAAACTCTTACACAATTGTTAATGTTAACGCGGAAAATTAACAAGAACAATGAAGAACACAGAGTTATCACTAACTTCGTATATTTCACTAACTCACACAATTCGTACGTACATAATAATGATCCTTAGGGTTCCTTTTATACTTGAAGGAAACCCTAATTACAAAACCGTGAGAAAAGATATCACGTATCTTCTATAAAGATACCTAACTCGTACATATCTTTTCCTAACTTATATCTAACAAACTTTCCTATTTTCACTGACCCGACTTAACTATTAAGTCAACAAGACTGAATAACAAAACCAGACTTAACATATACATTACAAGACTTAACTTGAACTAGACTTAATAATGTAAGCTACCAGACTTAAGTCTGTCTTCACTTGGTCTTCCTCGTACCTTGTGATAATTTCCAACAATCCTCCCCTAACTTGATCTTCATATTCCATGAACTTCAAGTTTCTTTTGAGTAAGCTTATGAGGATTGGAATTATCTTGATCTTCAAAACTCTTGAAATCTGCAAATTTGAGTATTTGTGCAGCAACTTGATCTTCTCAGAATCTGATATGCATTTCACTTGATCTTTCCAGCAACCATGACATTTTGTACATCAATTCATATTAAGTTTCATATCTATTCTCATGACTTCCAGGTGTGTTAACTCCTGTGAGAGGTGAATCATTGAAAATTAATGGATTTGATGTCTCTTTACCAATAGCCATCACTACTGGAGTAGCCAAATGTTTTGGTGTGTAAGACCATGGTACATTTATAACCATATGATTTTTAATAAATCATCAACTATTAACAGATTTGTGATGTCTTTACCAAAAGCTGTACCCTTTTGGACTAGCCAATTCTTTCATGGAATGCACCTCATCATGGTGAATTGATTACCATTTATGGTTTTCCACAGCCTTTACCACAAGCCATAATCTTATGGGCTAGTCAACTCTTCACAAACTCAGATATGGTGAGTTGAATACCATACAATTTTTGGCAAATTTTCAGCCATAAACGGATTTTAGCTATCTTTACCTGTAGCCGTTTGCTCAGGATTAGTCAGTCCTTGTGTGGATGAGACAAGGTGGACTGATAACCTTTTGTTGTGTTAGTTCTATGCACCTCCACCAAGTGAGAAGTTCCAATAGTCTCACTTATCATCTTGAATATTATTTCAAACTCCCTTAAGCTACATCCATCAAAGATTGCCTCTTTATCAAATCCAATAACATCTCATATCCTTCATCCTTCTTACCAGCATACAACTTTTTGCTCATCATTTCCTTGCAAACACTTTATGATAAAAGGATATTCCACTTCTGCAAGCATATAAATATCAGCATTCTTTAATGAAACACAATGTACCTTGCAGGTATGAAAGTATCTCCAGCTGACTATATTTTGCTCTTCAGGAAGTTTCCACACTATATCTGACTCAGTTGGTGGCTCAAACATCACCTTCAAATTACCCCAAAAGACTCTTTCAAATTCATCTTCAGGTGGATGATCTCCAAATTTAATGTTCACCAACTGATAAAGTGCTTGAAGATCCTCCCTATTCACATCATTAAGAATTCTAGCAAAATTCATATAAACAATGTCATAATTATCCTCCCTTATAATCTGATATGCAGCTCTTTCACCAGTCATGATAAATTGATACTTGACTACCTTAGTTGGTTCCTTTGTACTTTCAATAGTCCCCATGGTGGCTCCTTCAGATGAAGGTTCTTCCTCTAATTCCTCTTCTTCAATCACCTTTTTGTGTTTACCTTTTCTTGCCATACTTTTTCTTCTTGTAAACACTGTGACAGACTTCTTCACCTCTTCTTCTTTTCTTACTTCAGTTGAAGCCATTTCAACCTCAACCTCTGTTACTTTCTCAATCATCTTATCTGCTTTAATAACATGATCACTTTCTTTCACCTTTTTACTCTGAAAATAAAATCTTTGTACATCCTCATAATCAACAGCCTTGTAACCTTGATCTCTTTCAAATGCATTGAGATATGCAATTTGAATCTCCTCATATGACTTTCCTTTCATCTTTTCCCAAGATAGATGCATTTAATTCTTTAGATACATTTTCATGTCATGCCTCTTTTCTGCCATAGTCATTTTCTTAGGAACTTTTGTTTTCTTCTTAGTTTGTCTGATCTTTTCCAAAAATCCACCTAAAGTATCATCAGAAGCTCTTGAATTTATAAACTCTGCTAACTGTTTGGATTTTTCTTCAGCAGTCAATCCTTCAACAGCTTTGATCTCCTCATACTTAGCTCTTACTTCATCATCAACATTTATCAGGTGTGTAAATGGATCATCAGACTCTTCCGCCAATCTTCTTGCATAAAGTGCATCTTGCCTCTTTTGTTCTTCCTCACTTTCTTTCTCAGCAAGATCTTGTGCTTTAATCCTCTCAATTGCAGCTAAGCTAGCTTGTTCTTCCCTTTCTTGACTTTTCTTTTTCTTAGGTTGAGGATTTTCATAAACAATCTCCTTCCCTTTTCTCTTATTACCAGCAACAGCCTCAGAACTTTCTTTACCAGACTTATCCTGGCCAGACTTAATTTCATTACCAAACCCAAAAGAACCAGACTTTTCACCAGACTTTGCATCAGACTTATCAACTCCTTCCTCAGCAGAATCCTTGTCAGTTAGAATTAGTTTTCTCCCCTTTTTCTTCTCTTTGATCTTGCATAAGGATTGAGCCAATGTCTCTGCCACTTCCATTGCTTCTGGAATAAAATTTGTGCCTTTCTCTTGAACTGGTGTTTGAAATCTATGTTCTGCATCTAAATTCCTCCCCTGTTTGGAAGAATTTTCAGCTTCTCCTTCTTGATCATCAAATTGAACACCCTTATCCTCCATAGCCTTTTCCATTTTCTTCACTTTCTTCACCAAAGTGATAACAGCATCACTGAGTGCTTTATTTGACTTCTCCAAAGTAGTCACCTTCTTAAGCAAAGTTGGAACCAAGGTTTGAATCTCTTCTACAGACATTGATGCACGTTCCTCCTCCTGTGCAGGACTTGGAACATGTGATGGAGGGGACTGTGGGATAGGAGTAGATTGTCTCTCAACAGATGAAGGATTGGGTTGTGGTGAAGGTGTTGATGTAGGTGTGAGTGTGGGAGTTGGGGATCTTGGTTGTTCCTGAGATTGCTCCTCATCAGATGACTCTAGTATATCCTCAAATGTACCTGCATTGTTAGTACCAACAAGCATAGCAGGAAGTAAAGGCCTATGGGCCCCTTTGAAATTTCTCTTCATTTTAGCAAATAATTTTGATATGAAAACCGCACACTCATATGTTTGCATGTTGTTTGAAGTTTCAAAGTTTAAAACCATTTGCAGAAACCTAGGATACATCAAAAACTTTGCCTTTTTAGCATTTGACTCCATGCCTTCAAAAATAAGTTTTGAAAAGTTAAATTTCCTTCCAAGTGATAGGCAAACCAATGCAGAAGCAATTTTGCTTCCAAATTGATCCCATCCACCACTCTTGGGACTCAGGCATTGGAGCAGGTGATGAACTAAAAACCTCCACTGTGGTGTAAAATAGTTTTTCCAAAAAGTAAAAGAACCATCAGTGGGATAACCTATGCTTTTCAGTCCTTCTAAAATTTCCTCACGTGACAAATTAAATTCCCCTGAAGCATCATCCAATTGAAGACTACTCCTAATGGAAGCTTCAGTAACAGTAAAAGCACAAGTATCTAAATAGTGGGATTATGAAGTAAAGCATACCGAATATGTGAGCCACGCATAAAATCCACAATTTGTTCGAAACCCTCACTTTGAGTTGGTTTCTTCAAGAAGCCAACCTGATTGTGCTTGTCAACAAACTTTAGAGAAGCCATCGATAAGTAAATGATTTGAGTCTGGTTGAGAACTTGTTAGGGTTTGGCGTATATGAAATATAAAAGCAGAGTAGTTAGCCAAAAATAACGATGTTCAAATTTGGAAGTAAATAAAGATAAAAGTGAAAAAGATTTGTCAATTTTATCCTTATATACCTCTTATTCTCAAAAATTCTTAACGGTAAGATTTTTATATAAAAATACGTTATTTTGACTGACCAGACCTAACGGTAATATTTTAATTACCAGATACACTACCAGACTTAAAGTTGGTCAACCCGACTTAATCATCCACTTACCAGACTTAACCAAGGAAGTTGACTTACACATTGATTTAGCAATCGCCAGACTTATCATCATCACCAATCCAAGTTTTTCTGCAAATGTTAGTTCCAATAGCCAGAAAAAGAGACAAAGCAAGCAAAATTACAAGAGAATGCAATTATAAAATCTACCAGATTTAAAAATTAAAGCTACCTGACTTTAATAAACTGTACATTTAACCTCCCCTTAAATGTACATCACCTCCCCTTAATTGTACAATTTTTTTTTTTTTTAATATTTCACTAACTCACACAATTCGTACGTACATAATAATGATCCTTAGGGTTCCTTTTATACTTGAAGGAAACCCTAATTACAAAACCGTGTGAAAATATATCACGTATCTTCTATAAAGATACCTAACTCGTACATATCTTTTCCTAACTTATATCTAACAAACTTTCCTATTTTCACTGACCCGACTTAACTATTAATTCAACAAGACTTAATAACAAAACCAGACTTAAAATATACATTACAAGACTTAACTTGAACCAGACTTAATAATGTAAGCTACCAGACTTAAGTCTGTCTTAACTTGGTATTCCTCGTACCTTGTGATAATTCCCAACAGGTGCTACAAAACAAGGTTAGATAACAAGTATACAAAATTTAACATGTAGCACACATGACAAATATCCAACCACAAAAATGACTAAAGAGCCAAGCCCCAAACACAATAAAATAACCACATAAAAGAAAACATTCATTCATAAAATAAATTTCATACATAAGTATGACTACATGATAGAAGCAAATTAAACAATAAGAAAGCACATAAACATCAATAGTTGTATGAGACTTGAGATTTGCTTTAAACTCCAAAAGGGTTCCTAGACTTTTATTGGAGAAACTAAACATAACCATGTTTAGTTGGTTAGGCTATTTGGTGGTGGAGGGGGTAGTATGATGGGTCCTTGTGGTGGTGTGAGGAGGTACTCAAGATAGGAGAATTGAAGACTCAACTCATCTCTAAGGCACATGATGATGTGTTGGTTGTGGTGACAACAAGGACAACTTAGGATATGTGGTTGTAGGGGATAAAGAATGGGATAACCTATTAGTGGTTGTGGTGATGGTGAGAGTGATGAGGATGATGTGTTAGTGCCAAGTTCAAAGGGAGTTGATGGTGATAAGGTGAGTGTTAAGGCTAGTGGATGAATGGGACTTGGTTGAGACAAGGGTGTAGTAATTCTTGTGGTGGAGGTGGATGATGATGTTGGCCTTGTTGAGTTGGCCTTTGATGGAGCTTGGGGTGTAGAGATTGAGGAGGTTGATTTGGTTGAGGTTTGTGGTGTGTGGGCTTTTTCGTCATCATCAAAAGTTAGATCAATGAGAATCATTTCATTGGGAGGTTTGGTTGAGGCTTGTGGTGTGTGGACATTCTTGATCCATTGATCAATAAGAATTGTCTCATTGGTTGGTTTGAGGTTAAATCTTGGCTTTTTACCTTTGTGTTAAGTGGTAGCCATGGTTGAAGATATGATAATTGTATGGTGAATATGAAGTGGTGAGGATGAGCAATGTATGATGTTAGCTTATATAGCCAAATCAAAACATGCAAGTTTGGATAGGATGGTGAATTTGGGGATTTGGGTGTATTGGAATTAGGTTGTGTTTGCAGATTTTAAGGAAAAGAGAGTCAAAAAGTGGAAGAGAATAGTTAAATTCGACTTCCCAGGGCACGGTACCACTAAAGGTACCACAACACCACTAAATTTAGTGGAGCCGTGCCCTATTTAGTGGATTCGTGGCCTGCGGTTGACTCTTTTTCCAGTTCTGCAGGTTCTAGGCTGCCTAAAATGGGTAATTCTGGGTGGACTGTATTGCAGCAAATCCCAAAGCCTCAAACTACTAAAGAGTTATCACATAGATTTCCTAACACTAGTCTTCAACTAGCAATTAACAAAAACATGTGATCATCTATGTTTAGGCAACTATTGAGCATGCATCAAGCAATTTTATCATCTAGTGCATGCATGAAAACAAATAATATGAACTAGGCAAAGCTCATGAAAAAGATAAAAACATTAATGTTGATTAACTACTTAAAGTTACCAATGTCAAGCAAAAATTGTTAAGACAATTTAAACATGTTAATGTTGGATGGACATTGTCATAACCCTATTGATAATAGGTTAATAATACTTAAGTTAGTAATACTACTTAAGTAACACTATCTAATCACTTCTCTTCCCCAACTTCTTTATCTTATTCCCGAGTCATTTGATTGCCTTGCCAACGGACTTGAACTCCTCGATTGTTTGCTCATGCATCGACACTTGTCAATTATACATGGTTGTTTGCCTTCTCATCACTGAAGTTAAGTTGGTTTGGTTGAAGGGAAGGTCGGTAGTTTGTGCGAACGATGATGTGTCAAGGTTGCGAAAGAAGGTGTCGGGAGAGGGAGTACGAGGACGAGACGTTCCTTCTTCGTTCACCTCATCATCGTCCTCATCCATAGGTTGAGACGACGAATCATGACCGAAGGAGGAGGAAGAGAGAGGAATATCGAAAGTGGGTTTATGACCACGTTTGGACCCTTGGTCCTTACGTTGCTTTGTGCGACGTTGTGGTCCACTAAGGGGTTTCATGACGGGATTGACTAGGACATAGCTGACATTATTAAGATGTGGGAAATTTTCCATGACCCACGTGAAGAGACGAGTAAGCAACATGCCGTATGGCATGAGCTTATCGGAACGACTATGAATGTTGGCCATCCTTTCGGCCATGTAGTATGCGAGGTTATATTATTCCTCGATACTAAGACAATAAAGCATGTGGGCGAGACTCGCCGAAACATGATCACGGTTGCCCGCAAGGCTCAACACATTCTCATGTAGAAAAAGTTCCCAACTTCTGAGGTCGGGAAGGAGTTCTTTGAGGTAGATTTTGTTTGGGTAAAGATGGATGATGGAACCATCACGTTTTTTATACGTGTTGTCGACTCGAGGAGTTTAGATGACTTGTTTGATGGCTTCGAGGTTGGGTATTTTGGTACGATAAGTACCTTGATTTTCAAGATTGTAGAAAAGAGAATCTAGGGAATGGTCTTCAGTGTATGCACACTGACCATACGAAGGAACACCGAGAATTTCACTAAGCTCAGAGACTGACAAAATGATGTTTTGGTTTTGGATCCAAAAATCAATGAAGACATTACCATCAAGGTCATTGAAGGTACGGACTCGACTATAAAACTCGAGGACAAAACGAGGACAAATTTGATCGTTTATTTTTTATAAACAATCAAAGTCAGTAATAGGGAAGCTAGCTTGGATTTTATCCAAGAGAACGAAATGAGCATCGACTACACGACCTTCGTATATATATCGATCTTGGACTTTAGCAAGATAAGCTTTTTGCTCATCAGGGATATTTGGATCGTCTAATAGATGGGGAATGTAAGGTTTGGTATCTTGATAATCATTACGAGGCATCGTTACCTACAAAAATATAATTTTGTATATGTTAACTTGTTGCATTTTGGTGATCACATCTTTAATGTGTGTGTGTGTATCTAAATGCAAACGATGTGGAGGTGCGGTGATCTCGACTCTAAAAACAAACCTAATGAGATTACCCAAACACTCCTAACTTCACTTTTGCTCAAACAAATATGTTGAAGAATACACATTAATTATGTAATTCGATTCATATTTGTGAGATCATGTATGCATGCAAAAACGTTTTTGGTTTGCATCAACAATGCACGAAAAAGGTTTCATGATCCTAGATACGTGAAATTTTTCAAAAATGTTGGAATTGGGGTGTTTGGCAAATGCCTTAACTTGGCGCCAAAAATCTTAAGATTGAAAAGCCTCAATGTTGATCATTCCTAATTCAATTTTAATCATCCTAAACATGATTCCACTACAAATAACTAATCTTGGTCTGATTTAAATGAGAAAATTCTGACTAGATAGTCCAATATTAGTGGGTTTATGAAAATCCTAGGTTTAGAGAATTATGTAAGTACTACATTGTCTAATTCTAGTTCTAATTGCATAAAAGTTTAACAAAAATTGATTACCCCCAATTCAATTTTATGCATAAGAACAAACCCTAGACTCAAATTGAAAAGAAATTAAAGATAATTGACTTACAATTTGTGTTGTAGTGATTAAGATTTGTTGATTGCAATGCCTCGAACTTGATTAGCAAGAGTGTAATTGGATTTTGGTGTTGGGTTTGGTTTTTGACAGCAGCAGGAAATTGGTGTGTTAATTTTGAATGGGTGTGCAGAGGGAAAGAAAAGAAAAATGGGTTTCCTCAGATCCACGGTACCGCTAAACATTAGTGGTTCCGTGCCACTTTAGTGGAGCCGTATGTCTGTGAGACCCATTTTTGTTCTGTTTCGACTCTTGACTAATTAATCTTACTTATTTAGTAAGACTTTTTGACGCGAGAAAAAAGTTTATACCTAATAAACTCTTTGACGAAAGCGATTAGGTAAAATGAAAAGGAATAACCTTAGTATGCCTAAGTTGTCATTGAAGGAGAATGAGGATTGACTTTTAATATTTATCGTGAAATAAGTAGAAGTCATGAGTCGAGATTTGGAGGATGACTACAATATTTCCAATGAAATATTTAATTAGTCATGAGCGGAATGAGACGAATAACTCATAGAGTTATGGAGCAAGACGAGAAACATGACTTAGTATTTCCAGTGAAATACCTGAGAAGTCATGAGACGGATTTAGAGGGATGACTTGTAAAGTCATGAGGCGATACGTAAGAAATGACTTTGATATTTTCAGTGAAATATTCGAGCAAGTCGCGCGATAGGAGGCTAGGGGTGACTTTAATATTTCTAGTGAAATATTAAAATAGTCATGAGTGGGATGAGAAGGATGACTTAAGAAGTCATAAGGCGAGACGCGAGAGATGACTTCATTATTTCCAGTGAAATAATTAGAAAGTCATGAGACGAGATATGAGAGATGACTTAACTATTTCCAAAGAAATATTCAAATAGTCATGAGAGGGATGTGAAGGATGTATTGGTTATGATATCGACGATGTTGTCTTTTGTGAGAAACTTTTCCAAGAAAAAGATTTCTCTTTGAACATTTTCGTAATGGAGGAGGTGACGTACTTTGATGAGCTTCGTACATGAGCAAATCACGGGGTTCTCGGTCAAGTATATTTGCACTTTGGTTGCCGCATTTCATGGGGAAATGTCTCATTCATAGTGCTTGTTGTCATGCCTTTTCGGCGTTTGCGTATTCGGCTTCGGTCGTGGAGATAGCAAGATTAGTTTGTTTCTTGGAGAACCAAGAAGTCTGACAACAACCTATGAGGGTACAAACATTACTCTCTCTTTATCAATTCACATTATCTCCCGCATTATCAGATTTGGTATAGACAACAATTTCTTACACCAATCTCCTTGAGATCTCATAATCTCAAATGTACAGTGCCTTTAATGCATCGAAAGATACATCAAACACTTTAAGGTAAGAAGTTTTAGGATCCTTCTTACAAGTGGTCACAAAGCTAGACACTAGACATAATAATGGGCCTACATGCCGTTAGGTAAATTAAATTACCTATCATGCCCCTAACCTAGTACTATCCGCACACTCACCTTCATCGTCTCTTGTGAGATTCGTGTTTGCGGATATGGGGATTGAAATGAATTAAGATTTTTCTAAGCTAAGTATCTTATACATATATAGTATACTTAGGTTTATGGGGATACCCTTTTTTTAAGTAGTATTATATACGGGCTAGGGAAGAAACTTGATTCTCTCATCATTGCTCATTTCAAACTTGTCACGCATGATCTTTGAGCGATCATTGTTCATTTCTAGACAAGTTGAGTTTGTCATAATAGTCTTTGACAAATACTTGAGTCATGATGAAGATGAATTTTGTTTCTTTGTTATAGTGCCTACTATGTTAGATTCTAACGACACTACATGCTTAGCATTTCTACCAACAAAGGGTGTTTTAAGAAAGCGTGCCTGATCCTGAGGTGTTGCCCTTAAAACTTTGAAGACTAGACTATCTTTGTTGAAATCTAGGCATATGACACACTACTTGACTCTTCATCACTAGATTAGTGTAATTACTGATCACACTCCATTTGTTGGACTTCCAGTTTATTTACAAGCATGTTTATCCAGCAAAACAGAAGCTCAAATGTTTGGTCCCCAATATCTCATAGGTCCAAAGTTGTTAGTGGCAAACATCCTACGCATTTGTTGCGATTGTTTAGGATGTGAGAATGGAGGACACATTTCCCATGGTAAGTAACTTTGTGATTGACGGTTATTCCAAGTTTCGGGGAAGTTACTTGGATAACTTTGTCTTCTAAAGTTACCTCTCGGTAGAGGAGTTCTTGAACGAGGTTTGGGAGAATTTGTTTTTCTAGGTGGAGGAGTCTTCGACCTAGTGTTGAGTTTTACAAATCCAAGTTCGGGAGTTAACAAGGGTTTGTAAAATCTCTTGACTTCCTCTATGCTAGCAATAGGTACTTTAGTAGCATTTACAACTGTGTAACTTGGTTTAGGACTTAAGTTATTTTTCAAAATTAACCCTGATCTGACTTCAGCACCAGACGGTACCACGGTACCATTAAATTTAATGGTACCGTCCGTACCTTTAATGGTGTCGTCTCCTTCAGACTCAGACACTTCAGGCTTTACAAATTTTACTTGTTTAGTACTACTTGTTGAAGCCTGATTTGGGTCAAATCCTAAACCCGCAAGGTCATGTTCATTATATCTAATGTTTTCAAGCATATCATTAAGTACTTTTGTTCCTCCTTTGAACTTAATGATTCTCAAAGTATTTTCTTTGAGTTTCTCATTTTCTACTTGAAGACTTATGCATGACCCACATCCTTAGTCTACTTCTTTATTTTTCTCAAGTCTTTTAACTTGATCCTTTAGTTCTAGAATTAGCATTTCAAGTTCATGCAATTTTAATTTTAGTTTTCTGTTTCTACCTAAAATTTTAGAACCAACCTCGCATAATTTATTATACTTGTCATGCAATCTATTGTCATCTATTGACGAGTTATCATCACTATAATAAGAAGAGTCGGAATGTACCTCATTAGAAGCTTGAGCCATTAGGCACGTTTCATCATTGGGCTTCTTCTCTTCTTCTTCACCGCTATCACTCCAAGAGCCTCCTATGAAGGCTCATTGGTTGTTGGTTTTGGTTTGTTGTTTGGGACATTCTCCTATGAGGTGATTAGGATCTCTGCATCTAAAGCATTTCCAATCACTTGTCCCTTTCCTATCATCTTGGTTCTTTTGGAATGACCTCTTTTCATCGCGAGGTTTTCTAGGAAATCTACCTCTTCTCCTAAAGAACTTTTTAAAGTCCCTAACCGCTAACGCATATTCTTCATCTTCACTATCAGAACTCGAACATTCCTCATCACTAGACTCCTTCTTGGCTCTCAATGCTAGAGATCTAACTCTCTCGCTTTTGCCTTTGACTATATCGGAGTCCTTCTTGATTATCATCTTATGAACTTTCAAGTTTCCTATTAGTTCATCGAGTGATAATGTCGCCAAGTCCTTTGACTCTTCAATGGTTGTGACCTTTGCTCTCCATTTAGGATGTAGAGCTCTAAGAAACTTCCTAACATAATTCTTGCTAGAGTAACCTTCATCAAGAGCTTTAAGACTAGTGATAATAGTATTAAATCTAGCAAAAGCATTATCTATTGACTCATCTTCCGAAATGGAAAATTGTTCATATTGTTGAACAAGAAGATCTATCTTGTTCTCTTTGACTTGGTTATTACCTTGGTGTGTGACTAACAAAGTTATCCAAATAACTTTTGCCGTATTACATATGAAAATTCTTTCAAATTCCTTTATAGGCAAAGCATTGTAAATCATCGTTTTAGCCTCATTATATTTGGCTAGTTTTCTTTTAAGTTCATCACTTTGTTTATCATAAGAAACGATTTCATCCTTTTTAGTTTCTGGATTCATTTGAATCGGTTGAAAGTCACCCTCGGTAATAATATGCCAAAGAACAATGTCTTTTGATTTCACAAACGATTCGAATCTTGTTTTCCAATATATAAAGAAATCGGGTTCAAAAAGTGGTGGTCTTTGCATAGATTGCCCTTCTAGATATTTGTCAGAATCCATTGATCGATTCAAGTTTTAAAATACAATCTACTTTAAAATATTGACTGACGTGGCTTCTGATAGTTCTTTAAGTTCTTTTAATGTTGCCTTAAAACTTTGCTATTGGAAACCTTTGATTTGATTCTTATGTGCAATCAAACAATACCAATATGAACTACACACTAAACTAACTAATAATAAGTAATGAAAGTAAAGAGTAGAGATGGAAAGATCAAACCGGGACAAAAGGATTTAATGTAGTTCGGCTACGAAGCTCTTCTTTGCCCTACTCCACTCCCCGAGTACCACACTCGAAAGTTTCAAGCACTATGTCAACAACCTCCCTTAAGGCGGAGAAAACCATACACGTCGCTTAACTTGTTTTCCGACACTAAGCTATATGTCGAGTGCTAATCTTAGCTAGCACCAATCTACCATGATCCACTTGATCCTTTACAACTTCACACAAGACTCGATCTACCCGATCTACTTATGATCACACTTGATCAAACACACAAGACTAATGGCTTCAAGAGATCTCCAAGATCTCGACACGATCACAATGATCAACTCTCACTTCTCTCAACCTATTCTATCTATCTATGATCCTCTTGATCAATCACACAAGCCCAATGGCTTCAAGAGATAATCAATATCTCTATAAGATCACAATGATCTTGGCTCACTCTCTCACAAAATAAAAAAGATCTTGATGTATGCTATGATACAACAAGTGTGTAACAAATGTTACAAGACCTAACAACTACAACTCTTGTACCTTCTTGGATACCTTGAGTTCTTCTCTCGCAAATGAAGAGGAATGACAACACTTTGTATCTACATGGATACTTTGTGTTCTTCTCTTGCTAATGAAGAGGAATGAAGAGGATCACTTGAATGGATGATTGGATCACTCTTGAACAAAAGAAAACCTAACTAAATGATCAAGAAAAGAGAGTGGTGTGAGAGTATTAAACTCAGAAGTTTCTGTGTGAAAAAGGATACCAAAGAACTGTGAACAGGGCTGGTATTTATAGGCAGAAAAAATTTGGCCGTTATAGAGGGACAGCTCTAATAAATCACCCACGGCTCCACTAAATTTAGTGGAACCGTGGAGCCGTGTCAGACAAAGACGCTCCATTTTTTGTCTTTTCTGGTGAAAACTTATTTGGGGAAGTTTGGAGCTGATTTTGGGCGGAAATAGCTGTTATGTATTTTAAACTTATTTTTCCATTAAAAGATTTCTTAATTATTCAAAAATAATTTGTAAAGTATATTTTTGAAAGAAGTGTGTTGTCACATAAAAATGTATTGTCTAAAACTCAAATTCACTTCTTTGATCATTAGTTAAGTTGTAACTTTGTTCTAGAGTAATTTGTGTAGAAACGGGATCTTTCGATTAAAAACTTGTTTACGTTAATTTTAACGTAACGTGTTTTCACATTTTGTCATCCTCAAAACATGAAGCTATCGAGAGATAGAAATAACGTTTTTTAGAACTTTATTTGCATCAACAGCTACAACGTCAGCCCACAAAAATAATGGTGTCTTTGAGAAACTTAGCATAGTACGTACAACCTCTACTAAGGTACGATTTCTCCTTTCAACGACGTCATTCTATTCTAGAGTTCTTTCTACTGAGTTCTGGTGAGTGATTTCAGTGTCTTCAAAGTAGGTTCTCAAGGTTTGATTCTTGAATTCCGTGCCATTATCCGTGTAAACAAATTTTACCGTTGCATGTAGAATTACTTGAATCCTTTTCAAAAAATTTCTTAGAATTCTCAGAGTTTCATCCTTTGTTCTCAGAAAAGCAACACAAGGTTACCGCGAGTATTCATCTACAATAACCATAATGTAACACTTCCCATTGATACTCTCCACCTGCATCGCTCCACATAAATCCATATGTAACATCTGCAATCTTTCAGTAGTACTTGCTTCGATCTGGTTTTGATAAAAATGTATCACCTTTACTTTTTCCCATTTAACAAGTAGAACACAAGTGGTATTTCTCGTACTTCAGTTTCGGCAAACCTTTGACGATTTCATTCTATGCGAGTTGGTTCATGGTAGCGAAGTTTAGATGAGACAAAATACCATGCCATAACCAGGAATTAGTCTTAGACGCTTTGGAAAGAAGACATACATGGGAAGATTTCATCATCTTGGAAGAGAAATTGTGTACAAATTTGTTCCACGAGATCCTGACAAAAGATCTATGCCTTTCAAATTACGTAAGAAGTAGGTATGCTTTCTGAATGAAACTTCGAGATCAGTGTCACAAAATATTCCAACAGAGAACAAATTATGACCAAGCCCTTCGACATAGTATACTCGCGATATGTAGATGTCCCCATGCACAAGATCACCATAACCCATAATTGATGCAAAATGATCATTTCTGAATCTGATTATTCCCATATACTTTGAGACGAAATTGATGAGAATATCTCATTGTCCGGTCATATGTTTTGAGTAGCCTGAGTCCAAGTACCAAAGGACGATTGGTACGATTTGTAACAAAACTGAGAAGTATATGGAGAATTGGATCCCCATGATTGCATGGGTTCCGAGATTTTAAAATTCCTAGGTGCGTTATCTTTACTAGGTTCAACACTCTAACTCTCATTTGTTATCATAGGTTTCCATTTATATCCTACTGGCCCTGTAGGTATCCATCTAAATCCTACTCCCTGTTGGTATCCACCTATATCCTACTGTAGTGAATATTTTTCTTATACGCTTCCATTCTTTCTTTCATTTAGCCTTTTATTTTAATTTTTCTTTGGTTTCTCAACGAGTGCAATTGTGTCAATTGGCTTTGGAGCATTGGGTGTCGCAGTTATGGTATTCTTTGCATCTTGTGCCTTAGCACGCTCTTTCAAACATTTAGAAACTCACAAATCATGATTTGCAGATAAAAAACATGTATTACAAGTAGAGCAAACAAAATCAGCATTCGCATTCAAAACAACAAGTTTATTATTTTATTTACAACCAGATTGAATCTTTTTCAAAAAAGACTTAGATTTCCTAACATGAGCTTCTACCTCTACTTCTTTATTTTTCATGCTACTACTTGAAGTTTGTGAGATCCTATTGTTCCTTATATTGCTCCTAGGCTTTGATCCGCTACCACTAGTAGTGCTTTTTACTCCTGTGGAAGGAAACATATTTTTATTAGTCTTTTGATTGTATTCTAGTGCAATAACTTCTTTTAAGATCATATCTGGCTATTTTGTTACTCTCTTTGGTGCATCCACATTTGTGTTTTTGTTTGGTTTAGGTAATGTTGAATTTTCCTAATATATCTTACCACTAATCACTGAGGGACACGATACACAGGCATAATATAACAAATCCCGAATTCTAGCTACTTATTTCCTAAATAATTCTAGATTTTTGTCATGATCTGTTTTAGAATGCTAGGCACCAACGCCACATATTAAATCTTGTAGCGTTGCAGTGTGCTCCCTAGCTTGGTCTAGATAATCTTTATGAACCGTTGCATTTTTTCATAAGTGATGGTTAACTGGTTCTGAGGCAATTCTAAACATTCCTGGTGCAATCACACTTGTGTTTTTCGTTGATCATGAGTACTCAAACGTGGAATGACTGGTTTTAATGTTTCCAAGTCAAAAAATTGAGGATCAAACTACACTTTTAAAATTTTAGATTGTTCCGTGGTTTTAGAAACAGGCGGTGTCTCCAAAATTGATGTTTTTGCAAAATTAGTATCCACATTCTTTCCTTTCAAAACATTTAACTGTACTCACATTGCTTCAAGTTGTTTTTCCATATTTTTGTAAGCACGATCATAGGAAAGTTTATCGTACTTGCATTCCTAGGTTTTTCTATCAAGACGTTTAAACAACTGAATGTTCTCTTTTTCCAATTTTTTGAGAGAATTCTCATATTTTCTTGTTTTTACGGAGAGCTCATTTTTGAGGTTTTCTAAATCATGTAATGCGTGATTGCATTCTACCTTAAGTCCCTCAAAGTCTTCAGCGTTATAAGATTGCACAACAAGAGACATAATAACAGTTTCAATAACTATTTCCAAGAGTCGATCAGTTTTATAATCAAAATCTTTGCTATTTAAAGAATATTTGTGAACTACTTTTTCCATTGATTCAAAGACGTTGATCATTTTCAGAATTTCTGTAGTGAGTTCTTTTTCAAAACTGGTTGTACACTCATTCAATCCATCAACAATTGGTTTTACATCTTTTAAAAACAATTTTTGAATGTCTATTGCCAGACCATCATTCCAGTTATGGGTGTCCAAAAGAGTTTTTGATTTGACAACCTCTTCAAAAGAAGCAACATGATATTGAAATGTTTTGAAAAATCTCTTCGCTTTTCTTGTTTTGAGAAGTTGTTTTGGTGACTCTTTTTTATTAATTTTCCCAGTTTTGACTTAAAATTTTGACTTTTTTTGAAGCATTAGAAAAATAAAGTTGATTTGCATAAAGTTCTTTTTGTGGAATGAACTGATCCTAAAGTTTGTTTAACTTTGTATAATCAATTTTAAATTCTTTATCTTTCATTTTTTATCGACTCTCATCAGCATCTTGCAAACTGATGCTACTAAGGGTCAAGGTATGGAAAAGGTGAATGAGAATACTGCTAATGGAACAGTTAAGGAGGGTGGGGGAAATGATTGGAAGACTGTGGATTATAGGAAGAATGTAAGGAATACAAGGGTTAATTCTGGTACTAATGTTGTCGACAATGTGCAGAGAGGGGTTGACAGTGATAATAATGGGCAGAGAGTGTATACAGGTGAAACTTCTTATAGTAGAGGAGGATTTGCTGGTAGGGGAAGAGGTTATAATTCTCAAAGGTATACTAGGAATGCTAACCAATATTTGCCTTCAAAGACTATGAATGAGGCAAATACTAATGGTGTTACTAATCAAGCTACTTCTGATAAAGGTAAGGGTCCAGTTAATGGTCCTTCTAATAATAAGCAGGCTGCTAATGATAAGGGGAAGGGTAAAGTTAATGAATCTTCAGGTGTGATTGGGACTGGTTCTAAGGTGAATGGGCAGGCTAGTAATACTCAAAATAGGTTTGCTGCATTAGTTAATGATCAGGAGAGTGAAGGTACTGAAGTGCTGGAAGCTGTCAAGAATAGAATTGATGATTTATGTGGTAAAGGTGATTTTGTTGGTGAGGGTGAAAGGGAAAAGTGGTCTACTGATTTAAAGGATTATTATAAAGAGAAAATGCACGAAAGTATAATGAAAGAGGATGGAATGAAAGTTAAAATTCAAAATTTGGATAAAAAAATTAGTTATAGTAATAGAAATATAACTATGAGTTCCAAAGCTAAAGCTGATAGTATGGTTAAGGCTATAATGGTAGAGAAAGGGCTAACTGAGAACCAGGCTAATGTAAAGGTGTATGATGAAGTCTATAGAGATGAGTTAGAAAGGATTAAGATGCTGAGCAGTAAGAAGAAACAGATAGAGGTTCGGTTCTTTTATGAAATTAACCAAGTTTTTTCTCATACTGAGTTTGAAACATGGGATGAGGAAAAGTTGGTGATGTATAAAGCTGTGGTAGGGGATGTTGCTTAAAATAATTTGATTAAACAGTTTGGGAAAGACAATGAAGGAATGAATGAAGATGAAGTTACACAAGTTACTAATGGGAGTGCTACATTCATGACCCAAGATATTGTTACCAATGTAGCTGATTGTGGTATGGAACAGGTGCAAAATGATATTGCATCTAAATCTTCTCTTAATTAGTTTTTATGATAGTTCAAATTGCAGCCCGGAATGTTAAGGGGATGCGTAGTTCCCTTAAACCAAAAGAAACCAAGAAGTTAATTAGATATGATGGGATTAGTTTATGTGGCATTATTGAAACCCAACTTAGGAAGAAATTTGTGGAGGCTGTCTGCAATAAGGTCTTTGTTGGGTGGGAATGGATCTCTAACTCTGACTTGAGTAAGAAGGGTTGTAGGATTTCTATAGAATGGGATAGGAATACATTTAATGTTCAATTTCTCTCTTATACTGACCAGGTAATGCACTTGTTGGTTAAAATAATCATTGATGATGTTGATATGTATGTATCTTTTGTGTATGGTGAGAATAACACTAAGGCTAGGGGTAATCTCTATAGGGATTTGAGTGATCATAAAAGTGTGGTGGGAGTTAATCCATGGTTAATGCTTGGTGACTTCAATGTTATTTTGAACTTTAGTGAACATTCTCATATTAGGAATGTGAGTAATGAAGGTATTCAGGAATTCAGAGACTGTGTGGAAGATTTAGGCATGGAAGATATAAAAATGAGTGGTCTCTTTTATACTTGGATTCAAAAAATGAAGAACCCTGAGCTAGGCATATTGAAGAAACTTGATAGAGCAATGGGTAATGGTAAGTTAAGTAAATTTCCTACATGTAAGACTACTTTTCTCCCATATGGCATCTCTGACCATACTCCTATTTTGGTTTCTTATTCTGATGGCTATGAAAGATGTAAAAAATCTTTTAGGTTCATGAATTATTTAGCTTCTAAAAAGGAATTTATTCCTTTGCTGAGAGATAAGTGGTTTGTTCCTATTAATGGTTATGCAATGTTTGTGCTGGTTAAAAGAATGAAGTTTCTGAAGAAGCATTTAAGGGCCTTGAACAGGGTAAATGGTAACGTGTTTGATAAAGTTAAGAGCATTAAAATTGAATTAGATAGAGTGCAAGGTAGCCTTGATAAAGATCCTTCTAATGATGTTCTCAGAGAAGAAGAGATGGTATACTATAATGCTTATAAGAGTGCTTTAGAAGATGAAGAGCAATTGTTGATGCAAAAAGCTAAGGTTCAGTGGTTGAAGGAGGGTAATCAAAATAGTGCTTATTTTCATGATATTATTAATGGAAGGAGTAGAAGTAGGATTGATGTAGTGTATGATGAGCAGGGTAATTGTTATAGAGGGGCTGATGTTGCTAACAAGTTTGTTAAACATTTTCAAGGTTTTTTGGGAGCTAGTGATAATGTATACCTAATTGAAAATCCTGCAACTCTTTTCACCAAGAAGATTACTGTTGAATTAGCTGTGGAGATGATAAAACATGTTGAAGATTGTGAGATCAAGGATGCTTTATTCAGTTTTGAAGATAAACAGGCTGCTGGTCCAGATGGGTATTCTTTAAGATATTTCAAGGCTGGATGGTCCATTGTTGGTGAGGATGTTATCGTTGCTGTTAAGGAGTTCTTTAGCACAGGTAAGTTACTTTGTGAGATGAATAACACCCTTATTGCTCTTGTGCCTAAGAATAGTACCCCCTTGAAAGTTTCTGATTATATACCTATTGCCTGTTGTAATGTGGTGTATAAGGTGATTAGTAAAATTGTCACTAAGAGAATTAAGCCTGACCTAGATAAGTTAGTTGATGTTAATCAATCTGCTTTCATCCCTGGTAGACAGATAAGTGATAATATATTACTTGCCCAAGAATTTATGAGAGGGTATAACTGGAATAGTGGGCCTAGGAAATGTGCTTTTAAGATAGATATTATGAAGGCTTATGACACTGTTAGTTGGCAATTTCTTGAATGGACCCTTAAGCAGTTTGGTTTCCACAATGTGATGGTGCACTGGATTATGTTATGTGTCTCTACTGCTTCATTCTTTATTTGTATTAATGGTGTAATCAAGGGCTTTTTTAAGTCTGGGAGGGGTGTAAGACAGGGTGACCCTGTTTCTCCATACTTGTTCACCCTTGTTATGAAAGTCTTGACTCTCATGATTAAGAGACAGGTTAGAGTTGAAGATAACTTTAGGTATCATGCTCATTGTAAGGAGCTTGAGCTTGTGAGTTTATGCTTTGCAGATGATTTATTACTTTTGTGTCATGGTGATATTATATCTGCTTCTGTGTTGAGAAGGGGATTAGATGAGTTTACATTGAGTTTTGGCTTATATCATAGTCCCAGCAAGTGTAATAATTTTTTTTGGTAATGTATCTGATAGTATCAAGGCTGATAATATGTTAGTTATGCCTTTTAGTAAAGGGTCATTGCCTTTTAGGTACTTGGGTGTCCCTATGATGTAACACCCCCATTTTCATAAATAGCAGTGGAAGCTAAACTGGGGTATTACTTCTTGATACATAGTCACAGTAATAGAAAACGACTCTAAAAGAGACGTTTTGAAAAGATAAGTTATCATTCATTAAAAATATCAGAGTTTTACAAAAGGAGGTCCCAAAATCTATGTGAAACATAGATTTTGAATGATAACAGGTTTGAAAGTCCTCAAGTCCAGTGCCACTCCGTGCCATATGGTGCTCTATAACCTAGGATAACATGCTTAAAGGGTCAACACAAAGGTTGAGTAAAGTTCGTAGGTTTTAGTTTGTAGTGGGTTCCGTTGTTACACCCATAGGTTTGTAATAATTGCAACGAATGAAATTACCACGAAAAATGCTTATTATTTCAACTAAGCTCATGAAACCAGCACATTAATATGGGGATCACCTTAGTGATATTTGAGGAACTAAAGTCCTCTTGGGGAGGTAACTTGCCAAAGTTACCTATTGTTATCAAATAAAGTGCTATTGGTACCCGGTAGGGGCAAACCAACGGGAGTAGTCACACTCCAGATAGATCTATCCAAAATATTCACGTTCACACACAAGTGATTATGGTTCATGAAATTTAGGAAATAGTGGCAGGGAAAGGTACTCGTGTAAAACCCTAAATTCTCATAATCTGAAATGACCAAAATACCCTCTACATTTTTTCTTTTATTTAAGAATATATAAAATTATACAAAGACGTATTATTTGTACCTAACCTAAGGAAATTAAATCATAAGCTACATCATAAAATTTTAAAATACAAACAAGATAACCTAAGTAACATAGTAATCAATATACATAAATTACTAATCACACGTCTACAAGTCCACCTATGGTTCCATTCTTTTTAATTGCACACAATATCTTTGATGATAAGGCAAGTTATAAATTGAAAATTCTTCTCCCTAAATAACTCCTAAAACTCAGCGACTTACCCATAATATCGCTTCTCTCGTTGTTTAAATTCCCCACTTGGAAACCGAATATCACATAACCTCAAAATACCCTAAAACCCTAGCACAAAATTTTAGTGGCGGCATTCCTCGTGTTCTACTTTCTGTCGAGGAAAAGAGATGCAAGATGAGACACACAAGGGTGTGTTGATCGTGGTATATCTGGATTCGAAGGTGCTTATTTTGGGTTCGACCAGGTTGTCATTGTTGGAGCTCTTTTTGGTTCTTGTTTCATTCTCCTATTCGACTCTAAGGTATACCTATTTTGTCCTTGCTTATCTCGTCTGGTACTCACGACACATCCACAAATTATAACCTGGATCTAAGCTTTTGTCGATCTATAAGAGTAGAAAAATGGACTGTTGGTCTCATAAATTAATGAAGCTCATACATGTCGAGTTGTGTTCTTTTGGGCTAATCGAATCTATACATATGTAGGCTCATGAATCTGGTTTGTGAACATGTATTCGATCCATATATAGCAGGATAAAGTCTGGAAAATAATACAGTCGAAATGGTTTCAGGTTGCATGAAATAATGGATATCAATCATATAAAATGGTGAATGTATAGGTGTCGATATATATAGTTCTTATCAGTGTGCATAGAGGGCTGATGAGGCGGGTCTTGAAACCTTTGTTTTGATCGTTGAATGCCATAAAAAAAAAAAAAAAAAAACTTTTTGAATGTCACAATAAATGATAAATAAGTAACATGAAATAAAGAATCTTATATAGGGCGATATGGAGTAAATCTGTACGAATCAATATATATATATATATAAAGGACTTATGAACTGATTACTTGGATCATCTATAGAGGTGGAGTCTGTGTGTGTGTTTCAGTGTCAAGAAAACATGAGTGCGTTTGCATGTGTGTCTTGTGTGTTATGGGCTGGAAATAGAGTGAGATTGGTGTCGAATGGAGTTGTGATGGGAGAGTCTTATGGGTGTTTACGGGTCGATTGGTGGGTTGTGACTATGGTTGGGTCATATGTGATTTGAAAAAAAAAAAAAAAAAGATTGCTTCGTGGCTGGTTTAGTCACGTTAAATGGGCAAAGAAAGGGCATAAAGGGATCGATTTTGGTCACCAAATATGAGGTGTATGAACTGGTATAGTAAAATTTATAGCCATGGGTCGGTGGTATTGGATTATTAATTATAGAAACCATGCAACGTACACGGAATTAAAACCAAAATAGTGACTTGTGAGGTTCATGTATATGTATAAAATAGTAAATTGCATACATGATATCGTATGGGTAAGTGTGTACAGTGGGTCTAAATCTGTTTGATTTTTTTTGTTTCTTCATGGTTGTGTCACGCTAAGTTGCTAGTGGATAGTAGGTCTCTAGGTTGCATATAAACTGTAGTGTGTCATATTGAGGCTGTTTAGGTGCATATACGTCTCATTTAAATAAGGATTTAACTTATGAAAACTACACTATGAACCCAAACTTATGTAAATGATATTATGAACCTTAAGTTACTAAATATGAAAAGCCTACTAAAATGATAAATCTGATTTAAATAAGATATTAATAATAAGACGACCATGTATTCGTGTAGATGCGCTGAAGACGGAGTTTGTTTTCGATCTTTATATTTCTAGATGCGTTTTCACTCACGGTATAAGGTACAGATATTCTGACCTTTCTTTTAAGGTTTCTCATGATCTCTCTCGTATTCTGAATCCATTAGTTCTGATTCGATTGCTATGATTTCCCTTTGCTTGAACCTCCCCAGTTGAGTTCCATTTGATATGAATTCTGATCTGAAGCTATGCTATGAAAACCTTTTCTAATTATATCTTGAAAATGTTTTGAGGAAAAACTATTTTAAAATGGTGTTTATAAATGAGGCAAAACCATTTTATATAAATGTTACTAACTTTTATGAAGGCTATTTTGGAAGACTAATTTTTATGAAAAACTGTTTTGAAAGAATATTTTGTGAAAATTACTTTAAAGAATCGTTTTATTAAAGGCACAAATAAAGGATTGTTTAAAATGGACTTTGATGGAAGTTTTAAAATGAACTTTTGAGATGAACCTTGATTATGATTATGAGTTATGATTCAGTTAAGATTTCCCAGGCCATTTCTATGTTTCCTTGTGTATGAACCTTTTGATATGACGTTGAGATGCATTTCTGATATATGACTTTGAGATGACCTTGAGATATGACTCTTAGTTTGATACCCGAGCCACCTTTCTGTTTCCTAGCCAGGAAGGTAACCTGGCCGTGTCTGTGATGCACCACTGGCATGACTCCTGTGTGGGGGAGTGATTTCTCACGCCGTCCCCTTTTATATTATGATATGGCCATGATGACTTTGAGATTATGATTTTGAGATTGACTTTGAGTGGGGGCGTATGGATTGCAATCCTAGGCATGTATGTTTAGTGGATTTAACTATGACTTTGAGTATGACTTTGAGGTGACTGGTGCTTGTGTGCATTACACGCCTTTCACATTTCTGGGAGCTAGCTACTCCACCCCATTTGATACATGAGGCCACCCCTCATATTATCTGGTTGCCTGAGAGGTATCCCCTCTGATTGTGAGACTATGATGTTGAGATGTGACTTTGAGATTATGACTTTGAGTTTCTGGGCTCGTGGTGGATAACTATCCTAAACCTTTACTCTTGTATCTTATTTATATCTCTTTCATTATGCTTCATTTGTTCATTTCCGTTTACTTTCATTTCCGTTTATTGTATATATCTGTTCACTGGGCTTTTAAGCTCAGCCGCGTTTCTTTTCCCGCGGCAGGTTTTAGTTGGAAGCTGGGTAAGAGTGAAGAGACCTTGGACTTAGAAGACCTTGATAGTTATTCTGAAGTAGAAGTTATTAGAAGGATTGCATTTGCAGACTTAGTATTTAGCTTTTGTTTCCTTTGTATCCTTGTGTATTCAGTATTTCATTTGTAACATTTGAGGATCTTTGTATTACTATTGAATGTATGCTTTGTTTGATCTGATGTGAAGCCATTAATGTGATACTTCTACCCTTGCAGGGTTGGGGTGTTACAATTATGGTATCAGAGAGACAGGCTGCGATTCGTAATACATTTACCCTTGACCTGTGTAAGTTAGGACCACTAAGTTTTCCCTGTAGGCACTCGTAAGTCAACCTTTGAAGATTACTTTAGGATTTCCCATAGGAACCTAAGTTTTGACCGGTGAGGAATGGGTAGACTATAAGGTATTTGTTTAAGCATCATTGCTTCCGTATCACTCTGATTCGTGCCTTGCTTTTGGTTAGATCCTGTTGATACCACTTCTGGAAAGTGAAAGCTTATGCTTTGCACCACCTAAGTTTTGAAACTGATTAAATCTTGAAGGCATTGAGAATTTCATAATAATGGCCTGACACTATTTGATCCTTATCTTCAAATTCCTTTTGTTAATCATTTTGATAATGACCCGCATTTCACTCTGATTCTTTTGTTAATCACTTTGACGCCTCTTCAGGCATTCCGAGAACCTCTATGGCGATGACGTACTGGATATGTTTTGCTATTTGATAAGTATCTATGAAGTTTCCGACACTATTGATTTCGTTTTACCCATCTCTGTCCTTATGAGAAGTCTTGTGGTGTGTAACCATGAGTATAAGAATGTTTTCTTCCTCACTTCTAATGATATAGCTTTGATTTGCGAACCGTCTTTCTTTGAATAGTTAACTTCGATTTTATTCTGACAAGGAAATTGTGGAATGATCAGTCAAATATTGACAACTACCTTTCTATGTCTCACTTTTAACGTTTACAACAATTTTGAACTCCCTACTACGATTTCTGATTGTTAAACCCTTTGCTATCACTATTACTCTGGAGACTCGTGTGTTACGTTTGCGGTTATAAAGTTTTCTTAAGAAACCATTTCGTACACCAATAAATGAACCTCATCGTAGAAGCCTTTTGGCACCTTGAGTTTTCTGAACATGAACCTTGTATTGAACGTTATTTGGCACCCTGAACTTCTTGAACATAATCCCTGTTGGACCGTCAAGTTTTTCCACCGGAGTATGAAGTAAGATTTGACATGATACCGAGAGATTCTAGTCACTAAACGAAGATGTCTTTCGGATCATACTAATTGACTGGAGCAACCGGGAAGAGCAGCAACCGAAGACCAGGAAGTGAGTTTACTTAAGTGTATCTTCTGGGCATGTTTTAGTTTTGTTCGCGATAAAGATGAATGATGACTGGAGATATGTATGGAAGCTGAACCGTATTGCTGTAGGAGCCAATATTCCTCCACCCTGGAACGATTATGTGTTTTGTTTAAATTCAGAGCGCGAAGTTTCCTTTCTGATGAATTGATACTATTCTTGAAATCGCCTTCCGTATTCGTAAACGACTGCCATGACGGTTAATGACGCTAATAGTATTAGCTAAAGCTCTGACGATCTTGGCGAATTTGATAAATGATGTTTACTCGAGAATACTTGGACAAATGGTCATAGTATGACTTATTAGTACATTCGGAGACGAGGAAGAACATGAAAATCAATCTTCGCACTTCGTTAGAAATTCGATGGTCATTGGTACATTCTGAAAGATTGACATTGTTGAGACAGCGGTGTTCTTAATCGAGGATATTCTTTAAGCCCCGCAAGTTTTGAGAACTATCACCATGTGGTCAATACCAACAACAGAATGGGGAACTGGAACATTTTGAACCTTGCAGAGGAAGGTTGGAAAATGTTTACAACTTATGATACCATTGAGAAATTTCGTGAACAGAGAGAAACAACTTAGTTTGATTTAGAATGGAGTTTTAGAAAAGTTGAAGAAGGATTAGCTTCCACACCCTCGGGCGGAGCAAATTTTGGGATAAATCGGAAAGAGAATCGGTTATACTCCCTTACAGCACATAAGGCTTTTCGTATGCATCAGGACAACTAGAAGCACGTCAGAAGAGTTACTTCACTGTCTGACCTGGAGTTGACAACAACGGTGGCCACCTGGAGAGTGAAGACATTACTTACAAGGTAGAAGTGTTGGTGATGCTGGAGATCTAGTCAAGACGGTGAAACCGGAGCTGATGAAGACGCGCAGTCTCACTTCCCTATTCATCTTGGTGGTACTAAGATGAATTGAGAGCGGAAGCAGACTGAATGATGAAGAGCGTGACAGGAATTCACCTTCCTCCATCATATTCCAAGAAGAACTGCAGGAGGCTCAACAAACCAGACACAAGTTCCCAATTTTGGTTTCACTTCCGAATTGATGAACAGATGAAGACAGATTAACCAGACTTAAAGGGACTGAATGTGTTGAATGAGTGGATTTCTGAAACAGGCCCTTTAGGTTTGGAAGAGCTGATTCTACGAAGGCCGGTGCTCTTGGCAACTAACTTCCAGTTCCTTTGACCCTCTTAAGTTTCGTTATACAGTAATGAGATCCTTTAATGATGTAAGTTTCCTAGAAGCATTTCTGTCTGTGTTCATTTTTCGTATGTTCGGTGATGGCTTTGTTTTGAGAGATTTTGGCGAATTGTGGAAGATCTGATGCTTGTGGACGGCGTACCTTATTCTGTTAGGCAATCTGGGATTTTGATACTCTTGCGAATAGTTTTGTTTTTCCCTTGACTATGGCATTCGTTTTGTTGACCTTGAGACTGTAGAAGTACTAGGTGGATTAAGATAGGTGGTTTTGATTACGACTTGAGATAAAGTATGACCATCATGAGGGCATATTTATATGATGCCAGTATTATGACGTCTGGCCAACGTGATAATACTTACATCATATAACGTGCACTTGTTGTGGGCATAGGATATCTTGGGGAGTACCTGAGAAGTTTAGAATTTGATCTCTGTTGGACTATCCGTGATTAGTGAGACTTTAGGTTCATTCTACCTATGCGTTTAATCTGCTTTTAGCGTTATACGACTGGATACGTTTGGATACTCGACACGAGTTTGTTGACCTCTGTACTTCCGATAAGAATCTTAGGTTCTGTTGTAGAACTTTCTACCGTCTGTTTTCTGTCAGTATGGATCCGATCTGTTACTATTAAAAAGTACACCTACATTTTGCTATATGTACGTTTCGCATCCGTTGATTATGTTTCATTACGACCTGCTATGAGTTGATTGAGGCCTTGGATTTTGAGGAGCAAGACCTGTTTGTTTATGAGAACACCTATGAAAGGTTATACTGAAGCCGAGACTATTTGAGAATCTGATTGAGTTTGAACTCTCGAATGGCATTTTGTTAACCTCAGTTATGGACCTTAAATGCTTTGAAGAGCTCTCTACTCTTGATACAGTTAATTTGATTCGAAATTGAGTTCGTATTTCCATATGAGATTCCTGAAAATTCACCTATCGTCCATTTTATGTTGCATGGACCTTTTGTTCTGAAATCAACTTATTTTGTCTCCTTTTGAGAAATTTGAACCCACCTCGTTTTGATTTGAGTCATAAGGAACTATTTGGTCTGAAGATCTTTTTGGAAGAACCTCCTCGGGCGTGAGAATGTTCGTGATGATCTTTTGCGACTTGCTACGACTTCGTTTAACTTCGCGACTTCAATTTTCGAGGACGAAAATTTTCTTTTAGAGGGGAAGAGTTGTAAAACCCTAAATTCTCATAATCTGAAATGACCAAAATACCCTCTACATTTTTTCTTTTATTTAAGAATATATAAAATTATACAAAGACATATTATTTGTACCTAACCTAAGGAAATTAAATCATAAGCTACATCATAAAATTTTAAAATACAAACAAGATAACCTAAGTAACATAGTAATCAATATACATAAATTACTAATCACACGTCTACAAGTCCACCTATGGTTCCATTCTTTTTATTTGCACACAATATCTTTGATGATAAGGCAAGTTATAAATTGAAAATTCTTCTCCCCAAATAACTCCTAAAACTCAGCGACTTACCCATAATATCGCTTCTCTCGTTGTTTAAATTCCCCACTTGGAAACCGAATATCACATAACCTCAAAATACCCTAAAACCCTAGCACAAAATTTTAGTGGCGGCATTCCTCGTGTTCTACTTTCTGTCGAGGAAAAGAGATGCAAGATGAGACACACAAGGGTGTGTTGATCGTGGTATATCTGGATTCGAAGGTGCTTATTTTGGGTTCGACCAGGTTGTCATTGTTGGAGCTCTTTTTGGTTCTTGTTTCATTCTCCTATTCGACTCTAAGGTATACCTATTTTGTCCTTGCTTATCTCGTCTGGTACTCACGACACATCCACAAATTATAACCTGGATCTAAGCTTTTGTCGATCTATAAGAGTAGAAAAATGGACTGTTGGTCTCATAAATTAATGAAGCTCATACATGTCGAGTTGTGTTCTTTTGGGCTAATCGAATCTATACATATGTAGGCTCATGAATCTGGTTTGTGAACATGTATTCGATCCATATATAGCAGGATAAAGTCTGGAAAATAATACAGTCGAAATGGTTTCAGGTTGCATGAAATAATGGATATCAATCATATAAAATGGTGAATGTATAGGTGTCGATATATATAGTTCTTATCAGTGTGCATAGAGGGCTGATGAGGCGGGTCTTGAAACCTTTGTTTTGATCGTTGAATGCCATAAAAAAAAAAAAAAAAAAAACTTTTTGAATGTCACAATAAATGATAAATAAGTAACATGAAATAAAGAATCTTATATAGGGCGATATGGAGTAAATCTGTACGAATCAATATATATATATATATAAAGGACTTATGAACTGATTACTTGGATCATCTATAGAGGTGGAGTCGTGTGTGTGTTTCAGTGTCAAGAAAACATGAGTGCGTTTGCATGTGTGTCTTGTGTGTTATGGGCTGGAAATAGAGTGAGATTGGTGTCGAATGGAGTTGTGATGGGAGAGTCTTATGGGTGTTTACGGGTCGATTGGTGGGTTGTGACTATGGTTGGGTCATATGTGATTTGAAAAAAAAAAAAAAAAAAAAGATTGCTTCGTGGCTGGTTTAGTCACGTTAAATGGGCAAAGAAAGGGCATAAAGGGATCGATTTTGGTCACCAAATATGAGGTGTATGAACTGGTATAGTAAAATTTATAGCCATGGGTCGGTGGTATTGGATTATTAATTATAGAAACCATGCAACGTACACGGAATTAAAACCAAAATAGTGACTTGTGAGGTTCATGTATATGTATAAAATAGTAAATTGCATACATGATATCGTATGGGTAAGTGTGTACAGTGGGTCTAAATCTGTTTGATTTTTTTTGTTTCTTCATGGTTGTGTCACGCTAAGTTGCTAGTGGATAGTAGGTCTCTAGGTTGCATATAAACTGTAGTGTGTCATATTGAGGCTGTTTAGGTGCATATACGTCTCATTTAAATAAGGATTTAACTTATGAAAACTACACTATGAACCCAAACTTATGTAAATGATATTATGAACCTTAAGTTACTAAATATGAAAAGCCTACTAAAATGATAAATCTGATTTAAATAAGATATTAATAATAAGACGACCATGTATTCGTGTAGATGCGCTGAAGACGGAGTTTGTTTTCGATCTTTATATTTCTAGATGCGTTTTCACTCACGGTATAAGGTACAGATATTCTGACCTTTCTTTTAAGGTTTCTCATGATCTCTCTCGTATTCTGAATCCATTAGTTCTGATTCGATTGCTATGATTTCCCTTTGCTTGAACCTCCCCAGTTGAGTTCCATTTGATATGAATTCTGATCTGAAGCTATGCTATGAAAACCTTTTCTAATTATATCTTGAAAATGTTTTGAGGAAAAACTATTTTAAAATGGTGTTTATAAATGAGGCAAAACCATTTTATATAAATGTTACTAACTTTTATGAAGGCTATTTTGGAAGACTAATTTTTATGAAAAACTGTTTTGAAAGAATATTTTGTGAAAATTACTTTAAAGAATCGTTTTATTAAAGGCACAAATAAAGGATTGTTTAAAATGGACTTTGATGGAAGTTTTAAAATGAACTTTTGAGATGAACCTTGATTATGATTATGAGTTATGATTCAGTTAAGATTTCCCAGGCCATTTCTATGTTTCCTTGTGTATGAACCTTTTGATATGACGTTGAGATGCATTTCTGATATATGACTTTGAGATGACCTTGAGATATGACTCTTAGTTTGATACCCGAGCCACCTTTCTGTTTCCTAGCCAGGAAGGTAACCTGGCCGTGTCTGTGATGCACCACTGGCATGACTCCTGTGTGGGGGAGTGATTTCTCACGCCGTCCCCTTTTATATTATGATATGGCCATGATGACTTTGAGATTATGATTTTGAGATTGACTTTGAGTGGGGGCGTATGGATTGCAATCCTAGGCATGTATGTTTAGTGGATTTAACTATGACTTTGAGTATGACTTTGAGGTGACTGGTGCTTGTGTGCATTACACGCCTTTCACATTTCTGGGAGCTAGCTACTCCACCCCATTTGATACATGAGGCCACCCCTCATATTATCTGGTTGCCTGAGAGGTATCCCCTCTGATTGTGAGACTATGATGTTGAGATGTGACTTTGAGATTATGACTTTGAGTTTCTGGGCTCGTGGTGGATAACTATCCTAAACCTTTACTCTTGTATCTTATTTATATCTCTTTCATTATGCTACATCTGTTCATTTCCGTTTACTTTCATTTCCGTTTATTGTATATATCTGTTCACTGGGCTTTTAAGCTCAGCCGCGTTTCTTTTCCCGCGGCAGGTTTTAGTTGGAAGCTGGGTAAGAGTGAAGAGACCTTGGACTTAGAAGACCTTGATAGTTATTCTGAAGTAGAAGTTATTAGAAGGATTGCATTTGCAGACTTAGTATTTAGCTTTTGTTTCCTTTGTATCCTTGTGTATTCAGTATTTCATTTGTAACATTTGAGGATCTTTGTATTACTATTGAATGTATGCTTTGTTTGATCTGATGTGAAGCCATTAATGTGATACTTCTACCCTTGCGGGGTTGGGGTGTTACAGGGAAAGGTACTCGTGCAATAATGATTTAGGATAGAAAATAGGTTTATAGCATGTATCCCCCTCGCGGGTTTTTATAAAACAATCAAAACATTTGAAAGCGAGGCTACGAACTCACCTTAGTTTAGGGAAATCTGATAGATGTCAAAAGTGACTCAGATATTAGATAGCCTACTCACGCAACTTGGGTAGTGTATGTCAAGTCTTAGTTGGTTTGTCTAAGTTTCTAAGCCTTGTTTCTAAGGTAGATGTTCCTTTAACTTACTAGATTTATATATAACGTAACACCGTTCGGGCTATCATAATCCATAGGTCATGTAGTAAACGTTTGAGGAGCCAGGGCACTTTAACTCGTAAACCCAGCAAACTCGTCGAAACGTATACCCAAATAAAACCCCTCACATGAAATTCTCTATTATTGTGTTATGTTGTTAAGTTAAAAAGATAGGTTTTCAATTTATGAAAATATTTCATTTATACCCTTAAGTTTGTAATTTTGCAATATATACCCTTAACTTATAAACTTTTACAAAACTAGTCCTTTATATAATAATTATATATATACTAACCCTTTAGCTTTAAAACTTTACAGAATAGGTCCTTATACTTATAATTCTATGAAAATAATAGAAATAACCCTTATACTTATTAATTTCCAAAATTTATGATATATACCCCTATGCATGGAATACGTTACAAACCTAGTCCTAAAACCATGCAAAGTGTGTTTAATTATAACAAAAGGGTTTTACAGCTTATGGATTATTAGAATAAGCTTAGCTAAGTAGCTTTTAAGATCTTATAGCTTATGGAAAGGGCTTATGACCAAAAATAGCAAATTGATAGGTTATGAGGGTTTTAAAAAGATAACGCCTAGTTTTTAGTGATCAAGGCTTAAATAAGGGCTTATGTGGGATCTAGTAAAGCTTATGAATAATCTAAAACCATAAAAGAGCTTAATGAACAACTAGGAAGGGCTTACACGACAAGAAATGGATCGAGTGGGGGTTTAGGGTTTCTCAGCTAAAAAAGGGCTCGACAAGGGCTTCTAGGCTTGATCCTCTTGTTTCCTTGGCTTATAAGGGCTTCTATACTACTATTAGAACTGAGTGAGAGCTAGTGTTTGAGGTGGTGTGGTTGTGTGGGATGCTTTGAAGTGAAATGAGGTTCTCGCTATTTATAAGCCTCGAAGTGGAGTGTTGGCCAAGTTGGCGTAGATTAGTGGCCAATGGAGGAAGGGGGATGACTATTGACAGCTAGGTGGTGACTAGGAAGGCCTAGGGTGGTAATTAGGGTGGTGTAGGGTGGTGTGTGGCCATGGTTGAGCCGTGGTGATGTTATGGCGACAAGGTGGTGATAAGTAGGTGATGGTGGTGTGTGGTAGGTTGCTTGGTGATGACAAGCTGGTGATGAAGGTGCTAGATTGCTAGGATGAGTCATGGTGGTGTCATGGTGGTGCTAGGGTGCTAGGTTAACTAGTTTTTAGGATTTAGGGCTTGATTTAGGATTAGCGTTAGACTAGGGTTTAGTGCTAGGATTAGGGTTTAGAAAGTAATTAGAGACTAAGCTTAAGGTTTAGGAATCATGTACCAAGTGGTTGTAACTTGTGCTAAAGAAATGGTAAGGTTTAAACATGGTTTAGGCACCTAAATGACCTAATTTGGGTTCTAAGCTTAAAAGGCTTGTACATTGGGCTTTAAGTGGTTTTAAGAAGGAAAATATAGCTAGGATAACTTATACTTAAGCCTTCAACACTTTCAAAATAGTTTTAACTTGAAATTAGGGTTTTTAAAATAACTGTAAATGTATAGGGCTTGTTTTGGTAAAATATTAGATATAGTAACTTAGATTAATAGTATACTTGAAAATAGGGTTTTTGTAACTAAGACTTGACATACCAGGAGTGTTTACATGAGGTAAACATAGAGATATTTGGCATGGGTACTTGCGTGAGCACGTCTAGTGGGCTATGTAAGTTACTTTACATAGTGGGAGTGAAATGAAGCAAAAAGTTTACCCGTGAAAATACCTTATATAGATATTGTAGTGGAAATTATGTTGATGAAAATTACGGGTTGTTATAGTCTTACCCCCTATGAGAGAATTCCGTCCCGAGATTTAGTTGAAAGTAGGAGTAGAATTGTTTGGAAATAGATAGGAATACTTAGCATGAATTAGATCTTATCGTTCTTATGACGTCGTTTCAGTTTCTTTCAGTAGTTGATCCTCTATTTCTACAGTTCCTGGTTTGATGACCTATGTGGTGGCAAATGCGACACCGGATCGTGCAAGGCCCTAGGTGATGCAGAGTGCATCTTTAACACAAGGAAAGGGTTCCAGCATACCCCCTGTTCTCTGTTGGGGTGGTTTTGTTGGGGTTATTTTGGTAGTTATTATTGTTGTGATCGTTAGAGTGGTTATTGTCGTCACGATCATTGGGATAGATGTTAGTGTCGGTGGGGTTTCTTCTATCATCAAACTTTCGTTTGTGATTATTGGTTTCTTGCACAGAATTGTGCTTTGTTACCTGATCTATTAGCCTTTGGGCTATGTTAATGGCATCCTCCAAAGTTTGGGGCTTTAAAGTGGTAACATTTTCGTCAATACTTTTAGGCAATCCTCCGATGGAGGCCTCTATGAGTTTCCCAGAATTTGGCACCATAGTAGGACATAAGGTTGCCAATTCCTGGAATCTTCTCATATAAGTCTTGAGATCATTTCCTTTTACAATCAGATTGTAAAATTCATCTTCCATCTTCTTGACTTCCGTCCGGGGGCAGTACTTCTTAATCATAAGCTTTTTGAATTCGGTCCAGGTGGTTTTATACGCTTCCTCAATTTCCATCGGTTGGGCAAATGAGTTCCACCAGGATAGAGCTTCTTCAGTAAGTTTACCGGTAGCAAACTTTACTTTGCAATCCTCGTTACAGTTACTATGAGAGAATACTGATTCGCTTCGTTCGAACCAGCGAATCAGTCCAACAGCGCCTTCTATACCTTTGAAATTGAAAGGTTGGCAGCTCATGAACTCCTTGTAGCTACTCTTCTTCGCTACAAGAATTTCTCTCGGCTCAGGGTTTCTATCGCGCGTTATTAGTCGTGTTAGCAGCTCGGGATTCTAGTGTCGCAGTTACACTGTCAGTAACTAGTTGCCGGATGGCATCTTGAGTCATGGCTGGAGCAGCAGACGTTGACGATCACTTGGGTGCCATTCTATTAATATTTGACGGATAGCACGGGGTAAGAAAGATATCACAAGTTGGTCATAATGAGGATTATGAAAATTCTGACATAGATATTTAGTTTGATAAGGTAATATCCATCCTTTGATATTACCTTGAGGAAGATTTAAAGACGGGGAGGGGTGATTCAATAGGAGGCTCAGTGTTTTCTAGGGAGTATAGGTGGAGTCATGAGGAAAATTTGATGGTAAAGGACTCATAGTACTCATGGGTTTATAAGGATAGAGCACATGAGATGATAGAATGGATAGAGTGATGATTGGTAGTTGATGGATGAACAAATTATTTTTCGAAAGAAATGAAGGTAACAGTGATGAAGAAAAGGAATTGTTTCGTACAAACGGATTGTGGATTGAGAAAATTGTTTGAACGAATTCCATACACTTTAGGCCCACTTATTTATAATTTGTTACTTAGAAACAGAGGCGTCCCAATCCTTGCAAGTAAGAATTTATAAACTTATGGTTCAGGGATTTATAATTTCCTTATTCAAATGAAGAAGCGTCCTAATTCATTTCAATAAGATGATTATAAATCATCCTACTTAAGTAATACCGGCCCAAAACATGATATCATGAAACAGCAAAGGATAAAATAACAACTGTGTTATGTCATAAATAACTTGTCATACCTAAAATTTGACAAGCGTCGTTATTTATGCCATATGTCACGTAGTTAGATTTGAAACAGAAGCTGAAAAGATAGAGATTTAGACTAATTGTCGGATGTGTAAGGGAGAAAAAACTAGTTTAGTCAAGCTCATGGAGTGGGTTCTAATAGATTCTTAGGTAGGGCAGAAAAAATCAGTAGAGAAGGAAAATAGGGAACGGGCTTGTTTCTTAGGTGACAAAAATCCCTCGGAAACAAAGAAATCTCGGGGATTTAATAGTGGTGAGGGTAGTACTAGAGATGGAGGCAAAATAGTGGGTAAAGTAATAGGAGCTGGCGAGGGAATAGATGATGCTTTAGCGAATAGGGAAAGAGGCAAAAAGCTTAGAGAGGCTAGTGAATTTATACTATTCCTAGAATCTATCGAAGAGTCAGGAGAGATGTTTCCCGGAGTAACGGGGAAATAGTCCAGTGAAACTGATGTATAGTTAAGAATATTTGGAGAGGAAAGAGCATCGAAACTAGACAGAACGATAATAGGATAGATGGGAGAGGACATGATGGTATAACAACCATAAGATAGTTATATTTAGAATAATAATTATGTACTATTCGCTAGGCAAACCTATTTCATATAGTGTTATGGGGAAAGGCAGTGGCATGGAGGACTTTCTTGAAAATGGAAAAGTAGTTGTAGTTTAGGTTTTAACCTTGTTCTCTACAACTGAGGCTCTGATACCAATCTGTAACACCCCCATTTTCACAAATAGCAACAAAAGCTAAATCTAGGGTATTACTTCTTGATACATAGTCACAGTAATAGAAAATGACTTAAAAAGAGACGTTTTGAAAAGATAAGTTATCATTCATTAAAAATATTAGAGTTTTACAAAAGGAGGTCTTAAAATCTATGTAAAAGATAGAGTTTGAATGATAACCGGTTTGAAAGACCTCAAGTCCAGTGCCACTCCGTGCCATATGGTGCTCTATAACCTAGGATAACATGCTTAAAGGGTCAACACAAAGGTTGAGTGAAGTTCGTAGGTTTTAGTTTGTAGTGGGTTCCGTTGTTACACCCATAGGTTTGTAATAATTGCAACGAATGCAATTATCACGAAAAATGGTTATTATTGCAACTAAGCTCATGACACCAGCACATTAACATGGGGATCACCTTAGTGATATTTGAAGAACTAAAGTCCTCTTGGGGAGGTAACTTGCCAAAGTTACCTATTGTTATCAAATAAAGTACTATTGGTACCCGGTAGGGGCAAACCAACGGGAGTAGTCACACTCCAGATAGATCTATCCAAAATTTGGGAAATAGTGGCAGGAAAAGGTACTCGTGCAGTAATGATTTAGGATAGAAAATAGGTTTATAACATGTATCCCCCTCGCGGCTTTTTATAAAACAATCAAAAAATTTAAAAGCGATGCTACGAACTCACCTTAGTTTAGAAAAATCTGATTGATGTCAAAAGTGACTCAGATATTAGACGGCCTACTCACGCAACCTGGGTAGTGTATGTCAAGTCTTAGTTGGTTTGTCTAAGTGTCTAAGCCTTGTTTCTAAGGTACATGTTCCTTTAACTCACTAGATTTATATATAACGTAACACCGTTCGGGCTATCATAATCCAGAGGTCATGTAGTAAACGTTTGAGGAGCCAGGGCACTTTACCTCTAAACCCAGCAAACTCGTCAAAACGTATACCCAAATGAAACCCCTCACATGAAATTCTCTAGTATTGTATTACGTTGTTAAGTTAAAAAGATAGGTTTTCAATTTATGAAAATATTTCATTTATACCCTTAAGTTTGTAATCTGGCAATATATACCCTTGACTTATGAACTTTTACAAAACTACTCCTTTATATAATAATTATATATATATATACTAACCCTTTAGCTTTAAAACTTTACAGAATAGGTCCTCATACTTATAACTTTATGAAAACAAGAGAAATAACCCTTATACTTAATAATTTCTAAAAGTTATGATATATACCCCTATGCATGGAATACGTTACAAAACTAGTCCTAAAACCATGCAAAGTGTGTTTAAGTATAACAAAAGGGTTTTACAACTTATGGCTTATTAGAATAAGCTTAGTTAAGTAGCTTTTAAGAGCTTATAGCTTATGGAAAGGGCTTATGACCAAAAATAGCAAATCGATAGGTTTTTAGGGTTTTAAAAAGATAAGGCCTAGTTTCTAGTGATCAAGGCTTAAACAAGGTCTTATGTGGGATCTAGTAAAGATTATGAATAATCTAAAACCATAAAAGAGCTTATTGCACAAGCAGGAAGGGCTTACACGACCAGAAATGGATCGAGTGGGGGTTTAGGGTTTCTTAGCTAAAAAAGGGCTCGACAAGGGCTTCTAGGCTCGAACCTCTTGGTTCCTTGGTGTTGGGAATTTAATGAGTTGATATTGACAAAACATGAAAGATGAAGGGCTTAAGAAGACAAAGGATGAAAGTTTACAAATACAAAGATCTTTTATATTTTTAGTAAATATCCTTTGTAACCATAATCCTCTAGTATATAAAGAGGATATGGGGCATGAGTTTTAATACAGATGTTAGAGATGTAACATCATCAAAGGGGTGTGTGTGTGTAAACCTAGGGATAGGTCTTGTGTTAGACGCCTAGGGTTTCGTGTTTTGGTTAAGCCTCAAGGATCTATGATCCCTGTTAGAGTAGGTAACCGTGCTACACTTGATCACGTAGCATTGGGGCTATTTGTGTTGTTAGTAGTTGTTATAGATGATGACGAAGAACCTTGTAATGATAATATTGATTCTATGTTTGAATATTCCGCCTATGTTATCATGTTCCTAGATATAAGACCTAATAAGTCTTGAGCTTTAAATGATTTTAACATGTGGTATCAGAGACAGGTAGCTCATGATATCTAGGATTCAAAAGGTTTTGTTTGTCGAAGAACGAAGAAAAGAAGAAAAATTCGAAACTGGTTCAATTTTTGTAACTCATTGTAGGGCTGTTTTCAAAGGACGATAACTTCTTCATTAACTGTTCATCGGGCTGAAATTTTTACTAGAGATTCTTCATCTATCAAGGTACATTCTCAACGGAGGGATCTTCAATCTGAGGTTTAGATCGTCAGGTATAAATTTTTGAAAACTGTTGCAGAGGCGTTTATGAATTTCGAATTTTTAGGGTTTTCTTGATTCAACTTCATGCATTCGTGTTCTATTCCTATTAATTCTTCATGGAAGTTGGTTTCTCTATTATTTGAGGTCTATTATACACGTATCGAAGCAGCTTTTGTATCAATGATCGTTTAGGGTTTCCTGAAATTACTTAACAGAAACCCTAGGTCTTTATGATTAATGGTGATCTGGTATTGGTTGCTGCTGCATTGATGTTTCGAGTTTTAGTTCATGGCTGTTGTGTGATGATTCATTGTTACAAGATGTAGGTATTGAAGCTTTTGTTCTCTTCATTGTTATAAGAAGAGGCAACGGAATTTAAACCCTAGATAGCTGCTGATGTTCACATCGAATGGTTCTGAATATTAGGGTTTTGAAAACCCTAAATTAGTTGTTTCTGTTCAGATGTTTCCAGATTCTAGGTGGTTTTAGCATGGTGGCTCGATTCATAGCATTTGTACTGCTAGTTCTTGCAGTTTGTAGTGCTATCGCTCGAGGTTCATACTGCCCGAGACCTAACTTTGTACTGCTACTCGACACATGTTTGTATTGCTGGCATTACGTGCTTAGTACTGCTCGTTATAGTCTTGTTTTCGAGTTAGTACTGCTCTCCTTTGATTTGTACTGTGGATGATTGTTTGTACTGCTCACGAATGGAGGCTATTTTAGGTTAAAGTTGTGCATGTTATCGAAGTTACGCATGGTAATGATTGGTGACATTGCATAATACTGGTAGGGCTTAATTATTCTTTGATTATTTAATTTCTATCATGGGTTGGTGAAGGGCGATGATGCATGCTATTGGGTTGTAGTAATATCACATTGGTCGGTGATCTTTTAATAACGTGGGACGGTGACTGTCTTGCATTCCATGGTTGTTTTGATTCAACAAATTTCCAATCATGGGTTGGTGCTTCTTTCTTTTTCTTATGCCGAATCGAGTTGATGCATATTATTTTGATTACTTATGGGTATCGTGCATGGATTTTATACAAGGTTTTGTGCATGGATTTTTGTACTGCTATATTTCACATTTGAGGGTCATTATTCTTTGGTCCTATTATATTATGTTGGTCCACACGAATTATGGATCTCTAAGTAGCCTTAAAAACTTAGTAGACGACTTGAATAAATCAAATCAATCTAAGTGAGACTCTAACACAAATTGAATGTTAATGCGGAATCTAAATAATCAACTATGAAGAACACAATAGCAACTAACTTCGTATTATTACTAATTGTTTAATGAATTACAATCTTCGTCGTTATCTCTAAACTAATATGTTAGGTTTCCTTTTATACACCAAGGAAACCCTAGATACAAAACTTGCTGAAGGATAAACGTATCTTCTCCAAAGATAAGTTCATATCCTTTCCTAACTTATAGCTAACCGACTTCTATAATACATCATGACCAGACTTAATGACTAAAGTCAAACAGACTTAACTTTGCATTTACTCTACCAGACTTAACACTAAACGACCAGACTTACCTTTGACCAGACTTAACTAACAATACTAACAGACTTAATTCTGTAGTTACTAGACTTAATTCTGGTCTTCCATTAAGTCTTCTCCTGTCTTGTGATAATTCCCAACAATCCTCCCCTAACTTGATCTTCATGCTTCATGAACTTCAATTTCCTTCTGAATAAGCTTCTGAGGATTTAATCTTCAACACTTGGAATTATCTCTAGCACTTCAAACTTTAAACTTGTTCAGCAACTTTAACCTTGATAATCTTTCCATAATCTGATCTGATCTTTAAAAACACTTTGTATCAGCAAATCTGAACTTAATCTTCACAGCAACCATCTGATATGCAATCCACTTGATCTTCACAGCAACAATGACAACTTGTACATCAAATTCTTGTTAAGTTTCATTCTATTCTCATCACTTCCAGGTGTGTTAACTCCTGTGAGAGGTAAATCATTGAAAATTAATGGATTTGATGTCTCTTTACCAATAGCCATCACTACTGGAGTAGCCAATGTTTGGTGTGTTAGACCATGGTACATTGATAACCACATGATTTTTAGTAAATCATCAACTATCAACGGATTTGTTTTGTCTTTACCAAAAGTTGTACTCTTTTGGACTAGCCAATTCTTTGATGGAATTGCACCTCATCTTGGTGAATTGATTACCATGTATGGTTTTCCACAGTCTTTACCACAAGCCATACCTTGTGGGCTAGCCAACTCTTCACTATCTAAGATATGGTGAGTTGAATACCATACAATTTTTGGTAAATTGCCAACCATTAACGGATTTGGAATATCTTTACCTGTAGCCGTTTGCTCAGGATTAGCCAGTCCTTATGTTGGTTAGACATGGTGGACTGATAACCATTTGTTGTGTTAGTGCTATGCACCTTCACCAAGTAGAAAATTCCAATAATCCTACTAATCAGCTTATGAAAATTCTTTCAAACATACTTAAGCATCCCAATATGTTTCCTTTAAAGACTTTTCCTTAATCAGATCCAATAGCAATTCATATCCTTCATCTTTCTCACCAGCAAACAATTTCTTTTCCAGCATTGCCTTGCAGACACTAGATGATAAAAGATACTCCACTTCTGCAAGCATATAAACATCAGCATTTTGTAAAGACAAACAATGTACTTTACAGTTGTGAAAATATCTCCAACTGATAATTCTTTGCTCCTCAGGTAGTTTCCATACTACATCTGACTCAGCTGGAGGCTCAAACATCACTTTCAAATCTCCCCAAAATACTCTCTCAAATTCTTCTTCATGTGGATTATCTCCATGTTTGATGTTCACCAACTTATAAAGCTCTTGGAGATCTTCTCTACTCACATCATTTAAGATCCCTAGAAATTAGTATACACAATATCAGAATTATCCTCCTTTATTATTTGATATGCAGCTCTTTTCCCAGTCTTGATTACATGATACTTTACTATCTTAGCTGGTTCCTTTGTGCTTTCAATTGTTCCCATAGTAACCCCTTCAGATGAAGGTTCTTCCTCTGATTCCTCCTCTTGTAATACCTTCTTATACTTGCCTTTCCTTGCAGCACTTTTCCTTCTTGTAAATGCAATGATAGGCTTTTTCACTTCTTCTTCTTTCCTTACTTCAGTTGAAGCCATTTCAACCTCTGGTTCTTTCTTAATCTCCTTTTCAGCTTCTTTAATTTGCTCAGACTGCGTCTTTTGTCTTTTGAAAGGAAGAGTATCTTCATAATCAATGGGCTTGTACCCATGATCTCTTTCATAAGCTCTTTGAAACATTCCCAAAATGTCTTCATATGGTCTTCCTTGCATCCTTTTGTAGTCTGAGTACATTGTGTGCTTCAAATAAATCTTCATGTAGTTCATTTGTTTACCCTTGGTCATCTTCTTTAAAACTTTGGTTTTTGTCTTCTGCTTTTGAGCTTCTCAAAACTTAGACAAGAAATCACCCAAAGCTTCATTTGCTTTTCTAGCATTCATGAAATTAGCTAGTTCTGTCGCTTTCTCAGCTGTAGTCAAACCAGGAATAGACTTAATCTCCTCAAACTTTGCTTTTAACTCATCATCTCCTTCAATCAATGACATAACTGGATCATCAGATTCTTCTGCTAATCTCCTTGCATACAACTCATCTTGTCTATTCTGTTCTTCTACCCTGGCAGCTTCAGCTTGATCTTCTTCTTGTAGCCTTGCAATAGTAGCCAAGGTTGCTTGTTTTTCCCTTTGTTGTCTTATGGATTTCTTTGGCTTAGGAGATTCAATGAGAATCTCTTTTCCTTTTCTTTTTGCACCAACAGACTCTTCTTGAACATACTTATCAACCCCACCAGACTTTTCTTTATCACCAGAATTAATATCATTACCAGCATTAGCACCAGTATTATCACCAGAATTAACACCAGATTTATCTTTCTCATTACCAGAATTAACTCCTTCATCTTCACTTTCTTCAATCCTTAACTTTCTTTTTAACTTCTTCCTTTTTAGTTTAATCTTGCTGAAGGATTGAGCTAAGGTCTCTGCTGCTTCCATGGTTTTTGGACTTACATCCTTAGTACTAGCAGATTTGTCTTGAGAAGGTGTCTTAAAACTTTGTGCTTCACCAAAACTCCTCCCCTGTTTGGAAGAATTTTCATCCTCTTCTTCAGCACTAAATTGAACCCCTTTGTCCTTCAAAAGCTTCTCCAATTTCTTGACCTTCTTGACCAAGGTGATGACAGCATTGCTCAAAGCTTGATTGGACTTTTCCAATGCTGACACCCTTTGAGATAGGGTAGATTCCTCCTCCTGAATGGGACTTGGAACCTGGGTTTGTTGTGGTGAGGGTGTAGGTGATGGTGTAGGTGTAGCTGCCCTGGTTGGAGATGGTGATGGACTTGGTTGTGATGTTGGTGATCTTGGTAGTGGTGATGGTGACCTTGGTTGTGCCTGAGCTTGCTCCACATTGGTTGGTTGTTCAACATGAGATGTACCTGCAATGTTAGTTGAACCAGGAAGCATAGCAGGCAATAAAGGCCAATGGGCCCCATCAAAACCTCTTTTCATATTTGCAAAAATTTTGGTTGTAAAGGCCACACTTATGTATATCTGCATTTTATCTTCAGGTTCAAAATTTAAAATCATTTGCAAAAATATTGGGTACATTAAAAACTTATGTTTTGCATTTTTGACATTTGCAACCATGCCATCAAAAATCATTTTTGAAAAATTAAATTTCCTTCCAAGTGCAAGACAGACCAATGCAGAAGCAATGTTGCTTCCAAACTGATCCCATCCACCACTCTTCGGACTTAGGCAATGGAGCAAATGATGTATTAAAAATTTCCACTGTGGTGTAAAATGGCTTTTCCAAAAAGTAAATGTACCATCAGTGGGATATCCTATGGTTCGCATACTCTTAAAAAGATCATCATTAGGCAATGTGTATTCTCCTGAAGCATCACCCAATTGGAGACTACTCCTAATGGAGGCTTCAGTAATGGTAAAGTCATGGGTGTCAATGGTTGCCCTTAACTGTGGTGTACCATCAGCAAGGGTTTCATAGGTCACAGACCCCCAAAATTGCCTAACAAGAGATGCATAAATAGTAGGGTTATGAGTTAACGCGTATCGAAGATTAGAACCTTTCAAGAAATCTACTATTTCCTCAAAACCGTCACTTTGGTGTGGTTTCTTCAAGAAACCGACTTGATTGTGCTTGTCAACAAACTTTAGTGAAGCCATAGAAGAGAGAATGACTAAGTGCTGGTTGAGAATTAAAATAAGGGTTTGTGCTGGTAGTGGAAAACAGAGTAAATCTTGGCCGGATATAAAGATTTTAAAAATGAGAAGTAAATAATGGATAAAGATGAAAAATGAATTAAATCTTATCCATATATACCTCTGTTCTCAAAAATATCAACGGTCAAATTTTGAATAAGATAAAAAATCTTTATTGACTGACCAGACCTAACGGTAATAAATTAATTACATTTAACACTACCAAACTTAAAATTGGTCAACCAGATTTAATCATTGACTCACCAGACTTAACCAAGTTTGCACACAAACACTTACTGAGATCGTTAGCAAGGCTTCACATCATCACCAATCCACATTCTTTCTGCAAATGTTAGTCTCAACACCAAGAAAAACATAGAAACAAACAAATTTACAAGAAAAGTCAAAGAAATTAACTACCAGATTTAAAACTTAAAGCTACTCAAAAAAAATTTAAAGATACAAACTATACGTTATCCTCCCCTTAAATGTAAGTTACCAAATTTTTATTTTTTTTATACTAATTACTATAATGAAGTGAAAAAGGTATAAAAGTTTTTGGTCAACTCCTTAAAAGTACCATAAATACGATAATTAAGTCATGCCTGCAAGGAATTTATTCCTAAACCAACCGACCATTTAATTCCCTTATTGGTCCATTAGCTTTATAAAAAGCCTCAAATCTTCAACATAACTTCATCAAATACTTCACAAACTTTAAGCATCCACCCAATCACAATGAATCCTTCCCTAACAAACATTGTAGAGATTTCGTCTGATTCTTCTTCGGACTCATCTTCTGGAGGATGGAAAGGATATTTTCCACCAAACTACACTTCAACCTCAAGAAACAAAAATTCAAAGAAAAAGGTTGAAACAACCTCTTCTGATGAACCTTCAACAGATGAACTTCCACCATATGTGGATGATTCATCCTCCTCTTCTGACTCATCGGATGATGACGATCTCCAAGTGCTCTCAGTCTTGCTAACAAAGGAGTTTGAAAAGGCTGCATCATCAGTGAGAATGATCCCTGTGCCTGAGAAGAAGCAAAATCCGAAGCCAAGAACAGTAGTGCTGGGACTCCCTTGCAAGCAAGTGTCTGATGCCATTGGTGGCAGAGGAGTCCACAAAACTATGCCTGACTGCCAAGGGAAAGGAAAGAGGAAGATGGAGAAGTAGTCTGGGTTGTTGATGTAGATGTTTGGGTCTGATGAATATGTATAGGCTTTTGTCTTGTTTTTGTAAGTTGCATCTGAGAATGCAACCATTATGAATGAATGAAAGCTCCATGTTTCTTTGATACTATTGTGCCCCAATTATACTAGCAACAATAAAATCTTACTTCTACAAAACAAAGTTAACCAAAATATACAAACTAAACAAATAATGGTTAATGGATAACAAAAAGCCTCCCCTCAATCACAGCTATGCTAATTAAATTCTAATACTACCAGACCTAAAATTTAAAACTACCAGAATTAAAAAAATTTAAGTGCTGGTTAGTATACAAACTTTACATTTTGGCCTCCCCTTAAGTCTAACCTCCCCTTAATCCCAGCTATGGGTTCACTATACCAATGCTAACCACTAAGTAATTAAACCTAGGGCCATCAAACGGTTTAGTTAAGAGGTCTGCAACATTGAAATCTGTGTGTATTTTCTCCACTCTAATTAGCTTCTTTTCATAGAAATCCCTAATAAAGTGATGCCTGATTTCTATGTGCTTAGTTTTAGAGTGATAAACAGGGTTCTTAACTATACAGATAGTGCTCTCATTATCTATGCGAATTATAGTATTCATAAAGTTCAAACCATAATCCAGCATTTGGTTCTGAATCCACAAGACATGTCCACAGCAATTGGCAGCTGCTACATACTCAGCTTTAGTTATAGATGTAGCTACAATTGTTTGCTTCTTGCATTGCCAAGAGATTAATCTTCTTCCAAGGAATTGACAACCTCCAGTTGTTGATTTCCTATCAAGGCTTGCACCTGTATAATCACTATCTGAATAGGCTTCCAAGTCAAAAGATGACTCTCTAGGATACCAAAGGCCCAAATTGGGTTTACCCTTTAGGTATCTAAAGATTCTCTTCACAGCATAAAGATGTGAAGTCTTTGGGTTAACCTGAAAACGTGAACAAACACAGACTGCATACATAATGTCAGGTCTAGAAGCAGTAAGATACATTAGAGAACCTATCATTGATTTGTAAAGATGCACATCTACATCAGCAGCATCTTCATCCTTTGTCAAAGGCACCTTGTTCTCCATGGGAGTGACTGCAGTCTTCACAGTTGTAAATTCAAACTTATTCAAGATCTCTGCAACATACTTGTCTTGAGAGATAAAGAGTCCATCTGCTTGTTGTTTCACTTGCAGTCCTAAAAAAAATGTGAGTTCACCCATAGAACTCATCTGAAACCTCCCTTTCATTAATGCTTCAAACTCCTCACACCAAGACCTTCTAGTAGAACCAAATATGATATCATCTACATAAACTTGTACCAAAATGATATCCTTCTTGTCCCTTGTTATAAACAAGGTCTTGTCTATCACACCTCTGATGTACCCATGTTCTTTTAGAAACTTGGAGAGTGTGGCATACCAACCTCTGGGAGCTTGATGGAGACCATATAAAGCTTTGATGACTTTGTACACTTTCTTGGGTTCTGCTGGATCAACAAAGCCAGGAGGTTGATGAACATATACTTCTTCCTCAATAGTGCCATACAGAAAGGCACTCTTCACATCCATTTGATAGACTATGAACCCCATATATGATGCATAAGCTAAAAATAACCTGATAGCCTTAATCCTGGCTACAGGAGCAAAGACCTCATCATAATCTATACCCTCCTCTTGTCTACACCCTTGTGCTACCAATCTTGCCTTGTTCCTAACAACTACTCCTCTTTCATCCCTTTTGTTCCTGAAGACCCACTTTGTGCCAATCACCTTAGCTCCACTTGGTAGATCTACAAGAACCCAAACTTTCTGCAATTTGAACTGCAACAACTCCTCTTGCATTGCTTCCACCCAACTCTCATCTTCAAGTGCTTCAGAGACGTTGGTGGGTTCCTTTTGAGAAATGAAACAAGCAAACAAGCAATGTTGTTGGTCCTTGTGGTTGACCCTTTGCTGCTTCTTAATGAGACTGATAAGTGCATGAGATGTAGGAATCTTTTGCACTTTACTTCTGGTTTGAAAAATTGATTGAGGATCACCAATTATCTGACTTGTGGGATGAACTTTGTGAATTCTGAGTGTTGGAGCTGGACTTACATCTACTTCAGTGGATAGGTTTTTGAAATCAGTGACTACCCATTCTTCATCATAAGAAGCCCCATCAAAAATGCCTTCATCTGGCTTATCAAAGACCTCAATTTCAGGTATCTCAGACTCATCAAAATTAACATTTGGAGTAGACTCAGGGTGAGCAGCATTAACAGCATCACTACCAGACTTAACATGGTTAGTGCTGGTAGCCTTCTCTCCACCAGAATTAATCAAGGCACTACCAGAATTAACTGAATTAGTGCTGGTAGCCTTCTTCCCAAGATACTTGTCAGCTAAAGCATTCATTTCTTCACTGAAGGATAAGATTTCTTCTGAAACTTTTGTAGGAGAACCCTCTTTTTCTTTTGGTTGAGGCTTGATCACAGTCTTCTTCCTTTTTGTAGAAGATTTCTTTGTTCCTTCGTTTGCAGCAACATGGTTGACTTCTGTGGTAGGAATCAGAATAAGCTCCTCAATTTCTTTGCCTTGATCAACAGTTCTTGTGTCTTGAGTACCTGCATTGTTAGGCACTTCTATGGAACCTGCATCAGGGTTAGCTTGATTCTCCTTGGAGACAGGAATATAGTTCATAGAATCAGTTAAATAATCAAGATCAAACATCCATCTATGACCTAGTCCCTTCACATTGGGTTTTTCCTCAAGAAACTTAACATGCAGATTTTCTTCTACTTTCTTAGTCACTAAATTGTAAACCCTAAAGGCCTTACTATTCAGTGAATACCCAACTAGAAACCCCTCATCAGACTTCCCTTCAAATTTTCCAAGCACACTTAAGGTATCAAGAATGGTCACATGGCACCCAAAAGGCCTTATATAGCTAACAACTGGTTTATGGCCAAAAATAAGCTCATAAGGTGTTTTATTCTAAGGCTTGGTCACTCTAACCCTATTGAATATGTAGCAAGCAGTTGCTACTGCTTCTGCCCAAAAGGTTGTGGGTAAGAATGAGTCTGCTAACATGGTTCTAGCTGCCTCAATCAGGGTCCTGTTCATTCTCTCAGCAACTCCATTTTGCTGTGGAGTTCTAGCATTGCTATATTGTTGCTTAATTCCTTTTTCACCACAAAACTCAATCATGCTCCTATTTTTAAATTATGTGCCATTGTCACTCCTAATGATCTTAACCTTGTGATTTAGTAGGTTTTCTATCTGCCTAATGAATCTTTGAATTAAATCAGGGGTTTCATCTTTTGTGGACATAAAGAATACCCAACAATATCTGGTGCAGTCATCAGTAATGACAAGGCAATAACTGGCATGGTTGATACTTCTAACAGATGTAAGGCCAAACAGATCCATGTGTAAGGTATGCAAAGGCTCAGTAACAATCCTATCCAACTTAGCCTTACAAGAAGCTTTATGCTGTTTGCCCTTATTACAAGCTACACAGGCATGGTCATTCCTAAAAAGCTTGGAAGGTAAGCCTCTAACTAAATTACTCTTCACAAGTTTGTTCATATTCTTGAAATTAACATGACCTAACCTTTTATGCCACAATTTAGATTCATCCAATGTGGCTTTTGCAAGCAAACAGGCAGAACCTTTTGCAACTTCAGGTGCTTTCATATCAAAACTGTACATGTTGTATTGTCTAGGAACTTTAAGAAGTATCTGACTTTCATCAGGCATCTTAAAATCCAAAGTCAATACAAAACATTCAGTTTCACTAAAAAGAACCTTATGCTGCTTATCACAAATTTGTGATATTGAGAAAAGGTTAAACTGCCCTAGCTCTTTTACAAAAGATACATTGTCAAATTCTAAATTGCCTACAACAATTCTACCTTTACCAGTTATCTGTCCTTTACTTCCTCCAAAGGTAACAGAACCTCCTTGGAATTCTTGAAAATCCTTCAGATGATTCTTGTTACCAGTCATGTGCCCAGAGCACCCACTATCAAATATTCCTTTGTCTTTCATGTTCTTCAGTGGATGTTCCTGCACAAAAGTAGAGAAATTAGTTTCTCTTTAAGACCCAAGCCTGTGAAGACTTGGATCTGCCCTGTGGATCAACATATTTATAAGTCTTATATGAGCTTGATCCACCTTTGGTCTTGGATTCATAGGTAAGTATGTTTTTAAAAGGATCCCAAGACCAATATGCTGGGGTCTTAACAGCAGATTCCCCATTTTCCCTTACAGCATTTGAACTTGAAACTTGTGTTGTACTATTAGCAAAAGGGCTCCTCACAGGTGAATGAGGTTTGTAAAAATTGTTTCTCTGATTATATGAATTCACCTGTGGTCTATTTACTGGTTGTCTGGGTCTAGAATGATTAAACCACCCAGAATTAACACTTGGCCTCACAAAATTAACATTTTGACCAACAGAACTAACATTTGGTCTACCAGAATTAAAATTTGGTCTACCAGTATTAACATTTGGTCTATCAGAACTAAAATTTGGTCTACCAGAACTAACAGATGACCAACCAGAATTAACATTAAGCACACCATAATTAAATGGTGCTGGTCTAGTCACAAACTTATTAGCATGATTAATCCTGTTAGCATTATTCCAAACTGGTTTATCATTCATGTGGCCAGCATTAACATTCTTATTCTTTCTTAGTTCAGCCTCTCTTTTCATCCTAACCTCATGAAAATCACAGTCCCTAATCAAATGACTTAGACTACCACACACAAAGCATCTTTTAGGACCAAAATTGTGGTTTCCCTTATACTCTTTTCTCATTATATCAGTCTTTGGTGACTCTTGATTTCTAACAGACTTCCTAGGAGTTTTTATGTGAGAATCACAACTAGGTTTATCTGTATGAGGTTTGGGTTCACTATTTTTGACTGATTTTGACTCAGAAACATTTTTAGGTGCACTCTCTGATTCTGAATCAGACTGCTCAGAGACATCTCTAGTAGATCCTTCACTGTCATTGGTTTGACAAGTGGAGTATTCACTAGATTTGTCATCTGAGTTGCCTGTCTCAGGATAGATAGGACCCTTTTTACCATATACAAACAAGGAGTCATCTAGGTCTTTCTTTGGTAAAGGTGTGTAATCTCCACTTAACGGAGGTGGCACCCCTTTAAAGTCATCAGATTTAACAAACCTATTGTACACAGGTTTACCAATATAATCCTCTTTCCTACATTTGAACAAAGATCTGTCCATCTCTTCCTCATAGCTTAGGACTTCACTATCTGACTGTATTCCATAACCTAAGCCAATCTTACTTGTAGAGCTCATACTGGATGCTATTATTTTATCCTAACACTTAGCAGAATGAGTCCACTTATCTAGTTTCTTTTGCAATTCATCTCTTTCATTAACAGCTTTTAAACCTGCTTTCCTATATCTCTTAAGTTTTTCATCTTTTTCATATATCTCATTAGCTTGAAAGGTGAGTTTTTCGTTTAAGGAAGCTTGTTTGTTTTGATAGCTATCTATTTGTGCTTCTAAAGTTTTAACAGCTTTAGTATAAGCAAGAATTTTTGCTTCCTGATCACCTATTTGTGTTAACTGCTCATCACACAAAGCTTTAAGATGATTATATGAATCAATGCATAATTTTGAGCACAAAGATACCTCATTACTGGACCCAATAGCCATAAGTGCATGATTTGGCTCTTCATCCTCAGGTGTGTGTTCATCCCAATTCACAGCTCCAGCTTCCAATGTCATCAAGCTCGTCTGATTCTTCCCCATCTTATCATCATCTTGAGAGTCAGAACCCTTCTTCTATTTCCAATCAGTAGTCACTTTTTCTGTGCAGTTTCTAGCAAAGTGACCATGCTTGTGACAATTGTAGCACTCAATAGTTCTTCTATTGTATCCCACTGGTGACTTCCCATCAAGCTTAATGTTCCTCCCAGTCTGCTTGTAAAACTTCTTAACCCTGAAAGAAATCATGGCAATTTGCCATTTGATATCCATTTCTTCAACTTCAACATCATTAATCTGCTCAAAATCCTCACTGATGAAATCTTGATCTTCTGGTTCTTGAGCAAGAAGTGAGTGAATTACTTCATCAGCAAAGCCTGCTGGAACATCTCTCTCTTTTCTCATGCTGCTAGGAGAAGTTCCATAACCACCAGAATTAACGCTGCCAGACTTAACCTTGTTAGTGCTGCTCTTGCCTTGAGAAACAAAAGAAACATTTGTAGAACTTGAAGATGCTTTTCCTTGGATTTCCTGTTCAAACACCTTGAGGTTGTTGTACAGGTCATCAGTGGTCATGGTGTCAATTTCACCATTCATCCTCATGGTCAATGTCACACTTGACCATTCCTTTGGTAATGCTCTAAGAAACTTCTGGTTTGCATCTTCTTCTGAAACAGCTGCACCATGAACCTCCAATTGTGATAGAAGATGTTGAAACCTATCATAAGCTTTTTCCAACCCTTCTGAACTGGATACAGTAAAAGCTTCAAATTCCTGTTTAAGAATAGCCTTCTTCATCTTCTTGGAGTTAGCATTCCCTCCAAATCTTTTCTTGATAGCCTTCCAGATTTCCTTGGCATCATTCATGCCATGAAACCTTCTCAGATGTTCTTTGGGAATTGCCATTAGCAGCATAGTCTTGGCCTTCTTCTCCTTTTCAACAGCCCGTATCTCTTCAGCAGATACTGGTGGTAATATCCTAATTACTCCATTTGTTCCTTGTGAAATCCTTTTCTTCGAATTCCCATTCTGTATGACCTTCCAGACTTCGTTGTCAATATACTCCAGATAATGTTCCATCTCCATAGCCCAGATGTCATATTCTTCTCTTTTTAGGATTGGGAGTTTTATGTTGGATATGGTTGTTGTTGCAGAGATGGGTTGTGGTTGTTTAGATGTGCTAGCTTCAGGTTTTTCTTCATCATGGACTGATTTTTCATCATCACTGTTGTGAATTGAGAAATCATCATTCTTACTGGGATTTTCTAAGCCAGACATGTTGCAGGGTTTAGGTGAATGAATTTAGGGTTTGGTTGTTGTGTTTCTTCAAACTCAGAGTCTCTTTAGGCTCTGATACCACTTGTTGGTCCACACGAGTTATGGATCTCTAAGTAGCCTTAACAACTTAGTAGACGACTTGAATAAATCAAATCAATCTAAGTGAGACTCTAACACAAATTGAATGTTTATGCAGAATCTAAACAATCAACTATGAAGAACACAATAGCAACTAACTTCGTATTATTACTAATTGTTTAATGAATTACAATCTTCGTCGTTATCTCTAAACTAAAGTGTTAAGGTTCCTTTTATACACCAAGAAAACCCCAGATACAAAACTTGCTGAAGGATAAACGTATCTTCTCCAAAGATAAGTTCATATCCTTTCCTAACTTATAGCTAACCGACTTCTATAATACATCATGACCAGACTTAATGACTAAAGTCAAACAGACTTAACTTTACATTTACTCTACCAGACTTAACACTAAACGACCAGACTGAACTTTGACCAGACTTAACTAACAATACTAACAGACTTAATTCTGTAGTTACTAGACTTAATTCTTGTCTTCCATTAAGTCTTCTCTTGTCTTGTGATAATTCCCAACATATTAATATTGGTGGTCTTTTATAATGGAAAGATATTGTTCAGATTTATAAAGTGCACGAGAAGGAATATTTGTACTACTTGTGATGATTTGGTTGGCATGAGATTACAAAAGTGAGGGGAAGCATATCTATTTGATTTAGAACATGTTGGTTCCAACACACACATCAGGGGAAGACACACACACAGGAGATTTTTGGATTTGAGTTTTGGATTTTGGTTTCGGTTCTTAAAAGATTTATGGCTCGCATTTATTTATTCTCAATGGCGAAGAGGATTATTTATTGCTTATTTGACAATGAAGTGGAATTTTTCAAAATTATGTTCTTATCATATCTTCAACGGTCTCCAACGTTTAAAGATAACTTGTTCGTTCATTCAAGTGATGACTACGAATTAACAAACACTTTAAGGAGTTACGTTATTGTGCTCAGTGTAAGAGATTTCGATCTCCCTATACGTTAAGTATACGTTCGAAGTCATATTTAGTACAAGACATAAGACACAAGGTTGCGTTATTCTACTTCAGCATCAAATTGGTAATGGTTAGTTTTCTTCATCATTACATAAAGCTTACAGAATTGAAGATTCAACAAAAGTTTAACATATGGGTTTCAGGGAAAGCTTATTGTTCAAATGATTAACCATTTATATGCTACATCGAGGTGAAGGTTTTCAAAATTACTCGTTGGTATTTTTACTGATGGTTTAGGATTTTTCTGTCTTGAGTTCATTTATAAAGGTAAGCGTTTTGGTGTTCTTAATGGTGGGTAATTCAAGACATTGGAAGACTAGATTTGAAGTATGATACTGGTTCGTGGTTATAAAGATCAAGGTTGCATACTTTTGTCCCCTACTTGATGATGAAAAAAAAGGGAAGAATATTTACATTGTAGATTGCAGCTTGAAGATCCATGGTGATATTGCATGGTTTGAGGGGAAGACGAAATCTTTCATATAGTTGGTTTTGTCATTATCAACTAGGGGAAGATTGTTGGGAATTTAATTTGAGTTGATATTGACAAAACATGAAAGATAAAGGGCTTAAGAAGACAAAGGATGAAAGTTTACAAATACAGAAGATCTTTTATATTTATAGTAAATATCCTTTGTAACCCTAATCCTCTTGTATATAAAGAGGATATAGGGCGTGAGTTTTAATACAGATGTTAAAGATGTAACATCATTAAAGGTGTGTGTGTGTAAACCTAGGCGTAGGTCTTGTGTTAGACGCCTAGGGTTTCATGTTTTGGTTAAGCCTCAAGGATCTATGATACCTGTTAGAGTAGGTAACTGTGCTACACTTGATCACGTAGCATTGGGGCTGTTTGTGTTGTTAGTAGTTGTTAGAGATGATGACGAAGAACTTTGTAATGATAATATTGATTCTATGTTTGAATATTCCGCCTATGTTATCATGATCCTAGATATAAAACCTAATAAGTCTTGAGCTTTAAACGAGCATTGGGGTTGTTTGTGTTGTTAGTAGTTGTTACAGATGATGATGAAGAACCTTGTAATGATAATATTGATTATGTGTTTGAATATTCCACCTATGTTATCATGTTCCTAGATATAAGACCTAATAAGTCTTGAGCTTTAAACGATTTTAACACTTGGCTTCTAAGGGCTTCTATACTACTACTAGGACTGAGTGAGAGCTAGTGTTTGAGGTGGTGTGGCTGTGTGGGATAGTTCGAAGTGAAATGAGGATCTCGCTATTTATAGGTATCGAAGTGGAGTGTTGGCCAAGTTGGCGTGTAGTAGTGGCCAAGGCCTAGGAGTGGTAGTTAGGGTGGTATAGGGTGGTGTGTGGCCATGGTTGAGCCGTGGTGATATTATGGCAACAAGGTGGTGACAAGTAGGTGATGGTGGTGTGTGGTAGGTTGCTTGGTGATGAAAAGCTAGTGATGGAGGTGCTAGGTTGCTAGGATGAGTCATGGTGGGGTCATGGTGGTGCTAGGGTGCTAGGTTAACTAGTTTTTAGGATTTAGGGCTTGATTTAGTTTTAGGGTTAGATTAGGGTTTAGAGCTAGGATTAGGGTTTAGAAAGTAATTAGGGACTAAGCTTAAGGTTTAGGAATCATGTACCAAGTGGTTGTAACTTGTGCTAAAGAAATGGTAAGGTTTAAACATGGTTTAGGCACCTAAATGACCTAATTTGGGTTCTAAGCTTAAAAGGCTTATACATTGGGCTTTAAGTGGTTTTAAGAAGGAAAATGTAGCTAGGATAACTTATACTTAAGCTTTGAACACTTTCAAAATAGTTTTAACTTGAAATTAGGGTTTTTAAAATAACTGTAAACATATAGGGCTTGTTTTGGTAAAATGTTAGATATAGTAAGTTAGATTAATAGTATACTTGATAATAGGATTTTTGTAACTTATACTTGACATACCAAGAGTGTTTACATGAGGTAAACATAGAGATATTTGGCATTGGTAGTTGCGTGAGCACGTCTAGTGGGCTATGTAAGTTACTTTACATAGTGGGAGTGAAATGAAGCAAAAAGTTTACCCGTGAAAATAACTTATATAGATATTGTAGTGGAAATTATGTTGATGAAAATTATGGGTTGTTATATATGATCTCTAAAAGACTGACTGTAAAACCCGAAAATCTAAAACATGCAAAAATTACCAAAATGCCCCTGAAACTTTAAAATTTAATTAAAGCTTAATTAAAGTGCCGAATCGATCCCAAACTTCTGGAAACGAACAAGATATGATACAAAATAATTTTTACGACTTTGATTAATATTTATACAAGTTGTGAGATGACCAAAATACCCTTGTGTATACCGAAAATTTAAATACACAATTATTATTAATTAAAAACCTTTATAACATAAAAGTAATTAAGGAAAAATGAAATAAAAATGGTAAATTAAATTGGGCCATGATGAAGGCCGATTCTTTAGCCCCATGCCCTCCCCAATACTCGGTCTAACCTATTTTATATCACTCCACAAATTAATTCTCCCATTTTAACCCTAATTTCTATTAAGCCGCCACCCTCAAAAATCCTACAAACCACATCTGATTTTTAGAAATCAAAAACCCATTTTTTTGGAGTGCTTGATGATGCAAGGAAGGTGAGAAAAATAGCCACAAGGTCCTGGAGTCGATCGTTTGGTCTTGGTGAATTAATTGGGTCGAAAAAGTGCAACCGAGCAACAATAATCCACAACGTGTGAATCCTTTGATCTATAAATTTTCTGGTATTTTTCTAGCTCTTTCTTAATCACATATAACATGGGAAAAATACTTAAATCGAACCATGCATTGTATTTTGGCCGAATAGAAAATAACGGGTTTATAAACCCTAAAATCAAATTTAATCTAAAAATCTTGTATGCGAATTTTCTGGGCCAGGTTATTATTTTTCGTGGCTTCTATGATGATCATATAACATGAGAAAAATGGTAGTTCGAATTGTTGAGGCCTAAAAACATGTATGTCAAATTTAATTTAAAACTGGATTTAAGGAATAAAAAGAGGAATTATGGAAAACCCTAAGAACCAATCGACCTAGGGTTTATAGTGAATGAAATCTGGTAATAATTGATGAATAATGATGATAGAATGATGGCCTAATGATTGGGATTGCTAGGGTTTGATTTTGTTAATGTTTTATGAAAAATGATTTGAAAATAATTAGTTTAGGGTATGTTTTGTAATTTTTAAAATTTAAGGGATAATTTTGTAAATCATGTTAGACCTGCTATAATTCAAATAAAATATAAAAGGAGGGGCTCATGTGTTAATTTTTCATATAAAGGGTTTATTTGATAAATATATATATTTGTTAAATCGATTTGAAAATAAATAAAAATGAGGGACTAAATATGTAATATCTGGAAACTTGGTGCTGTTTTGAGTAATAAATTATATTCAGGGGGTTATGTTTAATTTTGGTAATTTAATGGCTTAATATGTAATTGTTAATAATTAAAGGTTGAAATTGTAATTTAAAGGACTAAATATGTAACTTTGATAACTAGAGGGACTTGATGTGTAAATTGTGAATGTTTAAGGGGGTGGTTCGTATAACATGTTAAAATAAGTGTTCATTGTGTAAAATTGAGAAATTAAGGGCTTAATATGTAATTATGGTTAATTATTTAAATCGATTTGTAATGTAATAAAGTACAAGGACTAAATATGTAATATACCGAAAGTTTAAGGGCTGTTTGTAACATAATAATATTGAGGGGTACTTTCTAAAATTTGAAGGAATAAAAGGACTTGATGTGTAATATGAATCTTGTGAAGGTTAATTTGTAAATTATATAAGTATAAGGTTTAATTTGTAATTAATTAATTAAAAGGGTGTAAATCGTAAATTATGAAACTTGAAGGCTAAATGTGTAATTCTGGAAAGTATAAGTTTTGAATGGTAAAATGATGATAATTTTAATGTGGACCTTTAACTTTGGTAAAGTTACGTTTATAACCCTGAACTATGAAAAACTTGTCATAACTAACCCTGAACTTGTGTAACTTGTTAAAATGAATATTACTTCCATAATAAGCCTATATTAATGATTTAACTTGAAGTATACCACTTGAATCTTGCTAAGTATGGAAACTTACTAATTATGGAAACCTGCTAAAAATGGAAAGTTACTAAAAATGGAAGTTACTTATAATGGTAAGATAACTGAAACCCCTTTCGTATCTCTGTCTTCTACTCCTTTAGGTTCGAGGAGGGAGTGATCTTGATCCCTGTCAGCTACTCGTGTGTTTGTGCTTGCTATTTGAATAAGGTACAGATATTCTGCTCTTCTTGTAAAGAGCCTTCGTCTCATTACTGATTCCTGATTCATTGTTATGTTTCCCCTTGTATTGTGAACCATAGATTTGGACCTTTGCTTTAACCTTTGTCTTGAACCCTGTCATAAACCTGAACTTGAACCTTGATACACTTGATATGGACCATTTGACTTGAACCTTGACTTGAACCCTGCTATGACACTTGACATGACTTGTTCACCCCTGATAACCTGGATAATTAAGACCTTGGGTACTTGAAGGTTCATAGGATTTTATAACTACTTTTAAATTGTATATGAAGAGGTTTTGAAACATTCCCTTAAAAGACTTTTATTATGAAACTGTTCTAAGGACCATATTATTAAAACCATGTAAAAAGGATTTTCTTATAATAAACTATTATGAACCTTCTAATATTTGACCTTCCTGATATTGACCACCTGGTAATGAACCGCTGCATTTATCTCCTGTCTTGAACCCTGATATGAACCCTGTTATGACACCTGATACATGATACCGAGACTTGATACTTGACCCTCACCCACAGTTTGAGACTACGAGCCATCTACTAGGCATGAGGGTTTCATGTCCATGTCGGTGATGCACCGCCGGCATGACTAGTGTGTAGCCCTAGTGATTTGGTTACGCCGTCCCCGATTTGACTTGATTTATTACGTAGAGGAAGAACCCTGTGGCCTGCGGGGGCGCATGGATGCATCCTAGACCTGTCTTGATTTGTTCGTGTTACTTGTATTACTTGGTGACTGGCGAGTGTGTGCGATACACGCCTTTCACACCCCTGGGAGCTCATGACTCCAACCCCTGGAGGTATCCCCTCACCCTGTACTTGGTATGCTGAGGTCACCCCTCCATACACCCTGATATGTGACTTGATATGGTTTGACTTTGAGATTGACTTTGAGTTTTGGGCTTGTAGTGATTTCTGTTTACCTGAAACCTTGTAACCTTATGACCTGTTACTTGACCTGATACTTGACCTGACGTTTGACCTGACCTGATTTGACTTGGGTTTGTGGTGGATTACTGGTTATGTTACCCTATGACTTGATACTGGACTTGACTTGATTCGACTTGGGATTTTGGTGGGTTCTGGTTTCATTCACTTTCACCATTGTAACCATCCTTAGTTCCTGGTATGTCTGTATAACTCTTGTATTCCTTTTCCTGACTCTTGTTACTCCTGGTATTAATTCTTTTACTTTATATTTCCGTTACTACTGCTTTGTTTCCGTTATATCTGTTCACTAAGCTCTCATAGCTCAGCCGCATTTCTTTTCCTGCGGCAGGTACATTTAAGCTAGGAAGCCGGGTTTGGCTTTGGGATGAGAGCAACTTGTGTGAAGTTAGACCTTGTCTTTCTAGTGTGACCATTTGGATATTATTTCTGTTATGCCATTGTTTGGGCATTTGGATTCTGTTTTGTACTTCGTTATCCCTGTCTTGCACTTGATATAAGTCGTGTTGAATTATTTTCCTTGGATTTTAATGTTAAAGCTTCCGCTATTTTTATTTCTTGAATGCTTGTATCTGATATGAAACCATGTACTTGTGACACCTTTACCCTTGTCGGGTTTGGGTGTTACGATTTATGGTATCAGAGAATAGGCATCCAAAACCCTTAGAGCTTAGGCTCGTGACCTGTGAGGATTGGGTAGACATTAGGTTTCCTTTCGCGCATTCTCTTTTCCTGTTTTGCTCTGTCATATATTCTTGATTCTGCTCTGTCATATTTTCCTGTTCTGCTCTGTCATTCTTCATGTTCAGTTCTGTCATATTTTCTTGGTCGTCGGCTTAATTCGGAGTTTGCGGATCCGTCAGCATGTTGCGATGCAGCTCGCAACATCAAGAATTTCATGAGGGCGTTGGTTACAAATGAGACCGTGATGGCAACAAGGTGCAGCAGCAGATTCAGAGTCGGGACGTCAAGGAGTATTCGGGCAAGAGCTACGACCAGAAGAAATCAGATTCGAGGGGTCGGGATTCAAGGTCAGCTTCTAGGCAGGATGGCGATCGTCAGGGGCGCAGCGACAGTCAGGGGTCAGCTAGTTGTCCTCAGTGTGGGAAGAATCATACGGGATTTTGTCGTACGACTTCTGGAGCTTTTTTTTAGGTGTGGTTCGAGGGAGCATAAGTTGAAAGATTGTCCTAGGCGGAACCCGGAACCACTTGAGAAATATCTTGGCCCTCCTTCTCCTTCTCCTACTCCTACTACCGGTCGTGTTTTCTCGCTTTCTCGTGACCAGGCAGATAAGGCGTCTGGTATGTCCTTGTTTTGTTTTCCGTTCTATTTCATTCCTATGTCCTTGCAAATTTCGAGGACGAAATTTTTCTGTTAGAGGGGAAGAGTTGTAAAACCCGAAAATCTAAAACATGCAAAAATTACCAAAATGCCCCTGAAACTTTAAAATTTAATTAAAGCTTAATTAAAGTGCCGAATCGATCCCAAACTTCTGGAAACGAACAAGATATGATACAAAATAATTTTGACGACTTCGATTAATATTTATACAAGTTGTGAGATGACCAAAATACCCTTGTGTATACCGAAAATTTAAATACACAATTATTATTAATTAAAAACCTTTATAACATAAAAGTAATTAAGGAAAAATGAAATAAAAATGGTAAATTAAATTGGGCCATGATGAAGGCCGGTTCTTTAGCCCCATGCCCTCCCCAATACTCGGTCTAACCTATTTTATATCACTCCACAAATTAATTCTCCCATTTTAACCCTAATTTCTATTAAGCCGCCACCCTCAAAAATCCCACACACCACATCTGATTTTTAGAAATCAAAAACCCATTTTTCTGGAGTGCTTGATGATGCAAGGAAGGTGATAAAAATAGCCACAAGGTCCTGGAGTCGATCGTTTGGTCTTGGTGAATTAATTGGGTCAAAAAAGTGCAACCGAGCAACAATAATCCACAACGTGTGAATCCTTTGATCTATAAATTTTCTGGTATTTTTTTAGCTCTTTCTTAATCACATATAACATGGGAAAAATACTTAAATCGAACCATACGTTGTATTTTGGCCGAATAGAAAATAATGGGTTTATAAACCCTAAAATCGAATTTAATCAAAAAATCTTGTATGCGAATTTTTGGGCCAGGTTATTATTTTTGTGGCTTCTATGATGATCATATAACATGAGAAAAATGGTAGTTCGAATTGTTGAGGCCTAAAAACATGTATGTCGAATTTAATTTAAAACCGGATTTAAGGAATAAAAAGAGGAATTATGGAAAACCCTAAGAACCAATCGACCTAGGGTTTATAGTGAATGAAATCTGGTAATAATTGATGAATAATGATGATAGAATGATGGCCTAATGATTGGGATTGCTAGGGTTTGATTTTGTTAATGTTTTATGAAAAACGATTTGAAAATAATTAGTTTAGGGTGTGTTTTGTAATTTTTAAAACTTAAGGGATAATTTTGTAAATCATGTTAGACCTGCTATAATTCGAATAAAATATAAAAGGAGGGGCTCATGTGTTAATTTTGCATATAAAGGGTTTATTTGATAAATATATATATTTGTTAAATCGATTTGAAAATAAATAAAAATGAGGGACTAAATATGTAATATCTGGAAACTTGGTGCTGTTTTGAGTAATAAATTATATTCAGGGGGTTATGTGTAATTTTGGTAATTTAATGGCTTAATATGTAATTGTTAATAATTAAAGGTTGAAATTGTAATTTAAAGGACTAAATATGTAACTTTGATAACTAGAGGGACTTGATGTGTAAATTGTGAATGTTTAAGGGTGTGTTCGTATAACATGTTAAAATAAGTGTTCATTGTGTAAAATTGAGAAATTAAGGGCTTAATATGTAATTATGGTTAATTATTTAAATCGATTTGTAATGTAATAAAGTACAAGGACTAAATATGTAATATACCGAAAGTTTAAGGGCTATTTGTAACATAATAATATTGAGGGGTACTTTCTGAAATTTGAAGGAATAAAAGGACTTGATGTGTAATATGAATCTTGTGAAGGTTAATTTGTAAATTATATAAGTATAAGGTTTAATTTGTAATTAATTAATTAAAAGGGTGTAAATCGTAAATTATGAAACTTGAAGGCTAAATGTGTAATTCTGGAAAGTATAAGTTTTGAATGGTAAAATGATGATAATTTTAATGTGGACCTTTAACTTTGGTAAAGTTACGTTTATAACCCTGAACTATGAAAAACTTGTCATAACTAACCCTGAACTTGTGTAACTTGTTAAAATGAATATTACTTCCATAATAAGCCTATATTAATGATTTAACTTGAAGTATACCACTTGAATCTTGCTAAGTATGGAAACTTACTAATTATGGAAACCTGCTAAAAATGGAAAGTTACTAAAAATGGAAGTTACTTATAATGGGAAGATAACTGAAACCCCTTTCGTATCTCTGTCTTCTACTCCTTTAGGTTCGAGGAGGGAGTGATCTTGATCCCTGTCAGCTACTCGTGTGTTTGTGCTTGCTTTTTGAATAAGGTACAGATATTCTGCTCTTCTTGTAAAGAGCCTTCGTCTCATTATTGATTCCTGATTCATTGTTATGTTTCCCCTTGTATTGTGAACCATAGATTTGGACCTTTGCTTTAACCTTTGTCTTGAACCCTGTCATAAACCTGAACTTGAACCTTGATACACTTGATATGGACCATTTGACTTGAACCTTGACTTGAACCCTGCTATGACACTTGACATGACTTGTTCACCCCTGATAACCTGGATAATTAAGACCTTGGGTACTTGAAGGTTCATAGGATTTTATAACTACTTTTAAATTGTATATGAAGAGGTTTTGAAACATTTCCTTAAAAGACTTTTATTATGAAACTGTTCTAAGGACCATATTATTAAAACCATGTAAAAAGGATTTTCTTATAATAAACTATTATGAACCTTCTAATATTTGACCTTCCTGATATTGACCTCCTGGTAATGAACCCCTGCATTTATCTCCTGTCTTGAACCCTGATATGAACCCTGTTATGACACCTGATACATGATACCGAGACTTGATACTTGACCCTCACCCACAGTTTGAGACTACGAGCCATCTACTAGGCATGAGGGTTTCATGTCCATGTCGGTGATGCACCGCCGGCATGACTAGTGTGTAGCCCTAGTGATTTGGTTACGCCGTCCCCGATTTGACTTGATTTATTACGTAGAGGAAGAACCCTGTGGCCTGCGGGGGCGCATGGATGCATCCTAGACCTATCTTGATTTGTTCGTGTTACTTGTATTACTTGGTGACTGGCGAGTGTGTGCGATACACGCCTTTCACACCCCTGGGAGCTCATGACTCCAACCCCTGGAGGTATCCCCTCACCCTGTACTTGGTATGCTGAGGTCACCCCTCCATACACCCTGATATGTGACTTGATATGGTTTGACTTTGAGATTGACTTTGAGTTTTGGGCTTGTAGTGGATTTCTGTTTACCTGAAACCTTGTAACCTTATGACCTGTTACTTGACCTGATACTTGACCTGACGTTTGACCTGACCTGATTTGACTTGGGTTTGTGGTGGATTACTGGTTATGTTACCCTATGACTTGATACTGGACTTGACTTGATTCGACTTGGGATTTTGGTGGGTTCTGGTTTCATTCACTTTCACCATTGTAACCATCCTTAGTTCCTGGTATGTCTGTATAACTCTTGTATTCCTTTTCCTGACTCTTGTTACTCCTGGTATTAATTCTTTTACTTTATATTTCCGTTACTACTGCTTTGTTTCCGTTATATCTGTTCACTGAGCTCTCGTAGCTCAGCCGCATTTCTTTTCCTGCGGCAGGTACATTTAAGCTAGGAAGCTGGGTTTGGCTTTGGGATGAGAGCAACTTGTGTGAAGTTAGACCTTGTCTTTCTAGTGTGACCATTTGGATATTATTTCTGTTATGCCATTGTTTGGGCATTTGGATTCTATTTTGTACTTCGTTATCCCTGTCTTGCACTTGATATAAGTCTTGTTGAATTATTTTCCTTGGATTTTAATGTTAAAGCTTCCGCTATTTTTATTTCTTGAATGCTTGTATCTGATATGAAACCATGTACTTATGACACCTTTACCCTTGTCGGGTTTGGGTGTTACACTGACTAACAGTGATTGTAATGGTCTTATTGATGTTATGATGAGAAGGTTGGGTGATTGGAAAAACAGGAACTTACCATTTGCTGGTAGGCTCCAACTCATAGCTTCTATTTTTTTTTCATTACAAGTTTACTGGGCATCTCTTTTTATGCTTCCTATGTCTATTTGTGAGAAAATTGAAAAGTTGAGTAAGAGTTTCTTATGGGCTAGTGGGATTCTTCTAAAGGGTTGGCTAGTGTATCTTGGAAAGATGTGTGTAAACCTAAAAGTCAAGGTGGTCTTGGGTTAAAATCAATGCACTTATGGAATGAAGCATTGATGGCTAAACATTTATGGAACTTAGTGAGTAATAAGGATTCCAGTTGGGTGAAATGGGTTAATGCTCATATCTTGAAAGGTAGGAGTATTTGAAGTATTGATGCCAATAGTAATTCCTCATGGTGTTGGAAATAGCTTATGCATTTAAGGAATAAGATTGAGAGGTTTATTGCTGTTAGGATTGGGAATGGTAAGAAGTGCAATATGTGGTCTGATAAATGGTGTCCTAAGGGTCCACTTATTAAAATCATTAACCAAAGAGTCATTGAGTTGGCTGGCTTGAACATAAATACTTGTATCTCTGATATGATAATTAATAACTGTTGGGTATGGCCTTCTGAATGGATGGGTAGATTTGATAATGTTGTGAACTTAGATGTTCCTAGACTTATAAATGAGTTAGATGATAAGACTATTTGGATTAACAAGCATGGTAGAGAAGTGGAGTTTAGTGTTAAGAAAATTTGGAATGCCATTAGCGAAGACTGGCCTAAGGTTATTTGGTGTAACCATGTTTGGTTTAATCAGTGCATTCCTAGGCATAGTTATATTCTTTGGGTTGCAGTTAAGGGTGGGTTAAAAACTAAGGATAGGCTAGCCAAGTGGTTCAGTATTCAAAATCAATTATGTCATCTGTGTAAAACTGACAATGAATCCCATAGGCACCTTTTCTTTGCATGCCCATACTCTAGAAGACTTTAGGAGATATTAAAGCCTTTAGCTTGTTTGGATGGATTAAGTAATGACTGGCCATATGTAATATCTGGGGTGGTTAACTATCCTGCTAGGAATAAAGTGTGGAGTGTCATTCAAAGACTAGTTCTTGGGGCTGCTGATTACTTTATTTGGCAGGAAAGAAACATTAGAAGAATGCAGTTTGTTGAGAGAACTTGTGGGAGCTTGTTTAAGATTGTTGTTGATACTGTTAGACTTAAGCTTATGGGCCTATCTTTGAAGAATACTCCTGATGTTATTAAGGCTGCTAAAGTTTGGAATCTTCCTATATGCAATGCTGCTTATTACAGTAGTATGGCTAATGATTTGTGCAGGGATATTGTTTAGATATGGTTTTCTCAGATGTGAGTTATTTATGGATTAATTGGTCTCATGATAGTACTGGATTCTGGGAATGCAATGCTACTTTTGACTGTGATGATATGGGCAAAGGGGATCTGTTTTGGGATAGTTTCATCAGTATCTTTAAGCGGTGTAATCAAGGCAGGAAGTTGCTTTTCATGTGTGATCTTGCATTGGGATTTGAATGCAGCTGTAATGGTACTCACTTTGTAGAAGTTGTGCTCTTTTCCTTACCCAAGCTTTTGCCTACTATGGGTTTTACTTGGGATAGGGTTTTTAAGGAGGCTTTTCCACTTCTCTGGTTATGCAACTTATGTAGTATTCTTTTGAGATGTATTAATCAAGACAGGTTGTTGATTTTCATGTGTGAGCTTGTCTTGGAGTCTGGAAGTGGTTGGATTGGAAGATTGTTAGTAGACGGTGTACTCTTTTCCTTACCCAAGGTTTTGGCCTAATAGGTTTTACTTGGGTTAAGGTTTTTAAGGAGGCAAGTCTACTTGGTTGATGTGTGCTGCTTTGGCCTGTTCTCTATTTGTTCTCCTCAGATTGAATGATTGAAGTGGTTTCTAGTTTTGAAGATTGGTTGCTGATTTGTTATGCTATTTTTGGATTGTCTTTGTATTTGTTTCTCTGTATTGGCTATGTTATGTACTATCTTACAGCTTGTAGTCAGGGCTCAGTGTATGGTGATGGATTGAGGTTCACTGATTGGTCTCAGTTTACCTCATGGATTCAGAGTATGTTGTGCTGTGCTACTAGGTTGTAAGATCAGTCTCTTTGTCATTAGTCTTGAGCTTGGGAATTATCCAAGGCCTTTTGTTAGTTAGCCTTAGACTGTAGTCTAGTATGAATTCTATTCTATGTATCTTTGGTTGTATTGTACTTTGCCAATTTTGTTGATCCCAGTTATGAACTTGATCGAATTCCTTAGCTTGTAAGGGTTAGTTATCTTAGATAAATCTAAAACAACTAGATATAGAAACTGCCTTGAAGTTTATCAAACACAATGCGGAATCTTGTATTTGATCTTAAGAAGAACTTTGTATTGTATAAAACAGTAAACAAGAACACAATTATATCAAACTAAACACTTCAATATTATTGATATAATACGAATACTCAAAAGTATTAGGGTTTGCAACCTTGAAGTTCTCTATAAAAATCGTGTGTATCTATTTATCTCTATGCCCTAGGACCTCCTTTTATAGACTAAGGATTCCTAGTCGGCTTACAATGACTTTCTATACAAGATAAATCTTTATAGAATCTTTTCTATACTTATCTAGACATACTATACATAATAACCGACTCTAATACTCCAACAACACTAATAATGAATCCGCAGCATTAACTCTTTGTTCTAGCAGCATTAACTTAGTACTAGCAGTACTAAGTTTTCTTTAGCAGCATTAACTACTTAGATTATTTTCTTTGAAATCTGTCAGTAGTCTTATGTACTCTAGCAGTCTTAACTTCCATAAGCAGCATTAACCATCATAACTAGAAGCAGTAATGACTTGCAATATTTTTCTTGTAATCCTTGAGCAGTTGTAATTACATGAGCAACAGTAACTCAACAACCCAACAATCCTCCCCTAAACTTGATATTTTCTCCTAAAATCATCAAGTTTCAATCATAGCTTGAACCTTCACTAGGAGGATGCTTCCAAACACTTATTCCCTCATTTTCTTGTAATCAGCCCCATAAAGTTGTATCTCCATTTTCTTGAGAAGCTGATATACCATTTCACTCCAATATTCAACTTGAAGTTTGATAGAACCATTTAGCATCATGTCAAGTGTATGCTTTGCTAAAGGATTGACTTTTTCCACTAACATGTAGAGTTGAAGTCCTCTCATCATCACAGTATGAACTCTACATGATTGAAAAAGCTTCCAAAGCAGAACTTTATTGGAGTATTGATCATGCCAAACTCTATCTTCATGATGAGTTTCAAACATAATCTTCAAATCTCCCTAGAAAACTCTATCCAAAATGTTTTCTGGTCTAGAATCTCCATACTTGTCTTTGACTAATACCCATAAGGTCTCCAAATCTTCTCTGTCAAAATTTCTGAGCATTTAGGGAAAAGTTACAAACCTTTGAGACTGTCCACCAACTCTGATTATCTACCACCAAGCAGTCTATCCACGGTAGCCAGTTTTCCAATCAATAATAGGGACTTTAGTCTTCAAAGGAATAGCATCAACAAATTCATCATCATGTTCTGCAATTTCAACCAATTGTTGTAGATCGGCTATTTCTTTTGCATCACTTTCTTGAAGTTGCTTTGTTTGCTCTTGTGTTTGGTCAGCTTGCTCATGTGTTTTCTGCTTCTTGCTGCCTTCAACTCCAAATTCTTCTCCAGCCCTCTTAGAACCCCCTACCACTTCATCTTCATTCATGGCAATAAAAGTATTAACCCTTCTGAAAACAATATCAAACTCTTTTTTAATGCTGTTATAGCTCATCCCTTTAAACTGAGCTTGTTTCCATCCATCTATATTTTTCAGATAGGTTATCATAATCTGCTTCTGTTGTGCCATGGTAGGTGGTTTATTCCTCTTTGCTTCAGATCTTTTCTTTGCAAAGAACTTCTTTTGTTCTGCCAAAAACTTCATGAATAATTTAGACTTCTCCTCTAAAGATAGCTCCTCTTGCTCTTCTTGCCACATCCTTTGAGCTACTATGTGATCAGCTTCACATTTAACTTGGATGTCATCCCATGAGTTGATCTCTGCAAGAGTAGCTTGTTCTTCTTCTTGAACTTTTTAGAGTCTTAGTCTTTCTTCTTCTTCTTCTTCTTGAAGCTTTCTAGCAAACTCTGCATCTTGTAACTCTTGCTTCTTTCTTGATAAAGGTTTCACCACAGGCTCTTCTATCATAATAGCTTTACCTTTGCCCTGTGGTGGTGGTTGTGATTGTTTTGTTTGTGTTGTTGTTGCAGATGGCTCTTTGATAGTCACACCTTTAGCTTTAGGTCTTGAACTTTCTTTGATTTGTGGAGGAATCTTCTTGAGATCAGTAAGAACCTCAGCTAAGATGGTTTCATCATTAAGTTTAGTTGTTTCAGCAACAGCAGCATTAACTTCTGAAGCAGCAGCATTAACTTCTGACCCAGCAGCTAAAACTTTTTCACTAGCAGCATTAACTTGCTCACTAGCAGTATTATCCTTATCAGCAGCAGCTTTAAGATCAACAACATTAACAACAAACACATCACTTCCAACTTGCTCATCCATCTGAGTCTCATCCCCTAAACCCATGCTATCACTCCTCCTATGTTTGGAGGCATCCTCCCCCAAACTAGCATCTTTAGAAGAAGCAACCCTTTGAGCAGTACCCACCTTTTGTATTCTTTGAAGCTTGTAGGTTCTTGACCTCGGTACCCCTTCTAGAAACCTAGCTCTTCTCTTCAACATTTTAATTTCAACACCTTGAGAAGCAGTTATTTGTTGAAGGTCAAGAACCAGTTCTGTCAATTTGGTACAAGTAGCCATCAATTCATTTATAAGTTCCATGCTACCCTCAACACTTCGGAGTGTTTGCTCTCCCGAGTGGTACATCATTGGGTGAGTTAGGCATAGTCTCAGACCTAGCCTGAGCATCTACACCCCCATGTTTTCCATTTGGCTGGGACCTTCACCTGAATCAGTTCCATGGGAACTTGATTCATTAGAAGTTGCCTTAGATTGGATCTTACTTATGTTACCACTGTCTTGCTCTGCATCTAAGCTAGCAGCAGTAGTGGCAGCCCTTTCTAAACTGTGACCCCTCTCCTTATGCACAACCTCATCGGCAGCCATACTAGCACTAGCCTGAGGTAGTTGAGTGCCCTTTTTGGTGAACCTACAGGTATAGGTCTTTTGAGTTGTTGATGTGGATGGTAAAATTGTGGGTGTGTGATGGGTATCAACTGGGATTGTTGAACCTTCACCCTGATTTTGACCTAGTTCCAACATTGTTTGAAACAATGGTGTAACTATGCCTGAAAAGTCCTTTCCCACTCTCTTCATGTTAGCAAAAATCTTTTTAGTAAGTGAGAGAGCAAGATAAACCTTGTTATGAACCTTTTTATTAGTAAATTGTTTATCCACAAGAAGCTGCAAAAACCTTGGATATAAGTAATATTTGTTTGAAGAACTATCCAAGCCCTTAACCACACTATCAAAAATTAATTTTGAAAAATTGAATCTTTGATTTTTAGCTAAGCAGATAATGGCAGAAGCCATATTACTACTGAACTCATTCCAACCAGTAGTCTTTGGACTAAGACACTGTAAGATAGTGTGTATTAAGAATTTCCACTGTGGAGAGAAGGCACCTTTTAAAAAATTTAAAGAATTACTTTGCCTTTCATACCCCATCAGTGCAAGGTTTTCAAAAATTGTAGAGTTTGGAAGATTCTCAATTCCATTAACATCTGCTAGATGAAGAATTTCTCTAACAAATGCCTCGGTAATAAGAATCTTCTGCCCATCCACAAGGGCATGTATCTGTGTTTCCCCATCAATAGTTTTGACCTTAGTAGTAGCCCAAAACTGTTTGATGTTGTAAATATATATGGTAGGTTTGACTGTTAATGCATACTTAATGTGAGTAGCATTAAGAAAATCAATAATTTTAGTAAAACCTTCACTTTCATTGGGTTTTTGCAAAAATGCAATCATGTTATGTTGGTCTGCAAAAGACAGAGCCGACATTGGGAATTTTGAAAAAAATTTGTAGGGTTTTGTTGGGATTTGCAATTTATGGATAAAAAGGATTTAGGGTTTATGTTTGAGAGAGTTTTGATCGGATAAAAACACTTGTATGAATGACTGAAGGATATAAGCCCTTAATCGTTCATATTTCTAAAACAGTACACTGTACTTTCAAACATAGCAGCAGAAACCTAGCAGCACTAACTTAGGCCTAGCAGCATGAACTCAATTTCCACTCCTAACAGCTTATTAATCAGCACTCCAGCACTTTTCTCAGCTTATCCTGCAAAAGATTAGTCCAAAAACACAAAACCACAAACATAACACAATTTACAATAATCACATCATCAATTATACTTAGCAGTACTAAGTATAACTAGCAGCATTAACACAGCAGTTTTAAGCAAACTAGCAACACTAAGTATACTTAACAGTAGAACCAATTTATTGACCTAATAACAGTACTAATCCTTACAAAACTTTACAAAAACACGAAGAGATAAGTATCTTCAAAGATTTATCATTCCAATACTGACAACCAAGAATTGAAAACTACCCACATCAAAAGCTTTTGTGAGCAAATCTGCAACATTATTATCAGTATGAATTTTAACAATTTGAATTAACTTCTTTTCATAATAACCTCTTATATAATGATGTCTTATCTCAATGCCTTCTTCTTGAGTGTATCCTTGAGCTTTTAACCTTGCCTTGTTTTTAATCACAATGCCTCTTTCATCCTTTTTGCATCTGAAAACCCACTTAGTACCAATTTCCCTCTTCCCATTAGGAAAATCTACCAGAGTCCAAACTTCTTGAAGCTGGAATTGTAGAAGCTCTTCTTGCATAGCCTCCACCCAGCTTGGATCCTATAATGCTTTATGAGCATTCTTGGGTTCTATTTGTGATATAAAACAAGCAAACAAACACTTTTGAAGGTCTTTGTGACTGTTTCTTTGATGAAGGGATCTAGCAAAGAAACCTTGTTCCTTCAAACCTTTTGTCATGTTTCTTGTTTAAAAAGCAGATTGTGGTTCTCCTATGATTTGTTCCTTAGGATGATTCTTGTGAATTCTTGTAGTTGGAATAGGGCTGACAGGAATTGCATCTTCCATATTGGTTATGTCAGCCTCTGCACCAAGTACATCATCATCAGTATCAGGATATATGTCTTCCAATGGAGGCATGTTTGGATCATCTGGATAGTCATCATCATCAAAAGATATGCCTTCTTTGTCAGCAACATTAACACTTGGCTTAGCAGTATTAACAGAGTTAGTACTGCTAGTGTTACTTTCTTCATTGGTAATATTATCTGATACATCACCCTTTACTTGTTCATCAGACTGCTTTTCTTCATTAACCACTTTATCATCATCAGAAGATTTTACACCATCTTCTTTAGCATCTTTTGGATCTTCATCAAGATCATCTTCTTGTGAACTCTTTGACTCTTGATTTGAGAAAGGTGGATCTGCAGTCCATATGGGTAGCAAAATGTACTTCTTTGCAGGTTCAGTCTCCTTCCCTGTTTATGTACATGCATCAGTATTAGCTTTTGTACCTGGATACTCATTAGATTGTGTACCTGCAACAACTGGCTCATAATTCATTGCCTTGGTTAGTGAATCAATATCAACTGCTAGTTTCGTCCACTCCCTGCAACATTAGGTGTACTCTCACTAAACCTAACATGCAAGTTCTCTTCCACTTTCCTGGTCCTACTATTGAACACTCTAACAGCTTTGCTATTCATTGAGTATCCAACAAAGAAACCTTCATCAGCCTTGCCATCAAACTTGCCTAAGTGACTTATGGTATTCAAGATAGTAACAGGACACCCAAATGGTCTTAAGAAATCTAGCAATGGTTTTCTACTATGTAAAAGTTCATAAAGGGTCTTATTGTGAGGCTTAACTACTTTACTTCTATTATGTACATAGCAAGCAGTATTGACTGCTTTAGCCCAAAAAGTAGTAGGTAATTTAGAATCAGCTAACATTGTTCTAGCAGCCTCAATTAGTGTCCTATTCCTCCTCTCAGCAACACCATTTTGTTGAGGAGTTCTAACTACACTATACTGTCTCTCAATACCTTTCAACTCACAAAACTGGTTCATATCCCTATTCTTGAACTCAGTTCCATTGTCACATCTTATCACTTTAACCTTATGGTTAACTAGGTTTTCTATCCTGGTTATAAAAGCCTTAAGAATGCTACTGGTTTCATCCTTGGATGCTAAAAAGAAAACCCAAGTAAACCTACCATAATCATCTGTGACAATTAGGCAATGCATCTTTTTCAACAAACTTTTCACAAATGTTGGTCCAAACAAATCCATGTGTAACATATGTAAAGGCTGACTTATAGAGTTTACTGCTTTAGTCTTACAAGAGACTCTGTGTTGTTTTCCATTCTGACAAGCAACACAGATTTCTGTATTTTCAAAAACTTTTGAAGGTAACCCTCTTACAAGGTTTCCTTTAACCAATTTATTTATTGTTTTGAAATTTAAATGTCCAAGCCTTCTATGCCAAAGCTTAGATTCATCAGATGTGGCCTTTGCAAAGAGACAAGTCAAACCTCTTTTGGGAACCATGTTCTTTAGATTAACACTGTATATGTTGTCTTTTCTAGGAACCTTAAGCAAAACATGACTTTCATCAGTTAACTTAAAGTCAGAAGACAAGACAAAACATTCAGTGTCAGTAAAAAGAACACTGTTCTTTTTGTCACACATTTGTGAGACACTAGAAAGATTAAACTTAAGCTCTTTTACAAAGTACACATTCTCAAAATCTAATTTACTAGTTTTTATTGTACATTTGCCTGTGATTTTCCCTCCTTTGGGATTACTCCCAAAAGCAACATATCCACCATCAATTTCTTCAAAATAGGACATGTCTCCTGTCATGTGCCTAGAGCATCCACTGTCAAAAACTTCTTCATCCTCAAATTCCACCTGTGGATTGCCCTGCACATAAAGTAAGAAAATCATTTTCTCTTGGGGACCCAAGCCATTACTGACTTGGATCTACCTTGTGCATCAATGTAATTGTATTTCTTTAAAACTATTGATGTACTGCTGTTTTTGGAAACATGATCTAAAACTTTAAATTTTGGTTTCCAGACCCAACAAGCTGAGTCCTTTACAACATAAAAATGATTTCCCAAAACAGTATCAGTTATTCCTTTTGGCTCAACAGTAGTAACTACTTCTTTTACCTTAGCAGCACTAATTGATGTATTCTTTTGAATAGGCCTTTTTACAGTTGAATATGCTTTATTTGAAAATTGTAACCTGAACTTAGCATCATTCAGTGTTCTTTTTGAGTTAGCAGTACTAACAGATCTAGCAGTATTAGTTACTACTGTTGGTTTAGAAATATTTTGCTTGGTAGTATTAACTGATACTAAACCAGATCTCATTTGTACTGCTGTTGGAACCATGTTTCTTTTAGCAAAGGGTTGAGTATTTTTAGAAAAACTTTGATGATTCACCCTCCTAGCATAGTTCCAAACAGGCTTTTGATAGTACAAACAATTTTCTTGTAAATGCTCAAAACTACCACAGTGATAACAAGCCTTGTTAAACATCTCAAAGTCACTTCCTAACCTTTGTGACATCATGTTATTCCAATTCCTCTTGTTACCTCTAGGCCTATTAGTGTACTCCTTAGGTTGCTCAGTGAAATCAACAGTTTTCCTAGACAACTTTTTACCAAAACTAGGTTTGACAAACTCAACTTATTTAACACGAGGTTTAACTGCTTTACCTTCTAACTTAGGTGTAGAATTCACCTGTTCCTCATCATCATCAGACACCCAATCTTCAATGATAGGTGCATCAGGTTATTTCTTTTCAACCATAGGTTTCTCCTCATTAGACTTACTATTCTCACCTAAAGACTTATCATTAGACTCAACTAAACAAGACAATTCAGGTATAGGAGGTACATACTTTTCGGTTATTGAAGGAGGAACTTCATTATAACCTATACCACAACCTCTACTCAAAAGATGATACTCAATTGTCTTATTTACACTTTCAGATGCAAATTTAAACTTATTTACTTTAACTTGATGTTTTTCTTTTTTCCTGATGAGCTGCATCTTTTTCTTTTTGAGCCTTTCTAACCTTTTAGTAAGTTCATTAATGACATTCTCTTTAACATAAAGCTTACTTTGAAGAACATTAACTTTCTCTAAATACTCTGACTCATTCTGTTTAAAGAATTCAAGTCTTTGCTCAACAGATTTTAAGCCTACTTTATAGCCTAAATTATCTAACACTAGCTTCCTTACATCTTCTATTAGTTTTCATTCCTAGACTTAAGTTCCTCAATAGTATCTAAACAAGATTTATAAGAACAACCAGAATCATTAGATACCTCAGAATCAGAACTTGATGAAGAAGAGTAAGCCATAAGTGCAAAGTTTGGTCCTTCAGCTGCTTGATCACTCCAATCATATCCACCCAAACCATCACAAGTCATTACTGCTACTAGTTATGATGGTTAATGCTGCTTATGGAAGTTAAGACTGCTAGAGTAAATTAAGACTGCTGACAGACTTCAAGGAAAAATACTCTAAGTGGTTAATGCTGCTAGAAGGAAACTTAGTACTGCTAGTACTAAGTTAATGCTGCTAAAGATTAGATTTAATGCTGCTAGAACAAAGAGTTAGTGTTGCTGATGCATTGTTAGTGTTACTAGAGTATTAGAGTCGGTTATTATGTATAATATGTCTAGATAAGTGTAGAAAAGATTCTATAAAGATTTATCTTGTATAGAGAGTAATTGTAGGCCGACTAAGACTCCTTAGTCTATAAAACGAGGTCCTAGGGCATAGAGATAAAACGGGATATACATTGATTACACACACGATTCTTTTATATACTTAAAGGTTGTAAACCCTAATACTTTTGAGTATTCGTATTATAAATAATATTGAAGTGTTTTATTTGATATTCATTGTTTACTGTTTATTCAGTATAAAGTTCTTCTTAAGATCAAATACAAGATTCCGCATTGTGTTTGATATACTTCAAGACAGTTTCTATACTCAGTTGTTTTAGATTTATCTAAGATAACTAAACCTTTACAGGCTAAGGGATTCGATCAAGTATATTGCTGGGATCAACAAGTGGTATCAGAGCTTGTGATCTAGAAGCTTTGATCAAGAAGAACCTGTTTAAACTCAAGACTATTCTGATCTTACTAAAAACATGGAGTCAGAATCTACACACATGATTACTACATCAAAGGTGTTAATGCTCAAGTCTGGAGAGTATGAGCTATGGAGAATGAGAATAGAGCAGTATATTCAGATGGTTGATTATTCTATGTGGGAGGTCATAGAGACTGGCAATTCTTTACCTAAAATAGAAACTTCTGATGATGGTGTTGTCATTGTCTTGCCTATTAAAACTGCTGAAGACAAGGCACAAAGAAGACTAAAAGTTAAGGCAAGAAGCACTATCATGATGGGCATTCCTAATGACCATTAATTGACTTCCAATCACATCAAGGATGCTAAATTGTTGTTAGAAGCTATTGAGAAAAGGTTTGGATGGAATGCTGCTACCAAGAAGACCAGGAAGAACCTTTTGAAGCAACAATATGAGAATTTTGCTGCTCCAAGTTCTGAGAATCTTGATCAGACCTTTGATAGACTTCAGAAACTTATTAGTCAACTAGCACTTGTGGAAGTCTCAATTCCTCAAGAAGATATAAATCAAAAGTTTCTGAGAAGCTTGTCACCAGAGTGGAATACACATATTGTGGTATGGAGAAACAAGGCTGATCTTGATACAATGAGTTTAGATGATCTGTATAACAATCTTAAAGTTTATGAACCTGAAGTCAAAGGGTCATCTAGCTCATCCTCAAGCACCCAAAACTTAGCTTTTGTGTCCTCCTCCAATAACAGTTCTGACAGCACTAATGAAGTAGTTAATACTGCTCATGGAGTTAATACTGCTGGCACACAAGTTAATGCTGCTGGGTCTACAACCCTTGATAACTTGAGTGATGTTGTTATCTATGCTTTCTTAGCTGGTCAATCTACTAGTCCTCAGATTATGCATGAAGATTTGGAACAGATTCATCCAGATGATCTTGAAGAGATGGACTTGAAGTGGCAGATGGCAATGTTGACAATGAGGGCAAGGAGATTTTTAAAGAAGACTGGAAGAAACCTCAAGGTTAATGGGCAGGATAACATAGGTTTTGATAAATCCAAGATTGAATGCTACGACTGTCACTGGAAGGGACATTTTGCAAGAGAATGCAAGGCACCAAGGAGCCAAGACTACAAGAATAGAGAGAGCTCAAAGAAAGCTGTGTCTGAGGAACCTAAGACTTCTACAGCTTTGGTGTCTTGTGATGGTTTGGGAGGATATGATTGGAGTGACCAAACAGCTGAAGGACCAAACTTTGCACTTATGGCTTACTCTTCTTCATCAAGTTCTGATTCTTAGGTATCTAATGATTCTGGTTGTTCTTATAAATCTTGTTTAGATACTATTGAGGAACTTAAGTCTAGGAATTAAAAACTAATAGAAGATCTAAGGATGTTAAAGTTAGATAATTTAGGCTACAAAGTAGGCTTAAAATCTGTTGAGGAAAGACTTGAATTCTTTAAACAGAATGAGTCAGAGTATGTAGAGAAAGTTAATGTTCTTGAAAGTAAGCTTTATGTTAAAGAGAATGTCATTAAATAACTTACTAAAAGGTTAGAAAAGGCTCAAAAAGAAAAAGATGCAGCTCATCAGAAAAAAGAAAAACATCAAGTTAAGGTAAATAAGCTTGAATTTGCATCTGAAAGTGTAAATAAGACAATTGAGTGTCAACTTATGAGGAGAGGTAGTAGTATAGGTTATAATGAAGTTCCTTCTTCAATAACAGGAAAGTATGTACCTCCTATACCTGGATTGTCTTGTTTAGTTAAGTCTAATGTTTAGCCCTTAGTTGAGAATAGTAAGTCTAATGAGGATAAATCTAAGGTTGAAAAGACATATACTGATGCACCTATCATTGAAGATTGGGTGTCTGATGATGATGAGGAACAGGTAAAGTCTACACCTAAGTTAGAAGGTAAAACAGTTAAGTCTGGTGTTGAACAGATTAAGTTTGTCAAACCTAGGTTTGGTGATAAGGTGTCTAGGAAAATTGTTGAATACACTGAGCAATCTAGGGAGTACACAAACAGGCCTAGAGGTAACCAGAGTGTTAGGAACACGTTTCGCAATTCATCCAAGTCTTTATCATTTGCGAAGAATGATGCGTATAGGGCTTTATGTTTAGTTTAATGGAGCGGTCCATTAGAAGCCCATGGACCGCCCATCTTATTGTAATTACTTCTAGAAGCACCTAAGCACATGGTTGCCCTAATGTGTTGCCTATAAATAGAAGGCTTAGGTGCTCATTCTCATTGATGGTTTTCATGTGTTATGCGTAAGCTATGCTCGAATGTTTAATGAAATGAATTCCTTCCACTTCTCTTCTCTTATCATCTTATTCTCTTATTCTCTATTAGCTTAATAGGTTATTTCTCCTTATTGTAGCTTATTATATTTAGAGTAGTAGTTAACGTGTGATTCGTGTGTGTGTTTAAGTAAAAAAGGACCTACAAGTGGTATCATTCGCCTAAGATAGTTAGGATCGTGTTTTAGAGTAGATCTAATCGTTTCATCGGTTTGGTCTCAAAGATTAAGTTAGTTTTTGTTCAAAATCCGATCGAATTTAACCCATTTTTAGTGTTCGTAGTTCTTATTTCATGCAAACGCTCAAAAATATCATCAAATTTCCAACTTCGACGTTAAAATTCTTAGATCTTTCAATATTCTGTGTTTACTAATCGTTAGAAATCAAAAACAATTAGTTTTTAGTGGTTTTCTATTTGATTTGGTAAAATCCAGATTTTTAGCGTGTGGAAAAGTTGATGAGAAAGAGGGTTTCTCGCATTTGGTAGAAAGAGGGTTTCTCGGAATTGGCAGAAAGAGGGTTTCTCGCATTTGGTAGAAAGAGGGTTTCTCGCAATTGGGTCAGACAAGGGTTTCTCGCAATTCGCCAGAATCTTCGGAATTGGGACTCGGTATTTCCTTACTTGTATAAGTTTGTGAAATTACCTCGACTTGGCTTGAATCTCATCTCTTGTATAAGATTTGAGATTGTGATCGAAATTGTAAATTTTGATAAATCTTTCGAAATTGCAAGATCTTTCGCAATTCTGATTCAATTATCGAAATTGCCTTTCTATATCGCAATTACGATAATTTCTCGCAATTGCTAAGTTCTTTCGCAAATTGGAAAAATTTTCGCAATTGTCAATTCTCTTTCGCAATTCACAGACTTTCGCAATTGGACGACTCTTTCGCAATTGGGAGAGTGAACAGTATATCTTTCGCAATTGGACAAAGTTAACTTAATCCAAACAACATAACTTTTAAAACACATCTTAATTATCTCAAGATCCAAACATGTCTCAACCACCACACTTCAATTACTACTATCAGCTACAGCAATATCCTCAACAACAGCAATTTCATCCTCAGTATCAACAACAACAAGCATTCGTGCAACAGCATCAATTTCTCTCTCCACCACAAGTATCCCCACAAAAAATCATGCAACAGAATCATATGCAGAACAATCCATCCTACTCCAGAGAACCACATTGGTTTAATAAGATGTGTGAGGCAATCAGTAGTCAGCAATCCTGACATGAGGCTGGGAATCAGGACACGCCATCTATGCTGACACCTGGTAACTATGTGCAATGGGCTAGTAGATTCCTCAGATTCATTAAACTCATAAAACCCCATGGAAAATATCTCAAACAAGTCATTGAAGAAGGGCCCTTTCCACTTCCAGTAACTGTTGTTCTAGGAAATTCAGAAAGAGAAGAGACATCAACTCCCATTGCTGTCGCTAACTACACAACTGAACAAACATTGCAACAAGAGGCAAATCAATTGGCAATGTCTTACATACTTCAGGGAATTCCCAATCCTATTTACCGAAGTATTGAGGCTCAAAAGACTGCCAAAGACATGTGGGAACATGTGCATCTTCTAATGGAAGGGACTGAGTTAAATCAAGAAGATCTTGAGTCAAAGCTTTACATGGAATACAATAATTTCATCATGGAACCAGGGGAGACAATTGAATCATACTACCACCGTTTCACAAATGTTGTAAATGACCTCGATCGTCATGACATCAAGTTACCTAAGATTGCTATCAATTCAAAATTTCTGGGTTGCCTTGGACCAGAATGGCAGAAATATGCAACATTTTTCAGGCAAACTAAGAAGATTGGTGAAGTCAAGTATGGACTAATGTATGACTTTCTGAAACATCATCAATCTGAGGTAGATAAGGAAGTTGCAGCACGAGGCGGTCTCATATCAGCACCAACATCTAACTCGCTTGCTCTTGTTGCTCAATCCAACTTTCCACTACCAAACCAGGAATTTGGTCAACCATCTTTCCAACCAAGTTTTCAACCACAACTTCCTAACCAAATCATTCCATATGAACCACCATCACAATACTCTGACAACCAAATGGTTCCATATAACAACTCAGATTCCATGTTGTACTCAAACGCTGATTATGATGAAGAAGAGGATGCATTCAACTCTCTCAATGAAGCATTTAGATTAATTGCTAAGGCATTTGGCAAGTTTACCAAATCCAACAATCGTCTTCGTTCATCTTCTAATACCAGGAATCAAGCTGTTATTAACGATGGTAGAGTGGAAATTCAGAATCGGTCTTCGAGAAGATATGGTTCAGGAAACACTGGGTCTCAGAGGTTTCAGTCAGGAGGGAACAGGATCAATTCTGCAGAGGGTAACAGGAACAGTATGGGAACTACTCAAAGAAGAAATCAGATGGCTGGGAATGCACAGAAAGGCATTGCAAATACTTTAATCACATGCTACAACTGTGGTGGGAGTGGTCATATGGCAAATGCGTGTCCAAAGCCTTATACTATGGGCAGTGCATATCACAAGGAAGCTCTTATGATGGCATTGAAAGATGAAGCAAGGGGCACAATGAATGGGAAAGAACAAAGTTTCATGGCAAGTGTTGAGTCTGATGATGAGATGGAAGATCTCAAAGCAAATGCTGCAGTAATGCTCATGGCAAACATGCAGGAACTAAACATGTCCGAGACAGGCCTGGTTTATGATACCGATGGTCTATCTCAGGTACTTGATCCAAAATGTCTTATACATGAAATTGCTTCACCATCTGCATCTTCATCTACAAATGAAAATTCTGTTCAACATAATTCATCATTCTCATCTCCATTAGATGATCAAATAAACACTGTTGTATCATTTGATGATGATAAAACAGTCATTTCATTTGATGATTCGATTGACGATGAAAATTAAGATCATCTTGAACAAAATGATCCTTTGCCTGATCAAGATTCAGAGCTTCAGGCCTTGTTAATGACCACCCAATCACAAATTGAGAAATGCAATGAAATCAATCAAAATCTAAAAGCAAAAATTGCATTGTTAACGAAGGACAATGACTGCTATAAACTACAACTTTCAGGATATCAAAAACAAGAAAAACGTGAAAAAGGTTTTGAGATTGCTTTCCAAAAAGAGTACGTAAAAGTTCAAGATTTAGAAAGTTAAGTTCGTGAGCTAACCGTTTCCAAGGCTGAGCTCCTCTCTCAAAAAGAAAAGGATCAATTTGAATTCAAAAAACAAATTGGTACTTTAAATTCTGAGCTGTTAAAAACTCAATCCGAGCTTTCAACATCTTAAAATAATCTTCTTGAAGAAAAGCAAGCCACAAGTAAACGTGTCAACTCATATCTTGAAGAAATTGTCACTTTGGAATCCAAACTTAAAGAGTTTCAAACTATTGTATGCAAAAATGGTGAATCAATAACTCAAATTCAAAGGCTAACTGTAAAACTAGTTTCGAAAGGATTTGGATTTGCTATTGGCTGTGACCAACCACGTTTTCTTTCTAAAGCACTCAGCAAAAATCCCAAGTTATACAACGCAGAATTATTACTTGATGATACCTTTCAAAGAGTTGTTGTGCTTAGTAATGATGAAGAACTTGAAAGTCTTGAACGTCAAAAAGAACTTGAGAGTCGACCAAAAACAGACAAAGATTTTTCCAGAGTTCATTATGATTATAACGCAAGACCTCATATCAGTAAATCATTTGTCCCTCCAAAGGACAAACCAGAACAAACGTTGTTAAACACCTACATACATGCTTCTTCTTCAGTAATTCCTGTGTCCAAAACTGTTACACATCTCAAGGATGCTTTGACAGAGGATGAAGTTGATCCACAAATGCCTCAAGAATGTCGAATTCTTCGATATTTTAAGACATTTATGGAAGACATATTTCTTTTGGAGAATGAAATTGAGTTTAGTTCTCAAATTAAAGTCTCTACTTTTCTTTCCCCAGTCGCGAAAGAAAAGCGAGATATTCTTCAAAAGAAAATTCTGCCTCATGTCAAACATCTGAAGAAATGTGCAACACAATGGGAACAAGAATTACACACGGAAGTAGCATCTATGAAGAGCATTTTCAAAGCTAAAGACGATAAAGTTCAAAGACAAAAACTTCAAAAGAAAACTTTAGCAAATGAAAATGATCGACTCTTAGAAAAAGTTATGTGTTATGACGTTGTTTCTGTGATAATGAATTCGCTTTATGAATCTTGCATTGAATTACTTATGAATGATCATGCTGCAAATGTTGAGATGTTGCAAATGGAAATAGAAAATTTGGTCAAAGAGAAAGAGGATCTTCGAGAAATCAACAATGATGTGGAAAACAAAGTTTTTAATCTTCAAAAAAGGTTTGATTGGTGTCAAAATCAAAGTGCTGAATTTCAACTAAAATTTCAAAATCTCATAGGATCTTTATCATTTCAAAACAGTCATGTTCCTGAAAATAATAATAAGGAAACAAAGGCTTTCTTAAGACTTAAACTATTTGAATATGAAAAGGATCTCGATGAAATCAGTCGAAACAGAAATGACACAGTCAGGTTAAACAGAACTTTGGATTCTAAAAATAAGAACTCCAACACATCATTGTTGATCTGAAAAAGAAACTCAGAGTTTTAGACAAAGACAAAGCAAAAGTTCATGAGATTGCACCAGGAATGTATGCTGTAGACAAGACACTCACTCAAGCATCAGACTTAACCACTAATGCAACTACTTCAATTTCCACAGGATTAGATACCATATCTAAGGCTAGAAACTCCAAGACCTACAAGAAACAGAAGCATAGAGTCCGGAAACCTAGGAATGGATCATCTAAGTCTGCAGAAGCTAAAGATAAAGCAAGTAGTTTGAATAAAACGCATGTAATGTCAGGAATAGCATCAAACTTCTCTAAGTCTAATTCTAGTAATGATGTAACAGACGTTAAATCTATGAATGTTAATGATGATGTTATGGTTGATGCTAGTTGTATTGTTTGTCATGCTAGTATATTATCTGGTGATCATCAAAACTGCATTGCTAAAACTCTGTTGAAACGAAAAAAGAAACGAACTAGTGGCTCTTCCTCTAGGCTCAAAACTGTTGCCAAGTCCATTTTAGGGAAACCACCACTAGCAGTTTCTGAGCAAACCAAAGAAACACCCATAGCCAAACCCAAGAAAACCAAATCACCTAGTGCATTTATTAGGAAAAAGGCTGAGACTAGTTGGACATGGCAACGTTGGTTACAAAACACAGCAAGTTTTACATGGGTTCCTAAGATAATTAAATCTTGTGTTACTAATCCAACGGGTCCAACCGTTACCAATTCTCCACCTGTTTTCAATATTTGTGATGCAGGTGATACAAATTGTCCTCTGGATTGTTGATAGCGGGTGTTCCCGACACATGACCGGCAACCTCAAGCTTCTCACAAACTTTATCGCAAAGTTCATCGGAACGTTCAGGTTCGGGAATGATCACTTCGCAGCAATAATGGGCTATGGAGATTATGTTAATGGGAACATCGAGATCAGTCGTGTATACTATGTTGAAGGCCTTGGTCACAATCTATTCTCAGTGGGACAATTCTGTGACGGAGAATTAGAAGTAGCATTTAGGGAGAAAACTTGCTTCATTCGTGATCTTCAAGGAAATGATTTGATGAAAGGAAAACGGGGAACCAGTCTATACACCATATCCTTTGAAGGCATGACAGCTTCATCTCCTATCTGTTTACTCTCCAAGGCTAATCCCACAAAGGCTTGGTTATGGCATAAAAGATTGTCTCATCTCAATTTCAAAACCATGACTGACCTTGCAAGGAATAAATTGGTTGACGGATTACCCAAATTCAGATATGCCAAAGATCATTTGTGTTTTGCATGTGAATAAGGGAAAAGTCACCGTGCTCACTTTCCTCCCAAAACAGAACACAGTACAGATCATGTTCTACAGCTGCTACATATGGATTTGTGTGGTCCAATGCGGATTCAAACTATAAACGGGAAAAGGTACATTTTGGTAATAGTGGATGATTACTCACGATGGACATGGGTCTACTTTCTTCGGACAAAAGATCAAGTTCCTTCAATGGTCATCACGTTTCTCATGAAGATTCAAGTTCAAGTCCGTAACACCGTCAGGATTATTCGAACAGACAACGGTACTGAATTTAAGAATCAAACCCTTCGGGAATACACTGAGAAGCATGGGATTGTTCATCAATATTCAATTGCTCGCACTCCCGAACAGAATGGTGTAGTTGAAAGACGAAACCGTACGCTTATGGAAGCAGCAAGAACAATGTTGATCAATGCCCAATTACCAGACTAACTATGGGCTGAAGCTGTCAATACTGCCTGTTATACCCAGAACCGCTGCATGATCAATAAACAACATAACCAAACTCCATATGAGCTCATTCAAGGCAGAAAACCAAACATCAACTACTTTCATGTCTTTGGTGCACTGTGTTACCCGAAGAATGATAGAGATGATCTTGGTAAACTTAAGGCTAAAGCAGACATTGGGATATCCGTTGGCTACTGTGAGAATTCTAAGGGATATAGAATTTGGAATCGTCGGATCGGGGAAATTCAAGAGACTATACAAGCAAATTTTGATGAACTCACGGATATGGCTTCTGAGCAAGACCGCTTAGAACCCGAACATAACCATCTAAACTTCCCTGAATCTTCGGCTGCACCCCTACCCTTTAACAGGAAGGATCTGGAAGATTTGTTTGCACCAATGTTTGATGAAGTTCGTGTTAATAGTGCATCAGATGCTTCCACCAGTTTCCCTGCTCAACATGTCACAAATCAAGCACCTGATCAATCTGCAACTACTTCTACAGCAGTTGATAACAATGCACCTCAACCTAAACCCTCATCATCTATGGTTCAAACACCTCCACCTGCAGTTGAAGATTCTTCCCCCACTTCTAACCAAGTTCCCACACCTTCAGATTATGACGGGAATGCATTCTTCAATCCATTTGCTCCACCACCAACCATTCCAGAAACTGGAGAATCATCCTCTAGCAATATGGATCCGTCATATCTGCATAACAACATTCAACATTTTCCATCCACCCACAAATGGACAAGAGATCATCCCTTGGTAAACGTAATTGGAAATCTTGATAATCCAGTAATGACAAGACAAAAACTCCACTCAGATGGTGAACACTGCATGTATGCACTCACTGTCTGTCAATCTGAACCTAAAAACATCAAAGAAGCCCTTACACATGACAACTGGATTGAATCCATGCAAGAAGAGCTGGAACAATTCAAACGTTTGGAAGTTTGAGAATTAGTTGAAAGACTAGATGGAGTGTATGTTGTTGGATTGAAATGGATTTGGAAGAATAAGCTGGATGCAGATGGTACAGTGATTCATAACAAGTCCCGACTCGTAGCAAAAGGATTCAATCAAGAAGAGGGTATCGACTTTGAAGAATCGTTTGCTCCGGTTGCAAGGCTCGAAGCAGTTCGCATGTTCCTAGCTTACGCGGCTCACAAGAACATAACGGTTTACCAGATAGACGTGAAGACAGCATTTCTGAATGGTCAACTCCGTGAAGAGGTGTACGTCACACAACCAGAGGGCTTCGTGGACCAAGAACATCCGAACCACGTATATCGGCTAAAGAAAGCCCTTTACGGCCTTAAACAAGCCCCGAGGGCATGGTACGATAAACTATCTGCATTTCTACTTGCTAATCATTTTACCAAAGGCTCTGTTGACCCGACTTTATTTATACAGACATGGGGAAGACATTCTCATTGTACAAATATATGTGGATGATATTATTTTTGGTTCAACCCATAAAAAATATTCAAACGCTTTCGCTAAATTAATGAAACTAAACTTTGAGATGTCCATGATGGGTGAGCTGAAGTTCTTCCTAGGACTGCAGGTTCACCAATCGCCCCGTGGTATATTTCTAAGTCAGTCAAAGTATGCTCAGGAAATCCGGAAAAAGCATGGTATGACCAGCTGTGACACCTATAATACCCCAATGTCCTCCTCATACCCGAAGTTAGATGCTGACATACATGGGACTCCCATTGATCCTACGAAGTATCGTAGTATGATTGGGTCAATCATGTATCTCACAGCTAGCAGACCGGATGTTGTATTTGCCACATACCTTTGCTCCCGATATCAGTCTAGACCGACTGAGCGGCATTTGTCAGCCATAAAAAGAATCCTTAGATACATAAAGGGAACCATTAACTTGGGGATCTGGTATCCAAAGGATTCTGGCTTTGCACTTGTAGCTTTTTCAGACGCTGACCATGCAGGGTGCTTAGACACACGCAAAAGTACATCAGGGGGAGTTCAATTCTTGGGTGACAAGCTCGTCTCTTGGCAATCAAAGAAACAAGACTGCACATCATTATCATCAACAGAATCTGAATATGTAGCCATGTCTGCCTGCTGTGCTCAAGTCATTTGGATGCGATCACAACTGATGGACTACGGATACGTCTTCAACAAGATTCCTATGTACTGTGATTCCAAGAGTGCCATCGCTATTTCATGCAACACCGTGCAGCATTCCAAGTCAAAGCATATTGATCTTCGATACCATTTCATCAAGGAACACGTGGAAAAGGGTACTGTTGAATTGTATTTTGTAGGAACTGAATATCAACTGGCGGATCTGTTCACAAAAGCCTTGCCCTATGCAAGATTTATGGATCTGGTTCACCGGATTGGTATGAGATGTTTGACTCCAAATGATTTGGAAAATTTTCTCAAAAACAATTAAATGAGTCAAACAACCAAACTATCACTGTAAATATATATTAAAAAAAATGCAAGTACAAACCTCTTTTACAACACTTTGTTCCAATTTTTTAACATGTCAAATATTATTTTCGAACAAGTGTTGAGGGGGAGACACAACATTTTTTAAAAAAAATTAATTTGTACTTGCATGCTTTCTAAAATTGTTGCTTAACAAAGTTTTTGGTGATGTGATCATAAGATGGAAAAATACTGTGCCTAGTTGGACAGATTTGAGACTTAAGAGTTAGTTACTTTGGTGGGATAGGACTATGAATGCATAAGTTCAAGGTTAGAGGACTAAATGTGACAATAGGGTAAAGTTTAGAAAAGTTAAATAAAACTGTCATAGATTTCACCACAGTCAAAACATCATTTACTTCTCTGACATCACTCACCCTCGCATTTACTCTCTTCACCAAACACATCGAACGGCTCTCATTGAATCTGACCATTCATTCAAGATCTAGTGAATCTGTGAGTGTTTTTACGATTGTTTCAGGATTATAACAAACGGTTTTGAAGGGTTTTGCAATCCAACGGTGGAATTTGTCTTGAATAATTGTTTTAAATCTAGGGCTTGCGCTAAATTGGGGATAATCGATTAAATGTGTTTCTGATATGATTGTTTGCACGATTAGGCTTAGTATGTTATGATAATCATTGTATGCATGCTTAATTGTTCCCAGACTCGCATATTATTGATTGTTCTTGATTTAGGGTTTTAGAGCACGAATTGGGCAAAATCGTGTGAAACTGTTTTGATGTAATTAATGTGTTGGCTTGTTGTTATTGTAACTTCAATTGAATGTTTGCATGTTAAGAATGTACCCAGAAACGTCACAGATGTGTTTATTGATCATAAGGGTTTATGAAAAACACGCGTACACTAGCAGTTTGATTTATGCGATCTTGTGGATAAAATATGTTATAACTTGGACAAAATGCTCGGTTATGTCATAGGATTCCATTGCAAGTAGCGTGATAACATAATTTTGAGTAAACATGAAATGTGAAAAATATGGTGAAATTCGTAGTCAAAAGGTCTCGAAATTTCTTGTATAAGATATTTTCGAAATTGAAATTGCTCTCGCAATTGCCATTGCTTACACATTTGACAATTACTTTTGCAAATGATTATTGCTTTCGCAAATGAAAGTTTCTTTCGCAATCGAAACACTCTCTCGCATTTGACATATTCTTTCGCAATTGATAATCTCTTTCACAAATGACAACTTCTCCCGCAATTGTCTAATTCTCTCATATTTGACAATTGTGTTCGAAATTGTCAATTTCTAAAGAACTTATCAATTTCCCATGGATCTGTCAAATGAAATAGAAGGTTTCCTTGTGCAAAATAAACGATCATTCATCAACTCAAGTTGAAATGTCATGCTAAAATACAGATATCATGTGCAACACTTAGTATAAACTAATGCTAACATACATATATCTTGCAAAATGATGTCTTAATGATGTTTCAGATCAATCACAATGGCTGCACAAGAACCACAAACTCTACCTATGATCACCAAAGCAGATCTGTTTTCTCAAGGGTTCACGGCTAAATATGGGAAAAACAATTCAAGAGTTGTCTTTGACAAAATCAAATGTGCTGAACCAAGCTGCTTAATAGCCATTGAGATTCTCAAAAGTCATGAATGCAAAAGTATCTTGGAGAACTCAGATAGTGTTCCAGAATTGTACATCCATCAGATGTGGAGTACTATCAAGCTTGATGACCGTGACAGATTCTTTACATGCATTCTAGACAGAAAAAAAGTCACAGTCACACCCGCACATCTACGCAAAGCATTATCACTACCAGGACCACCTGAAACATCACACAGATATTGGCCTGCACCATCAGAACAAGACATTCTCAACTTTTTCATTGGCATTGGTTACGATGAACAACCCGATCTTCCACTCACAATAATCTCAAACATCAATGCAAAATCCATTCCACAACCATGGAGAACAATTTACTACATATTGATTCGATCAGTCTCAGGAAGAGATAGTGGACATGAACATCCAAGACTCTCACATGCTCAACTCTTCTGGGGTATAGTCACTAAGCACAAACTTGACTTTGCTGCTCTCATCTGGGAAGATCTAGTGTTTCAGATAAGAGCTCAATATAAGAAACCATTATCAAGAATCCCTTTCGTCCGGTACACCAAATTGCTGATAAGTCTTCTCATAGATGAGAATCACGACATTTCTCCTCGACCTCAAGACAGGGAAATGTATGTGATCAGGATGGACACAACTTTCAACTCTGTGTATTTTCCTAAAGACAGCACTCACAAGCAAGGTTTAAGACTGCTAGAGGTATTACTTACAGATGAAATCAAAGAAACTTCAGCATAAATGGAATACGACAAGGCGTATGAAAAGAAGCTCGTTGGAATCACCAAACTGTCTGAAGGAACGGGATCTTCCAAAACTCATTCCAAAAGCAGTAGAACTGGGAGTGCATCAAGTGCCTTAAAGAAACAACCTCCCAGACCACTCAAGAGAAGAGTAAAGACAGATCCTAAGCCAAAAGTTGAAGATTTTGGAATTCATGATGAAACCTCTGACTCCTCTGAAGATTCTGAATCAGAAAAGGAAGTGTTTATGGATGAGAAATTAGCTCAGTTTCAAACAGAAATTGATATGAAGAATGCAATGGTGGCTAGCAGAAGATCAATGAAAGATGATGAACAAAGAAGAGCTGATCTACAAGTTAAAACAATGAAGGAAATGGAAGAAGCAAAGCAAAAGGAGATAGCTAAGGGAGCAGGAGGATCAGGAGTTATTCCCGAAGCAGCCTCAACCCATTCTAATCCGGTTTGTAAAACCCGAAAAATCTAAAACATGTAAAAAGACCAAATTGCCCCTACAATCTAAAACTTTAACAAAACAAGTCCTATATGCACCAAATTGATCCAGAAGCTTGGAAAACTAATAAATTATGAAACGAAACATACAAAGTAACTTATAACACATTAATGAAGTTACATGGACCCTCTAAATTATACTATAGCCGATTATTTATATAACATGTACAAGAATTCCATTTAAAAGTTTAAAACAAAATATTTTTGGAAATCCTCTAAGCATGATTCGGTCTAATCTTTTCCACCGAAATTCTTGGCCTTGATTTCTCTATTTCACACGGTATTCCCACATATAACACACCTCACATCATCCATATTATTCTCCTATACCAACCGAATTCCTCATAAACCCTAGAAACCACAAAACGGCTGCTACCTTTCATTCGATCATTCCCAGGTGTTAAACCAAGTGTGCTCGTGTTCTTGATCACCTATAGAAGACTAGGAAAATACGTCTTGTGTGGTTCGTGGCCTGATTCGTCCTGGGTGATTTATTCCTTTGTCGAAGAGAATTGTGAGGTAAACTCTAAATCAATTCGTACGGTCCCTATAAAATTCATCCATTATTTTTCTCACGTTCTTGTATCATATTTGATCCATGAAAAATAGTTTTGAGGCTGCTCTTTGCTCGGTTCGATTGTGGGAGAGTTTTCCTTGTCGCGCCTAGGGTTTTGAGGTATAACTCGTATTAATTCATCCGACCTCCATAAAATTCGTTTAGCATTTTTCTCATGCTTCTTATATCGTACATGATCTATGGAAAATGACTACAAGGTCTTGGAGTGGCTGTGTTGATCGTGGTGAATTATTGTTCGAACTATCTATACGCGTAACAACAAATTCGTCCAGCCAAATCCACACGTTCCAATATTGGTTTGGTATTTTTCTCGTGCCCTACACATCCTATTAACATCATATAAAATGCTCATTTCGATTCATACACGTTCTATATATTATTTGAGAATTAAACGTTAAAAACATGCATAAAACCTAATTAATTAGATCCGAATTTTTGAGGCTTCACATCTATTTTATCTGGACTCTATATGATCATAGTAACCTGAGAAAAATGCTACTTCGATTTGTTAAGGCCTAACATAATTATTTTTGATTTAATTTGTTTACCGGATTAAAAGAAAATAAAGAAGGAAAAGAAATAAAATGTAAATCGAATTAGGGTTTGGATTTTAGGGTTGTTCTTGTGAATTAAATGCTGACTAAATGATGATCAAATGATTGGTTAATGATTAGTATTGTTAGGGTTAGGATTTTGTTAATAAAAAGTGTTATGCGATTCTACTTAAATTATAAGGGGGTGTTTTGTAACTTTTAAAACTCAAGGGTTATTTTTAGAACTTAATTTGGACTGCATATTATTCGAATAAAATATAAGTTGGGGGTGTCATGTGTAATTTTTATGTTTAAAAGGATTAAAATGTTTAGTTTAATAAAAAGTAATTCGATTTGTAAATAAATTAAATAGAGGGACTAAATATGTAAATTACTGGAAACTTAGGGTTGATTTGAGTAATAAATTATATTCAGGGGGTTATGTGTCATTTTGGTAATTTAATGGCTTAATATGTAATTATTAATAATTAAAGGTTGAAAACGTAAATTAAGGGTTAAATATGTAACTTTGATAACTTGAGGGACTTGATGTGTAAATTATGAATACTTAAGGGTAGATTCGTATAATATGATGAAATAAGTATCCATTGTGTAATTTTGATAAACTAAGGGTCTAATGTGTAATTATGGATATTATAAGGTTTAAAATGTAAATGATATAACTTAAGGGTGTAAAGTGTAAAATTGGGAAACTTGAGGGGCTGAATTGTTAACTTGATAAATATGGATTCAAAACAGATTACTTGGGATATTTTCATATGTGAACTTTAACTTTGATATAATTACACTTAAAACCCTAATTTATGTAAAGTTGTCATAAGTAACCCTAAACTTTTGTGACTTGTTAAAATACACCTAAAACCATAATATGATTCAATAATGACTTAACCTAAATGAGAATATGGAAATCTTACTAATTATGGAAACCTGCTAAAAATGGAAAGTTACTTAAAATGGAAAGGTTTGTAATTCTTTTCTACCCCTCTAGGTGTGAAGAAGGAGAGGACCTGATCCTTTGCATCTTATTCATTTTGGTTTGTGCTTTGCTTTGGAATAAGGTACAGATATTCTGCTCTTTGTATAAGGAGCCTTCGGTCTCTATTTTGATTCGTATTAGGGTTTCCCTATGCCATTGCTATGATCCCTTTGATTGTGAACCCCTTGATATGATCCTTGATTTGTGAACCTTTGCCATGATCCTTTTGACACGATCCTTTGATATGAACCTTTTGCTATGAACCCTGTGATATGAACTTTGACATTTGGACTGTGATTATGACCATGTGAACCTTTGCTTTGATATATAAACCTTTGACCCTTCAGTTTGATACCCGAGCCAAATGTGTTTCCTAGCCATGAAGGTAACATGGCCGTGTCTGTGATGCACCACTGACATGACTCGTGTGTGGTTCGAGTGATTAGCCACACCGTCCCCATTGTGATTTGTGAAATGCATGCGATTATTATTATTATTATGGCCAATGTGATATGTGGGGGGCGTATGGATGCATCCTAGATTTGTATTGTGATTGTGATATTGTGATATGTGATATGTGATATGTGGACTGATGATGGGTGCAATCCACGTCTTTCACAAAATGTGGGAGCTGATCACTCCATTGGATACATGAGGACACCCCTCATATTATCTGGTTACTAAGAGGTATCCCCTCTAGATTATGCAGGCTTATGTGATGTGATATATGTGGGCTCGTGGTGGATGACTATCCTAACCTTTACTCTCGTACCTTACTTATATCTCATTCTTTATGCTATAATTGTTCATTTCCGTTTGCTTTTGTATCCGTTTATTATATATCTGTTCACTGGGCTTTTTAAGCTCAGCCGCACGTTTCCTTTTCGTGTGCGGCAGGTATCTAAGCTAGGAGCTTTTGGATTATGCTTTGGATGGGATGAGAGTTAGATGGAGCTTTGACCTTAGATGACCACCTTTATCTTATGACTTTGTTTGGACATGGATTTCCCTTGTATTCGTATCTTTGGATTATTTCCTTTCCTTGAACTTATGTATTATTCAAGTCGTGTTGACTTGACTTTCTTTTATGTATTTGTTTAAGACTTCCGCTGTGCTTTTATGTATGCTTTGATTTGTCACCATAATGTGATGCTTCTACCCTTGTCGGGTTGGGGTGTTACAATTATGGTATCAGAGCCTAGGCTGCGACCTGTAGTACATAAGTCATGGCCTGTGAGTCTAATGGACCCTAGGATTTGACCCTTAAGGCTTAAGTTTTGACTGGTGAGGTTTTGGGTAGTCATAGGTTCTGTTTCGTCTTCCATTTCGTGCTTATTCTCTTATATTGTTGCTAATCATTTTCGAAATCATTCAGATGGTGAATACACGACATCAGGAATACAATGGAGCGACCCCTGATTTTCAGGCTATGATAGCCGCTGCTGTAGCTGCTGCTATTCCTCAAGTGGTGACTCAGGTCACCAATAATATCAAAAACGGGGCAGGTTCTTCTGGTGGTGGCGGTGGCGATGCTCCACCCGCTGCTCCACCAGTTGGTATCCATGTTTGGATGGAGAGGTTTAACAAGCTCAAGCCCCTCTCTTTTCGGTCACTGCCGTCCCCACTGAGGCAGAAGACTGGATTATCCACATGGAAAAGATGTTTAAGGTTTTGGGTTGTCCAGATGAGTTTAAGACGAGATTGGCTGCATTTAAGTTTGAAGGCGATGCACAGAGCTGGTGGACAGCTTATGCTCAGTCTCAGGAGCAGGGTTTTGAGGAGACTTGTACTTGGGAGGATTTTATGGGTATCTTTTATAAGCAGTACATTCCATGGCTGAACAGCAGCGATATGAGCGGGAGTATGGGAACATCCGTCAGGGGGACCGGGAAACGACTGGGAATTTATGCAGCGGTTTATGAGGCTGGCCAGTTTTGTCGGGCCAGAGATTACGGGAGATGCTTACCGTCAGGCTAAGACATTTAAGTGGGCGTTAAAGAAATGGATATTGGACCGTATCGTGAATACGCATTATGATGATGTGGCGGCGGTTGCGAACGACGCTCGCAACATTGAGATGTTGCATAGTGATGGTAGTGGTTTTAATAAGCGTGATAGGGATGGTAACCGGGTGCATTCCAGGGGACAGAGTCAGCAGGGACAGGGTCAGGATCAGAGAGGTCGACAGGACCATAGGTTCGATCAGCATGGTCGCCAGGACCGGACTACAGTCAGAGGCGACAGGATTCTCGGGTTATGATAGGCAGGTTTCTGGGAGGAGTGGGTTCAATAACAACCCACGTCAGTATCGTGATCAGACTACTCGGGGTGCTCAGTCGGGTTATCAGTCAGGTTCTTCTGGACAGAGGAGGACTAATGAAGTGTTACCTCCTCCACCGCTTTGTCCCACTTGTGGGAAGCCTCATCCGGGGCCATGCCACAAGGCTTCGGGAGGATGCTTTGCTTGTGGGTCTCTTTCGCACAGGGTGAAGGATTGTCCGAATGACAAGAGGAAGCAGGTTGTTCCATCAGGTTCGAGTAGGCCAGCTCCTACTACTGGTCGGGTTTATTCTCTCACACGTGATCAGGCGGCAGGCACGTCAGGTACCATCACCGGTTATCTTTATATTGGAGATCGTATTGTTTTTGCTTTATTTGACACCGGTGCTACACATTCTATAATATCAAATACGCTTGCCAAGAAAATAAAAGTAACTCCAACACCATTGAATAATCTTATATCTATCTCTACCCCTATGAAAACTCAAGTCACCATCGATTGTGAATATGTGAATTGTCCGCTAAGATTTGATGATTGTGTTCGTCCGGCTAATTTACTCCCCCTTGATATGATTGATTTTGATATAATTTTGGGTATGGACTGGTTGTCTTTTCATAAGGCCACCATCGACTGTCATGCCAGAAGTGTAAGTTTTGGTGATATCCATCATCCGGACTTTGTTTATCACGGTTCTCAGCCTTTGAAATCTGTTAAACTTATTTCTGCTATGAAAGCGCGGACTCTAATCTCTCATGGTTGCCAAGGGTTTTTGGCCTCTGTTAAAGATACGTCTTCTCAGGGACCTGATATTAGTAGTGTTCCCATTGTTCGGGAATTCGCTGATGTCTTTCCCGAAGAGCTTCCTGGTCTTCCTCCCACCAGAGAAGTTGAATTCAGTATTGATCTAGTTCCCGGTGCTGAGCCTATCTCTAAGGCTCCGTACCGAATGGCTCCCGTTGAACTCAAAGAATTGAAGGTACAGTTAGAGGAGTTATTGGAAAACGGTTTTATTCGTCCGAGTGTTTCTCCCTGGGGCGCTCCTGTGCTATTTGTGAAAAAGAAGGATGGTAATATGCGCCTTTGTATTGATTACCGGGAGCTCAACCGCATTACTATCCGTAACCGCTATTCCCTTCCGCGCATCAACGATTTGTTTGACTAATTGCAAGGGGCAAAGCACTTCTCTAAGATTGATTTGAGATCAGGTTACCATCAGCTTCGTGTGAGGGAACAAGATGTTCCCAAGACTGCTTTTCGAACCCGCTATGGTCATTACGAATTCCTGGTTATGCCTTTCGGCTTGACCAATGCTCCGGCCGTTTTTATGGACCTTATGAACCGAGTTTTCCATGAGTTCCTAGATAAATTTGTCATTGTCTTCATCGATGATATTCTTGTCTATTCGAAATCTAAGGAGGAGCACGAACAGCATCTTCGGACTGTGTTGGAGATTCTTAGATAGAAGAAGTTGTACGCGAAGTTTTCTAAGTGTGAATTCTGGTTGAGTCAGGTCGCTTTTCTAGGTCACATTGTTTCTGCGGAGGGTATCACTATGGACCCAGCAAAGGTCGAGGCTATCACTAAATGGCCTAGACCTACAAATGTGACTGAGGTGAGAAGTTTTCTGGGACTCGCTGGCTATTATCGTCGTTTCGTTGAGGGTTTCTCGCGGCTGGCCTTGCCATTGACACAGTTGATGAGAAAAGGGGAGAAATTTGTATGGACGGAGGAGAGGGAGAACAGTTTTGAGGAGCTTAAGCAGAGATTAGTGTCGGCACCTATTCTGACTCTTCCGTCCGGTTCGGGTGGTTTCCAGATTTATAGTGATGCGTCTAAAAAGGGTTTGGGTTGCGTTCTAATGCAACACGGAAAAGTCATCGCCTATGCTTCGAGGCAACTGAAGCCGTATGAAGAGAATTATCCGACACACGATTTGGAATTGGCTGCAGTGGTTTTCGCTCTTAAAATATGGCGGCATTATCTATACGGCGAATCGTGTGACATTTTTACCGACCACAAAAGCCTCAAATATATTTTCACGCAGAAGGAGCTGAATATGAGACAGAGGAGATGGTTGGAGCTCCTAAAAGATTACGACACCAACATCCAGTATCATCCCGGCAAGGCAAATGTTGTTGCCGATGCTCTTAGCCGGAAATCGGGTATGGTCGCTAGTCTAAATTTCGAGCCTCGGATTCTAAATGATTTGGAGATTCTTGATGTTGAGTTTTGTGTTCGGGGTTGTGACGGTTACTGGGCTAGTCTAAAGGTTGAGTCCAATCTCATCCTGCGGATTAAAGAAGCCCAGAAGGATGACGGTGAACTCTGGGCTATTGTGCAGAATGTAGAAGATGGGAAGCAATCTGAGTTTCGGGTTGATGAGTTCGGTGTGGTATGGTTCGAGGATCGTCTTTGTGTCCCTAACGATCCTGACCTGCGAGAGGCCGTTTTGTCAGAGGCGCATAGTTCTCCCTTTACTATACATCCGGGTTCCACCAAAATGTACCGAGATCTGAAGCAGCACTTTTGGTGGAGCGGCATGAAACATGATGTGGCGTCTTATGTAGCTAGGTGTTTGACTTGTCAGCAGGTCAAGATCGAGCACCAGAGAGCTAGTGGGTTATTGCAGCCGTTAGATATTCCGACTTGGAAATGGGAGGAAGTTATGATGGATTTTGTTACGGGATTACCTATTACCAGAAGGAAACATGACGCGATTTGGGTAGTAGTTGATCGGCTGACTAAATCTGCTCATTTCATACCCATTCGTGTGAAGTACGGTGTTAATAAGTTGGCGGAAATCTTTAGGCAGGAGATTGTTAGGCTTCACGGTATGCCCACGGCCATTATTTCTGATAGAGATCCACGTTTTACTTCTAGATTCTGGAGGGGTTTACAAAAGGCTTGGGGTGCACGACTCAAGTTCAGTACGGCTTTCCACCCTCAGACAGATGGTCAGTCAGAGCGGACCATCCAGACATTGGAGGACATGCTGAGGGCATGTGCGTTAGAGTGGACGGGTAATTGGGACGAGTATCTTTGTTTAGTAGAGTTCGCTTATAACAACAGCTGGCATGCTAGTATTCGGATGGCTCCTTTCGAGATGTTGTATGGGCGGAAATGTAGAGCACCCGTTTGTTGGAACGAAGTGGGAGAGCGTGCTATTGAGGGTCCGGAGTTGGTTCAGATCACGAATGAGAAGGTAGATGTTGCTAAGGAGAAGTTGAAAGAAGCTCGGGCATGTCAGAAAAGCTATGCGGATAAGCACCGTCGTGATTTGGAGTTTCAGGTTGGCGATCGGGTTTTCCTTAAGGTTTCACCGTTTCGCGGAGTTAAACGTTTTGGAATCAAGGGCAAGCTGAGTCCTCGATTCATCGGACCATTCGAGATCCTGGAACGTATTGGAGAGGTTTCCTACCGTCTAGCTCTACCTCTCCAGCTTTCGCATGTGCATGATGTATTCCATGTATCTCTTCTACGGGGATACAACTATCATCCTCTTCATGTGGTATCTTATCCTCTCGATCAGATTCAGCCGGATATGTCTCTTCCGGAGGAGCCGGAAGCAGTTCTAGATCGCCAAGAGCGAGTTATGAGACGTAAAGTCATTCCATTCGTTAAGATTCTTTGGCGGAACCACCCAGAGCGGGAAGCTACCTGGGAGACCGAGGAGTCTATTCGAGCTAGTTATCCTCATTTTGTATTCTGATCTGGTATGTCTCTATTTTGTTCCGTTCCATTTCAGTTCTACTTCTTTGCAAATTTCGAGGATGAAAATTTTCTTTTAGAGGGGAAGAAGTTGTAAAACCCGAAAAATCTAAAACATGTAAAAAGACCAAATTGCCCCTACAATCTAAAACTTTAACAAAACAAGTCCTAAATGCACCAAATTGATCCAGAAGCTTGGTAAACTAATAAATTATGAAACGAAACATACAAAGTAACTTATAACACGTTAATGAAGTTACATGGACCCTCTAAATTATACTATAGCCGATTATTTATATAACATGTACAAGAATTCCATTTAAAAGTTTAAAACAAAATATTTTTGGAAATCCTCTAAGCATGATTCGGTCTAATCTTTTCCACCGAAATTCTTGGCCTTGATTTCTCTATTTCACACGGTATTCCCACATATAACACACCTCACATCATCCATATTATTCTCCTATACCAACCGAATTCCTCATAAACCCTAGAAACCACAAAACGGCTGCTACCTTTCATTCGATCATTCCCAGGTGTTAAACCAAGTGTGCTCGTGTTCTTGATCACCTATAGAAGACTAGGAAAATACGTCTTGTGTGGTTCGTGGCCTGATTCGTCCTGGGTGATTTATTCCTTTGTCGAAGAGAATTGTGAGGTAAACTCTAAATCAATTCGTATGGTCCCTATAAAATTCATCCATTATTTTTCTCACGTTCTTGTATCATATTTGATCCATGAAAAATAGTTTTGAGGCTGCTCTTTGCTCGGTTCGATTGTGGGAGAGTTTTCCTTGTCGCGCCTAGGGTTTTGAGGTATAACTCGTATTAATTCATCCGACCTCCATAAAATTCGTTTAGCATTTTTCTCATGCTTCTTATATCGTACATGATCTATGGAAAATGACTACAAGGTCTTGGAGTGACTGTGTTGATCGTGGTGAATTATTGTTCGAACTATCTATACGCGTAACAACAAATTCGTCCAGCCAAATCCACACGTTCCAATATTGGTTTGGTATTTTTCTCGTGCCCTACACATCCTATTAACATCATATAAAATGCTCATTTCGATTCATACACGTTCTATATATTATTTGAGAATTAAACGTTAAAAACATGCATAAAACCTAATTAATTAGATCCGAATTTTTGAGGCTTCACATCTATTTTATCTGGACTCTATATGATCATAGTAACCTGAGAAAAATGCTACTTCGATTTGTTAAGGCCTAACATAATTATTTTTGATTTAATTTGTTTACCGGATTAAAAGAAAATAAAGAAGGAAAAGAAATAAAATGTAAATCGAATTAGGGTTTGGATTTTAGGGTTGTTCTTGTGAATTAAATGCTGACTAAATGATGATCAAATGATTGGTGAATGATTAGTATTGTTAGGGTTAGGATTTTGTTAATAAAAAGTGTTATGCGATTCTACTTAAATTATAAGGGGGTGTTTTGTAACTTTTAAAACTCAAGGGTTATTTTTAGAACTTAATTTGGACTGCATATTATTCGAATAAAATATAAGTTGGGGGTGTCATGTGTAATTTTTATGTTTAAAAGGATTAAAATGTTTAGTTTAATAAAAAGTAATTCGATTTGTAAATAAATTAAATAGAGGGACTAAATATGTAAATTCTGGAAACTTAGGGTTGATTTGAGTAATAAATTATATTCAGGGGGTTATGTGTCATTTTGGTAATTTAATGGCTTAATATGTAATTATTAATAATTAAAGGTTGAAAACGTAAATTAAGGGTTAAATATGTAACTTTGATAACTTGAGGGACTTGATGTGTAAATTATGAATACTTAAGGGTAGATTCGTATAATATGATGAAATAAGTATCCATTGTGTAATTTTGATAAACTAAGGGTCTAATGTGTAATTATGGATATTATAAGGTTTAAAATGTAAATTATATAACTTAAGGGTGTAAAGTGTAAAATTGGGAAACTTGAAGGGCTGAACTTGTTAACTTGATAAATATGGATTCAAAACAGATTAATTGGGATATCTTCATATGTGAACTTGAACTTTGATATAATTACACTTAAAACCCTAATTTATGTAAAGTTGTCATAAGTAACCCTAAACTTTTGTGACTTGTTAAAATACACCCTAAAACCATAATATGATTCAATAATGACTTAACCTAAATGAGAATATGGAAATCTTACTAATTATGGAAACCTGCTAAAAATGGAAAGTTACTTAAAATGGAAAGGTTTGTAATTCTTTTCTACCCCTCTAGGTGTGAAGAAGGAGAGGACCTGATCCTTTGCATCTTATTCATTTTGGTTTGTGCTTTGCTTTGGAATAAGGTACAGATATTCTGCTCTTTGTATAAGGAGCCTTCGGTCTCTATTTTGATTCGTATTAGGGTTTCCCTATGCCATTGCTATGATCCCTTTGATTGTGAACCTTGATATGATCCTTGATTTGTGAACCTTTGCCATGATCCTTTTGACACGATCCTTTGATATGAACCTTTTGCTATGAACCCTGTGATATGAACTTTGAAATTTGGACTGTGATTATGACCATGTGAACCTTTGCTTTGATATATAAACCTTTGACCCTTCAGTTTGATACCCGAGCCAAATGTGTTTCCTAGCCATGAAGGTAACATGGCCGTGTCTGTGATGCACCACTGACATGACTCGTGTGTGGTTCGAGTGATTAGCCACACCGTCCCCATTGTGATTTGTGAAATGCATGCGATTATTATTATTATTATGGCCAATGTGATATGTGGGGGGCGTATGGATGCATCCTAGATTTGTATTGTGATTGTGATATTGTGATATGTGATATGTGGTGACTGATGATGGGTGCAATCCACGTCTTTCACAAAATGTGGGAGCTGATCACTCCATTGGATACATGAGGGCACCCCTCATATTATCTGGTTATTAAGAGGTATCCCCTCTAGATTATGCAGGCTTATGTGATGTGATATATGTGGGCTCGTGGTGGATGACTATCCTAACCTTTACTCTCGTACCTTACTTATATCTCATTCTTTATGCTATAATTGTTCATTTCCGTTTGCTTTTGTATCCGTTTATTATATATCTGTTCACTGGGCTTTTAAGCTCAGCCGCACGTTTCCTTTTCGTGTGCGGCAGGTATCTAAGCTAGGAGCTTTTGGATTATGCTTTGGATGGGATGAGAGTTAGACGGAGCTTTGACCTTAGATGACCACCTTTATCTTATGACTTTGTTTGGATATGGATTTCCCTTGTATTCGTATCTTTGGATTATTTCCTTTCCTTGAACTTATGTATTATTCAAGTCGTGTTGACTTGACTTTCTTTTATGTATTTTTTTAAGACTTCCGCTGTGCTTTTATGTATGCTTTGATTTGTCACCATAATGTGATGCTTCTACCCTTGTCGGGTTGGGGTGTTACACGGTTAATCAACCCGGAGGGTTTGAAACTGCTACCACCACAGCTCAGTTCAATACGGTTAATCAACCCGTGAGGCCTGAGTCTGTTATACCTCAACAACCAAGCTCGGTTAATCAACCCGACTTGGAAGTTCAAACTAAGTCTGAAACGGAGAAAGAAATAATTCTTACAGATCATGAAATTTCGGACTCTATGTTTGATGACATCCCAAAAGAAACACAACATCAAGATGACAATGATGATTGGGACAGTTCTGAAGAGGAACAGGAAATTACTGGGAAGAAGTCTACAGATGCTGCCAATGAACTAGAGGCAGAAGCTGAAGCAGAATTAAAGAGGAAAGAAGAAGCTGAAAGAAAACAGAAAGAAGATGAAGAAGCTGATAATTACATTATCACCCCACCTCATCATACTATGGATGTTGATAAACCTCTACAACAACAACCAAGAGCTCAAACTCCTCTAGTTCCTTCTCCCAAACCCTTAACACCTTCTGAGTCACCTCCCCACACTCCAAGACCTCCATCATCATCTCCAAAGGACTCTCCTCCCAACTCTGAACCAAAAGACTCTACAACTAACTTTGAAGAACCAATTCCGTCACTTACTCCATCACCAACAAAACCTCCATCACCAAAAGTAAAGCCAACAGTGGCTGAAAGCATAAAAGCAGTCATAAAAGGTAAGTATGTGAGAAAGATTGCCAAAGTCACTAGAATTGAAGTCCTCTCACCCCTCGCCAAGAAACTTAAGAAAGCAGCCAAACTTGTTCAAGCTCAGAAAGAGTCCAAGCTAAGAGAACAAATGACTGAGATGAAAACCTTAGTCAAAAATCTGTCTGCACAGGTGGAAGAGATGCAGCAAACCAAGAAGCAGATGGATGAGTTCCTTGCTTATAATATCGAAGACAAAGTCAAAAATAAAACAAGGCATTATGTCAAGAAATATTTTCCTGATCTTCAGAAAAATATTAATGAGCACATCGATGCACAGCTTGAAAACAAAATCAAAGAAGTCATCGCTTCTACTCCACAATCCAAACCAATTCAAGATCTCACCACTGAATAAATCGAACTCGTGCTTCTCGACAGACTCTTCACTATCATATCTCCTTCTCAAGAAGAAATCAACCTTATCACAACTCTTCAGGCACATATTGAGAAGAAATCTAGCAAGGCCGCTACTGACAAGGGAAAACGAATTCGTGACGAGGACGATGAAGACCAAGACCCACACCCCACATCAACGAAACACAAAAGCGGGTCTGGGATTCACATTCAGGAGCCAACAGGAAACACCACATCATCTCTACCTCCAAAGAATCAAGATTCTGGTCCAACTGCAACAGAGCATCACTTTGAGCATTTCACGGCTAAAGATATGGATTTTCAACCACAAGCTGATCAACCTCTCTCACCACCAAAACCATCACCAAAGTCAAAATCATCAAACAGCAAGAAAGATTCCAAAGAACCGGCTGTAGTCACGTGGCTGGATACAGATGAAGATATGCAAGGTAATGACTGGTTTGATCATCTTGCAAGTGCTCAGATCCACGAAGACGAAGCTTCCAAACTTGAAGATAGCACGTTTGAATTTACACATAAAATCAAACATGCTCTACACATCAAGAAGATGACAAAAAGAGAACTTCGTCGGATTAAAATGATGCCTTCCTTCTTCTAAAAGATAAATCCGCAAGCGCAGCTGAGTTAAAGTATCACCTTGAAAACATTGCCCGTGCAATGTCAAGTGAATTCGACTGGACAAATCCAGACGTATTCAGGAAAGATGGCCGTGACTCCAAGAACCGTCCATATATCACAGACTGGACGAAGCCACTTCCCGTGATCCGACAATATCATGGAACTTCACAAATCCCTTTCACATTCTTTTTCAATCAAGATCTCGAACTACTCGTGCATGGAGCTTCCAACAAGACCAAATATGCCACCTCAATCACATTTACTCCTGCTGCAACCTACCACAATCCTGCCATTGAGGAAACTGCAAGACACCACAATCTCTTCATCAAACATCAAGTGAAATATGATCGTGATGCTGAGCTTGGAATTTACCACTGGCCTGACAAAAGAAAGACGTGGTACAAGTATAAACTCAGCCTAACGTCTCGTGAAAAGGTGTTCAGTAATCTACGCATCAAGGCAGTGATTAGTGTTAAGGGATCACAAAAGTATGACTACACATTCATATCTGAGATTATTGTCCGTAGACAAGACGGCTTGCTCTACACATTCACAGAAGCAGACTTTCCAGACCTCAGTCTCAATGATATTGAAGACATGTATCTCATGAAAGTGCAAGGAAAGCTGAATCATCTCAACACCGATCTTCTATATGCTTTTAGCACGGCTATATGTCATTTCATAAGAAGAACGGTTATCAAAGAGCGTGTTGAGGATTTTCAGCTCGGAGTGGAAAGTTATCAGAAAAAGCTTAATCTTGAGGTGCCTATGTTTCATCTTGCTGATAACAAAGATTCTCAATACATGATGAAGAATGACCAAGTGTTCGGTTTCATCTACAGAAGTGCAACATCAACAAACCGTTTCTTGGCATTCAATGAAGTTCACAAGTTCTGTGATGAGACACTCAAAAGCGTACATGATGGGTTAGTTCTTAGAGTTCATGATCATAAACTGGATAAAAGTAAGAGATGGAATAATCCTCAGCTGAGGCAAGTGAAGAATTTTATCTGGAAGATAGAAGAGAGGCTCTATCGCAGAGATCAGATGAGGAGGCTCGAGACCTATGTTGGCGGTCGTCCACCATTTCCCATAAGGCTATTTCAGAGGACGGACCCAAAATTCACCACATTTGGCAAAGGCGGTTGATGTAAGAAGTTGATTTCAATACTTTCATCATTCTTCCCCATTATTATCATATTATGACTGTGACATTACGGCTTGTGCACACATAACAGTGTACAACCCGGACCCTAAAGAAAGGACCCTGAGGTACGCTTCAGTGCCTCAATCTTGAAAAAGGAGCGAAAGCTTCTTTCTTATGGAGCAGAATTAAACCGGAATGTTTTCTAAGTTTTTCAAATATTCTGCTCATAAGGACAAGTATTCCCTCGTCAAGGGGGAGTATTTGAAAATATAATCTTTGTTCTGAAATATAAAAGTTCTTGAAATTCTTCCCTAAAACTCAAAAACATCATATTTTAATCATAAAAGTTTTTCAAAAACATCATGAGTATGCTATTTTTGAGGGGGAGAAGTAAAAGATGATTAAAATATGGTGTCTCAATTGCTGGAATCTCACAAGTGCTCAAACTCAGAATTGACCCTCGAATTGACGGTAGGAAAAGTCAGTAGTCGAAAGGATATGTCTCGGACGGGTAATAATTTCAAGCTAGTTTATCTGGTGATGTAAGCGTGTCTCGCAAAGGACGTGTCTGAGTAGAATGTACCAATTTTGAGCGATTCTCCTTGAATGTGATCTAGACGAGTAATAATTTCAAGCTAGTTCTACTAGTGATGTAAGCGTGTCTCGCGATGATCATGTTCATTGAAAATCTATCAATTCAAAAGTGCCAAACTCTTTCCGGCATGTGCAAATTTCAAATTAATTACTTAAGAGCATATGTTAAGGGGGAGTCCTTCTGAAAAACACAAAACTCTCAAGGTGTCAATAAAATGTTTTTTACAATCATCGACACTTTGAGAGATTTTCAAAGGTTGTGGTAAATGGCATCAACATAGGATAGTCATGGAGTTATAAGGTGACTAAGGTTAGGGAAAACCGTCCTATGATCCGCCAGAGCCGGAGGGATCTACCCAAGGACAATACCAATAGTTTAGAACTAAAAAGTCCTAGGTATGAAACAAAAAAGGAGAAATGAAATGAAAGGAGAAAGAAGGGGTTGAAGAATGAAAAAGAAAAGTAAAGAAAAGGGTGAAAAGAAATAGCCCTCCATTTGTTCAACCTTAGGGCAGACACCGGGTTTCAATTCATAATCTACTGGTTGATGAGCATCACCGGTATTGAAGAATAAAGACGTCATGAACCCAGTGACGCACTGCACTAAACCTTTTAAGCCACTCAAGTGTCTCTCAAAAGATACTTGTTTCATTCTCACGGAGAACCCTTTATCATCTATCGACCTCTCACTACGAGGGTGTTGATATTGAAAAGGAGGCAATCTGCTCCACGCCTCCGACGACCAAACAAATGTGCACTAATTGAGTCTAGAGCCATGAGATTCATCAAAGATCTCTTAGGTACACTTAGAATTACTCTGGTGTTCTACATCATGGGCATCAGTTGTAAATTAGGAAAGTGTCCATCGCAGATCTTAGGAATCTGCCAAGAACATTCATGAGAGAAGTCACAATTGTGATTATCAATGATTGAATGGAAATCCTGCCAGGGTCAACATCAAACAGCCCTGACAGCAGGTCACTTCGGTAACTCCTTGTGGGTTACGCTTAGTGTTTGCTCCAAACGGTCTACAGTCGTGGGGTGATCTCCAGCGACTCACTGGATCGTGGGTGCACTTCGGTGTGTCCGTGTTATCCCTTTCGGGGGAATCCGGTTCACAACGGCCTGGGTCAGGACTTGAGAAAGTCTTCACACTATGTTGTTGACGATCTCAAGTCTGAGCCTGTAAGTACCGGTTGGTTCGTGCTGATGTTGCTGCTACTGCTGCTGCTGAGGATCTGGAGTTCGACCATCAAGACTCCATCATGCTCATATCTTGAAGAAATGTTCTCTCAAAGACTCAGTAACAACAAAAGTTCAACATATGATACAGTAAAGTCAAAAGTTCAAGCACCTCAACCTTTCTCAAGTTAAAGATTGAAAAGTGAGAACATTTTGCAGAAAACTAGTCAAAGACATATGAGCATGATGGAGATGACGAGAAGACGTTGGAGATTGGCAGATCGAGACAACATCGTATCATCTTAGAACAAGAAAAAAGAAACAAAGATTATCAAGACGTCAGAAGCCAAAGAAGCAAAGATGACGTCGCGCAACATTTATGACCAAGACTTAGGGGGAGATTGTTAGGAACACGTTTCGCAATTCATTCAAGTCTTTGTCATTTGCGAAGAATGTTGCGTATAGGGCTTTATGTTTAGTTTAATGGTGCGGTCCATTAGAAGCCCATGGACCGTCCATCTTATTGTAATTACTTCTAGAAGCACCTAAGCACATGGTTGCCCTAATGTGTTGCCTATAAATAGAAGGCTTAGGTGCTCATTCTCATGTTGGTTTTCATGTGTTATGCGTAAGCTATGCTCGAATGTTTAATGAAATGAATTCCTTCCACTTCTCTTCTCTTATCATCTTATTCTCTTATTCTCTATTAGCTTAATAGCTTATTTTTCCTTATCGTAGCTTATTATATTTAGAGTAGTAATTAACGTGTGATTCGTGTGTGTGTTCAAGTAAAAGAGGACCTACATAAAGGAATTGGAATAACATGATATCTCAAAGGTTAGGGAGTGACTTTGAGATGTTTAACAAGGCTTGTTATCACTGTGGTAGTTTTGAGCATTTACAGGAAAATTGTTTTTACAATCAAAAGCCTGTTTGGAACTATGCTAGGAGGGTGAACCGTCAAAGTTTTTCTAAAAATACTCACCCACATGCTAAAAGAAACATGGTTCCAATAGCAGTACAAATGAAATCTGGTTTAGTATCAGTTAATACTGCCAAACAAAATATTTCTAAACCAGCAGTATTAATTAATACTGCTAGATCAGTTAGTACTGCTTTCACAAAAAGAACAGTGAATGGTGCTAAACAATTGTCAAAGTTTTCAAATAAAGCACATTCAACTGTAAAAAGACCCATTCAAAAGAAAACAGCATTTAGTGCTGCTAAGGCAAAAGCAGTAGTTACTATTGCTAAGCCAAAAGCAATAACTGATACTATTTTGGGAAATCATTTTTATGTTGTTAAGGCCTCATCTTGTTGGGTCTGGAAACCAAAAGTTAAAGTTTTATATCATGTTTCCAGACACAGCAGTGCATCCATAGTTTTAAAGAAGTATGATTATGTTGATGCACAAGGCAGATCCAAGTCAGTATTGGCTTGGGTCCCCAAAATGAACTGATTTTCTTACTTTATGTGCAGGGCAATCCAAAAGTGGAATTAGAGGATAAAGGAGTATTTGACAGTGAATGCTCAAGGAACATGACTGGAAACATGTCATATCTCACAGAGTGTGAAGCAATTAATAGAGGATATGTTGCTTTTGGGAGTAATCCCAAAGGAGGGAAAATCATAGGAAAAGGTACAATAAAAATAGGTAAATTAGATTTTGATAATGTTTACTTTGTAAAAGAGCTTAAGTTTAATCTCTTTAGTGTCTCACAAATGTGTGAACTGACACTGAATGTTTTGTCTTGTCTCCTGACTTTAAGTTGGCTGATGAAAGTCATGTTTTGCTTAAAGTTCCTAGAACAAACAACATATACCGTGTTGATTTAAAGAATATGGTTCCCAAAGGAGGTTTGACTTGTCTCTTTGCAAAGGTCACATATGATGAATCTAATCTTTGGCATAGAAGGCTTGGACATTTAAATTTCAAAACAATGAATAAATTGGTTAAGGGAAACCTTGTAAGAGGGTCACCTTCAAAAGTTTTTAAAAATACTGAAATCTGTGTTGCTTGTCAGAAGGGAAAACAACACAGAGCTTCTTGTAAGACCAAAGCAGTGAACTCTATATGTCAACCTTTACATATGTTGCACATGGATTTATTTGGACCAACATTTGTAAAAAGTTTAATGAAAAGGATGTATTGCCTAGTTGTCATAGATGATGAAGCGAAAAGTGTACCGCTTTTAAGGGGTCATTTAAGCCCTAAATCGTATTTATTTGATCAAATATTGCCCTAAATCGTTCCTTTTGTCATTTTAGGTACTTTTGAGGAGAAATCTGGAAAAGGAGGCATTTTGGACGTTTTTGGAGCATTAAAGTGAAGAAAACGGCAAAGTCTCAAAAATCGGCTAAAAGTTACTCTTGACGGCGTCAAGATTTACTCTAGACGGCGTCATGCCTTGGCAAGAAAAGTTGGACGTGAAATTTACTCATGACGGGCCAGTGAAAATGGCATGTGAATTCTGACGGCGTCACGCTTTAACTTGATCAAGGGCGTCACGGCTTAAATCATAAGGGGACGGCGTCACGTTCATGGTTCGACGGCGTCAAGCCTTGATAAGCCAGAATGGATTTTTGAAGAGCTAAAGAGGGACGGCGTCAAGAAGGTCATCCGGGAACCCTAAAAGCGGCGAGGTGACGGCGTCACACTCCATAAGGTGACGCCGTCAGATCCAAAAATCTATATATAGTTTTCTAATTTTTTGTCATTAAGGAGGGCTTAGTGTGTGGAATTTTGGGATAAAACCCTAAGACGATTTTAGCTACTTTTTCAGGGCTTTTTGCCTTGAGATCTTCCATGTTTCATTGAAAGATAAGTTATCAATTAATCATTCAATATGTCTATGTGTTGTTTGATTCTATCTTATTCTTGTCTTTTGTTTAACATGTTAGGCTAAATTTATCTTGTGTTTGCTTAGATCTAATGAAACCTAGCTATTGATTATTGGTTGTTAGTGTGTTATTAGTTGTATTGGATGATTGTTTATCTATGTTAGGCTTAAGAAAACTGGCTAACTTCCTATTCGGTAACTTGCTTGAACGTCTTAAGAAACATGAACCAAATGCGTACTAAAGGTTTTTATGGTTGTATTTAATGCACAAGCGAATTCTAGTGATCCCATGTTAGGAGCTTCCTAGCCGGCTCGACATAGGAGTGAAGTAGGAGCTTGTAGAGTTGGGGAAGTAAGTACGCCACCCCACGAATGGTATTAAGGAATACACCCGTCATCCACGCGACTAATACACACTAATTAACCGGTAAAAGATAGTTAGGGAGTAAGGAAATCTAAGTAAACACATTTCTCTACACATAAGTTTCTCACCACATTTTCATTTTTGTTATTTTATTTTATTTGCATCCGTAGTAATTTTGGGTTAGTTGACTAGCAACTAATTCCGCCCACTCCTTCAAACCCGAGATTTTACTTGCTTTCATAAAATTATAAAAACATAAAAAAGAATCTTCCTCAACCCTTAGACCTAATTAGAGTAGCCTTTCATACCTAACGAACACTATTCCCTGTGGAGAACGATCAATCCCCCGTACTTACCACTACACTATACTACATCGGTCAGGTACACTGCCTGGTGGGGTTGTAAGCCTCTTGAGATCCCTCGAGAGGTAAAACCTGTTGTAAGGTTACAAAACCACGCAATCAAGTTTTTGGCGCCGCTGCCGGGGAATAGTTATTGTTTAGGTTGAATTTTTATTTCTATTAGGTCTACTCACTAGATTCCTTTCTAGTGAGATTTTTATTTTATTTTTCTAGGTTTTCTTTAGTCTATCTACTTTCTTTGTGTGTTTGTTCGTAATTGGTTCGTCACTATGGATAGGGAGATTAAGGCATTCAATGAGCTTAATGAGTTAATTGACAGAGAGAAGAGACTCGCCCGCCTTAGCACGAGCAGTGAGATTGAGCTTAGAGATGACTTAATGTTAGTTCACAATTCCTCACCAATTCTAGAAGGATTAAGTCACCATAAGTTTATCTTTAAATGTCCTTGCCCCGCTAAAAATCGTAAGTACCCATGGATTAGAAAGGGGGGTTATTTTAATGTGAAGGTTCCATGCATGATTGGTCACATGTTTAGGGAGCATACCTATATTGATCTCAAGGCACCAATGAATTTCATGTCTAGGCTTTACTATAACTGGATCATGAGCAATGAGCTGAACCCTAGACAAGACCCGTATGACCCCAATCAGATGTGCAATTTTGTAGGTCTAGCAAGTGGTTTACACGTCTTTATCGGAGATTTCATTTACCAATGTGATTTTGTGATCCTAGAAGATATAAGGGGGATTATAGATCCGTATTTAGGCGAGATAGTTTTAGGAGAACCCTTCATAAGAACGTCCCAAGCAATTTACGATAAGAATGAAGGTAGTGTGACATTCTCCAGCGAAATAGGATGCATCAAGTACCTGATGCCCCATAATGTGTCTCGTTTCTCTAAGTTCGAACCAAAATTTAAGGGCATTAAGGGCTTGGATGTCGATAATATCCCAGCACTCGAGGTTGATAACAATAACCAAGGAAGGGCTAGAGTTAAGTATTCGATGTGTTTGGCCTTAGGTCCGGAATACAAGTGGGATGAAAGAGTGATACAAAGCTTTAAAACCATATTCTTTATGCAAAACGGAGTCACGTAATGTACGTGACTTTGAGTCTAGCTACAAGACTCGTTAATAAAGAAAAGCGCTTCTTGGGAGGCAACCCAAGCTTTATTTGTTTTATTTGCTTTGTGTGTTTATTTATTTGTTTGTTTGATTTTATTTGTTTCCGTATGTGTGTTTAATTTTTTATTATTATTGATTCATGTTAAAAACTAATTTGTGAAAATGCTTTATGTTGTTTTTAACTTCGTCTTAACTACATATAAAGGTATTTTGCAAAAGATAAGTGTAAGGGAAATCTAAATCGGTTTATTAGAACACAAATTAACATGAATCGTAATAATAATAAATTAGCATACATATTAGTATTTGTTTGAGTCAAATGCTTGTATCGAGTCATAATGATGTTTTGCAGGATTTCCAGGAAGTAAGGTAAAAGTTTTTTCAGAAATTTTCCGGAAACTTAAAATGAAAATTTTTGTCAGGTCATTTCTGACGGCGTCAAGGTTTATAACCTGACGGCGTCAGATTTAATTTCCAGAAATTTTTGAAAGTTTTGTTTTCATAAAAAGTTTTTATTAAAATCTCCAACTTATAATCTCCAGGAATCTGCAAAATTATCATTCCACAAGCATTATATCCTTATATATAGATTTTATCCCGCCGATGTTATGCAGGTTTTCGTGTTTGTTTTCTCAGGTTTAACAGGTTATTTTGGACAAGGAGATGTTTATGGAATCAAGCTTATGGCGATGCATTAGTCATGGAGCTTCAACATTACTTTGGAGGGAGATTTAACCGTGTAATTTCATTATCCACCGAGCGAATCAGGGGAGTATTTGATTTCATTCTTTTACTTTATGCTTTTACATCTTGTTATTTGAACATTGGGGACAATGTTCATCTTAAGTGTAAGGGGAGGGTAAAAGTACGATTAGAGAATGCTATTACAGTTGATTTTTGTTTGTTTAATGGTAGATGTGTAATAAAACTGAGATAAATACCTGTTAGGGTAATTTTAGTGCCAAATTTAAAATTTTTTACAACATTTAGGAGTGAAACTTTGATTTTAATGAGCGTCTCATGGATAGGAGTTATATGACTAGCACAAAAAACCGTACCACTAAAAAATTTTCCACCCCCAAATATGTGAGGTTCGCCCCTAGAATTGGTAGGAAAAGCATTTATGCTATGATGTGTGTACCGGTAGCACTTAGATTCTAGAACTTGCGTTAGGACCATTCCAAGGCCACAAGTGAGACTACATTCGTGTAGTTAGATTTACTACATGATAAGAGGCATTAGGATTAACCCATTGTTTTACACCTGTGTTTTTGTTATAATTACATTGGCTACATTGGTCAAGTAATTCTCCCACACCCTTTGCGTTGTACTCATTTTTAGTACACGATACCCCTAGTACACCCCTCAGAGCCTATCTTTTCGTTTCGACCTTTAAGCATTTTACTTAAAGGAAGGATTTGTTACACCCCACTAAAATGTACACCCAAATCGCCTTAGCCTACCTTGTATGCACTCATTTTTAGTGCATTATTGTTACAACATTTGTTTAAACCCAAGTTAATTATCTAGTTGATCACATGGTTGCTAAGTCGAGTCATATCCTTGTACATATTGTTTTGGGACGATTGGGACTCATGGGTAAAGTACTAGTATAATGGAGTAATGGGGAAGAACATCATTTATTACCCCCATATGTGCTAAATATTTTAAAAGTACTCCAAGTTTTTCGATTATCTTAATTCGAGTCATTAGATTAGTAATTGTAAAGTTATGTAAAAGTTCAAGTGTAAGGGGGATGCAATGCCCCTATGATGTATTATTTTGGATGGTAGGGCAAAAGTGTATGCAAAAAAAAAAAAAAAAAAAAAAAAAAAAAAATCGAAAAAATCAAGAAAAATACAAAAAAATGAGAAAATGAAAAGTAGAAAAAAACATACGGACTACCATCCCGTTTCATTTTATGTTTGTTTTATATTTTTGTTATTTTGTTATTTCGTTTCTAGCTTAAGATTGAGTCTAGTCTTGGCTTAGCAACATTGTATAGTACATGTAATTGATCAAGATTTTTAACTCGCCACCAGTAAAATATCCTTTATCCAACAAAACCGTGTTTTCCTTTTCCCTACACCTAAAGTTATAACCCATTTAAAAGCCCTCTTTGATAGTTTATCTTAGGTGCTTACGCCTAGTGGAGGAGGTTTTCGATCCTTTCCCAAGCCTATGGTAATCTATTTGCTATGACAGGTAGTGAGAGATATTATCCGTTTTCATTTATGAGATTTATTTTGATGACACTTGAGAGATGTGAGTATCTAAACACTACTTGTGAGGTGCTAGTATGTAATCTCCGTGCTTATTATGATTGAAGTGGAACGATTATTTGTTGTAATTACTTTTATGTTAGCATTAAATGACCCCTAACTTGTATTTTGATTAGAATAAAAGCGCATTTGCTTGAGGACAAGCAAATCTCAAGTGTAAGGGTATTTGATGAAGCGAAAAGTGTACCGCTTTTAAGGGGTCATTTAAGCCCTAAATCGTATTTATTTGATCAAATATTGCCCTAAATCGTTCCTTTTGTCATTTTAGGTACTTTTGAGGAGAAATCTGGAAAAGGAGGCATTTTGGACGTTTTTGGAGCATTAAAGTGAAGAAAACGGCAAAGTCTCAAAAATCGGCTAAAAGTTACTCTTGACGGCGTCAAGATTTACTCTAGACGGCGTCATGCCTTGGCAAGAAAAGTTGGACGTGAAATTTACTCATGACGGGCCAGTGAAAATGGCATGTGAATTCTGACGGCGTCACGCTTTAACTTGATCAAGGGCGTCACGGCTTAAATCATAAGGGGACGGCGTCACGTTCATGGTTCGACGGCGTCAAGCCTTGATAAGCCAGAATGGATTTTTGAAGAGCTAAAGAGGGACGGCGTCAAGAAGGTCATCCGGGAACCCTAAAAGTGGCGAGGTGACGGCGTCACACTCCATAAGGTGACGCCGTCAGATCCAAAAATCTATATATAGTTTTCTAATTTTTTGTCATTAAGGAGGGCTTAGTGTGTGGAATTTTGGGATAAAACCCTAAGACGATTTTAGCTACTTTTTCAGGGCTTTTTGCCTTGAGATCTTCCATGTTTCATTGAAAGATAAGTTATCAATTAATCATTCAATATGTCTATGTGTTGTTTGATTCTATCTTATTCTTGTCTTTTGTTTAACATGTTAGGCTAAATTTATCTTGTGTTTGCTTAGATCTAATGAAACCTAGCTATTGATTATTGGTTGTTAGTGTGTTATTAGTTGTATTGGATGATTGTTTATCTATGTTAGGCTTAAGAAAACTGGCTAACTTCCTATTCGGTAACTTGCTTGAACGTCTTAAGAAACATGAACCAAATGCGTACTAAAGGTTTTTATGGTTGTATTTAATGCACAAGCGAATTCTAGTGATCCCATGTTAGGAGCTTCCTAGCCGGCTCGACATAGGAGTGAAGTAGGAGCTTGTAGAGTTGGGGAAGTAAGTACGCCACCCCACGAATGGTATTAAGGAATACACCCGTCATCCACGCGACTAATACACACTAATTAACCGGTAAAAGATAGTTAGGAAGTAAGGAAATCTAAGTAAACACATTTCTCTACACATAAGTTTCTCACCACATTTTCATTTTTGTTATTTTATTTTATTTGCATCCGTAGTAATTTTGGGTTAGTTGACTAGCAACTAATTCCGCCCACTCCTTCAAACCCGAGATTTTACTTGCTTTCATAAAATTATAAAAACATAAAAAAAGAATCTTCCTCAACCCTTAGACCTAATTAGAGTAGCCTTTCATACCTAACGAACACTATTCCCTGTGGAGAACGATCAATCCCCCGTACTTACCACTACACTATACTACATCGGTCAGGTACACTGCCTGGTGGGGTTGTAAGCCTCTTGAGATCCCTCGAGAGGTAAAACCTGTTGTAAGGTTACAAAACCACGCAAAGGATCAATTGCCTAGTTGTCATAGATGATTATAGTAGGTTTAATTGGGTTTTCTTTCTAGCAACTAAGAATGAAACCAGTAGAATCCTTAAGGCTTTTATAACCAGGGTAGAAAATATAACACCCTAAATTAAAAACAACTTATAAAATACGCTATAAATTAAAACTTGAGTTATATAACATGTTATGACTCAAAACCATACAATATGAACACATAATCTAAAGTATTATATGAAATTATGTATGAACCTTATGATATAAATTATGGCACGTTTAATATGTCACATATAGGCCGAATTAATTAAAAACCATGTACAAAATATTTATAAAAGATATACAAGAATTTTGGCCATTGTGGAAAGTTGCAAATCATCCCAATTTACACCCAAATTTTCGGCTATCACTCTCCCATCTATTTTTTTTATAACCGTGTATTATACACTATCAAAAACCCTACAACCTATTTTCTCTCATTCATTTTGACGGCAAAAGAAACCACCAAAAAAAAAAAAAAAAAAAAAAAAAAAATAAAAAAAAACCTAGAACCTTGTTCCATTCGATTGATCAAGAAGAGAAGAGGAAGAGAAGAAGACCTTGATCATTGTCATTATTCAATTCGTATACATCCATAGTAAGGTAATCGATCCATAACTTTTAATCCATTCGAATAGTTTGAATAAAACATAACCGATCCTTGTTTATTCTTTCTTTCATTCGATCATGATCAAGAAGGAGAAGAGAAGGGGAGGTACCATATAAACTTCAATCTATAATAATACTTTCGGATTAATATGTATTAATATGTGTCAATATAATTAATTATGTTATTGAAATCGGATATATATAAACAAACTAATCTATCAGAAATTTTGTCCTACCTAAACGAATTTTAAACCAATGATACAAACATGAATTTTAGTGGTTCTTTGGTCTAAAACTGAATTCAGTGAAATAGTGATCAAATAAAATTGGTTTGATGATTTTTAGAGGTCGGAAAGGCAACCGTTTGATTTTTAGAAATTCATGTGTCAAAACTGTATTTCGGGGTATGAAAATTCAGGCATGGTTCATGATTTTTAATTTAATATCTATAACGAATTAAGACCTGAGCTTTTGGCAGAATGATATTTGGTATATGAGTTAAGTTTTGGAATTTTTGTGGATTTCTGATATGTTTAGCTGGGGTAAATAATTACATACTTTCGGTGTGTTTCAACAGGTCCAATTCGAGGAGGTGTTGTGATTATCGATTTTTAGTTTGTACTTGTACTACTTAATAAAATCTGGAAAAATTACATAAAATACTTAATACATATATGTATATCTGGGTAAAAGTATAGAATTTTATCAGCTCGTTTAAGGTGTTTTAAAAATAGCTAAAGTCGGATCTGTTTTCAACTTTAATTCTGAATTTAAGTAGTTACTTAGTTAGAATACTTATAAGCTTATTTGCCTCACCTTTAGAACTTAAATAAGCTATTGTCATCTTAAAAGTATTTAACTTATGTTTTGATTAATTATCATATTAACCTTTAACTTTGGCATAATTGCAATAGTAACCCAAATCTTTGAATAATGATAATATGAAACCCAAATTATATGAATTAAACACTAAAACTGCTAATTCAGGAAATATAACTTAATTATGACCTAATTGAATGTATAAAGCCCTAATTGGAGTTTAATTACTTTAAATGATCAATTAAAATGACTTGTGTAATTAGAAACCCTAATCTCACATTTACTTAATTTGGAAACCCTATTTTGACTTGTAAAACTCTAAATTGTGAAATGACATCATTTTATAATTATATTAATATATGAAACTCAATTTCGACATTAATAACTATTTAAACCTTTTTAAATACTATTTACTATTTTTAGAAACCCTAAATTGCTTTTAAACCTAAAATGGCTAAACTTACTATTTTTGGAAAGTTACTAAATATGGAAAGTTACTATTTTTGGAAAGTTACTAATTATGGAAACCTACTAAATATGGAAAGTTACCTAAAATGGAATGAAAACTAAAATGAAACCTTTATGATTAAGAAACTATGAAACTTATAAATAAACTTATGATTAATGTAGATCGGGTGAAGAAGGAGTGATCATCTGCTTCCATTCATCTTATTGCTTTGATTTGTGTGCTTTAATAAGGTACGGATATTCTGTCTTACTTTGAGACACTTATGTTATCGTACAGATATTCTTTCCCTTTTCAGTAGAGATATTTCTTATGATCCTTTGCCTGATATGATTCCCTTTATTGATTCTTGACTTTCATTGCATGATTGTCATTCCTATATGATCCTTTCTGACATTTATTATAAATGTCTCTGCCATGATATGCTTATGCTTTGCCATGCTTAATTGAGTCACTATCTTGTTTCTCTTACCATGCTATGTCTATATTTTTGTATGCTATGATGGATCTGTGCCTGAGCTAACCTAGTTGTGGAGGTACCATGACCATGTCTTTGATGGCACCCTAGGCATGACACTCCCGTAGAGGTGTGATAGATCTACGGCGTTCCCCCTTATGTTTATGTATTATATTGTGATCACTATTGGCCATTAATGTGTGTGTGTGCTTAGTCTAGTACTGACATACATACTTATGTTAGGGAGCATATGGATGCATCCTAGGTTTTATGTTTATATGATTATGGTGACCAGGTGGTGTGTGCCTTACACTCCTTCTCACAATTTTAGTACTTAGAGGTCTCCCCTCTTCGTGCACTTTTAAGATATTATATGATTTGACGGATTATGATATGTAGTTCTTATGGCACATCCTTATATGAACCTTTCTTTGTTTTCATTTCATTTCTTGTTTCGTTTCTCATTCAGTCCTCATGACACGTATGACTCCATTATTCTTACTATTCTTATAACTCTATGATTTCCTTTATAACCCTCATGATTCTATAATTCTTATGACTCATATAATCTTGATGTTCACTTATACTCTTATGCTTCTTTTCGTTGCTTATGCTTATTTACCTTATGTATTGTTATATATATCTGTTCACTGGGCTTTTTAAGCTCAGCCGCATTTTCTTTTCTTATGCGGCAGGTTATAAGTAGGGCGATGGGCTTGAGTGGAGAGTGTAGATTTTAGAAGACCTATTATTTTGTTATCCATTGTTTCGGATATTTATTCTTGTACCTTGAATACTATGAATATTTCATATTATTTATTTATGTAACCCATTATGCTTTGGATTATCTTTTGACAAGTCTTGATGTTCGAGACTTGATATTTATTGAAAGACTTCCGCTTGCGTATATTATGCTTTGTATGACACCATAAATGTGATACCTTGGCCATGTCGGGTCGGGGTGTTACAGAAAATCTAGTAAATCATAAGGTTAAAGTAATAAGATGTGACAATGGAACTGAGTTTAAGAATAGGGATATGAACCAGTTTTGTGAGTTGAAAGGTATTGAGAGACAGTATAGTGTAGCTAGAACTCCTCAACAAAATGGAGTTGCTGAGAGGAGGAATAGGACACTTATTGAGGTTGCTAGAACAATGTTAGCTGATTCTAAGTTACATGCTACTTTTTGGGCTGAAGCAGTTAATACTGCTTGCTATGTGCATAATAGAAGTAAAGTTGTTAAGCCTCATAACAAGACCCCTTATGAACTTTTACATGGTAAAAAACCATTGCTAGATTTCTTAAGACCATTTGGGTGTCCTGTTACTATCTTGAATACCATAGATTAGTTAGGCAAGTTTAATGGCAAGGCTGATGAAGGATTCTTTGTTGGATACTCTTTGAATAGCAAAGCTTTTAGAGTGTTCAATAGAAGGACCAGGAAAGTGGAAGAGAACTTGCATGTTAGGTTTACTGAAAGCACACCTAATGTTGCAGGGAGTGGACCAAACTGGCTGTTTGATATTGATTTACTAACCAAGACTATGAATTATGAGCCAGTTGTTGCAGGTACAGAGTCTAATAATTTTGCAGGTACAAAAGCAAGTAATGACACAGGTCAAGCTGGTAAGGAGACAAGACCTGGAAAAGATTATATTTTGCTGCCTATTTGGACTGCTGATCCACATTTCTCAACCCAAGAGTCATAGAGTTCACAAGAAGATGATCTTGCTGATAATCCAAAAGATGATAAAGAAGATGGTGTAAAATCTTCTGATGATAATAAAGTGATTTATGAAGAAAAGAAGACTGATGAACAAGAAAAGGATGATGTATCAGATAATGTTGCCAATGAAGAAAATAACACTAGCAGTACTAACTCTGTTAATACTGCTAAGCCAAGTGTTAATGTTTCTGACAAGGAAGGCATATCTTTTGATGATGATGACTATCCAGATGATCCAAACATGCCTCCATTGGAAGATATATATCCTGATACTGATGATGATGTACTTGGTCCAGAGGCTGACTTAACCAATATGGAAGATGTAATTCCTGTCAGTCCTATTCCAACTACAAGAATTCACAAGAATCAACCTATGGAACAAATCATTGGAGAGCAACAATCTGCTATTCAAACAAGAAACATGACAAAAGGTTTGAAGGAACAAGGTTTCTTTGCTAGATCCCTTCATCAAAGAAACAGTCACAAAGACCTTCAAAAGTGTTTGTTTGCTTGTTTTATATCACAAATAGAACCCAAGAATGCTCATAAAGCATTACAGGATCCAAGCTGGGTGGAGGCTATGCAAGAAGAGCTTCTACAATTCAAGCTTCAAGTAGTTTGGACTCTGGTAGATTTTCCTAATGGGAAGAGGGCAATTGGTACTAAGTGGGTTTTCAGATGCAAAAAGGATGAAAGAGGCATTGTGATTTGAAACAAGGCAAGGTTAGAAGATCAAGGATACACTCAAGAAGAAGGTATTGATTATGATGAAGTATTTGCTCCAATTGCAAGAATTGAAGCTATAAGGTTATTCTTGGCTTATGCTTCATACAAAGACTTTGTCGTGTATCAAATGGATGTGAAGAGTGCTTTTCTGTATGGGACAATTGAAGAAGAAGTTTATGCCTCTCAACCACCTGGTTTTGAAGATCCTAATTTTCCTGACAAGGTTTACAATGTGGAGAAAGTACTATATGGTTTACATCAAGCTCCCAGAGCTTGGTATGACACATTGTCAACATATTTGTTGGACAATGGTTTTTGTAAAAGGAAGATTGACAAAACTTTGTATATCAGAAGACACAAAGATGATATCTTACTAGTTCAAGTTTATGTTGATGATATTATCTTTGGATCAACAAACAAGGTGTTATGTGTTGAATTTGAGAAGCTAATGCATGAAAGATTTCAGATGAATTTATGGGTGAACTCACATTCTTCTTAGGGTTATAAGTCAAGCAAAAGAAGGATGCATATTTATCGGTCAAGATAAGTATGTAGCTGAAATTTTGAAGAAGTTTAGGTTTACTGATCTGAATCCTGCAAAGACAACTTTGGAAACTTCCAAGCCCCTGCTCAAAGATGAAGATGGTGAAGAAGTTGATATTCATTTATATAGATCAATGATTGGCTCATTGATGTATCTTACAGCTTCAAGACCTGACATTATGTTTGCAGTGTGTGCCTATGCTAGATATCAAGTCACACCAAAAGTTTCACATCTTAATGCTGTGAATAGAATTTTTAGATATTTGAAAGGTCAACCCAAATTGGGCCTTTGGTATCCAAAAGATTCACCTTTTAAATTGGTTGCATACACTGATAGTGACTATGTTGGAGCTAGGTTGGATAGAAAATCAACAACAGGAGGTTGTCAATTTCTAGGGTGCAGGTTAATTTCATGGCAGTGCAAGAAACAAACTATGGTTGCAAATTCCACAACAAAAGCTGAGTATGTGGCTGCTTTAAGTTGCTGTGGACAAGTGCTCTGGATTCATAATCAATTGTTGGATTATGGGTACAATTTTATGCATACAAAAATATATATTGATAATAGCAGTACTATGTGCATTATAAGAAATCCTGTTTATCACCCAAAAACAAAACATATTGAGATAAGACATCATTTTATAAGAGATTGTTATGAAAAGAAGTTAATTCAAATTGTTAAAATTCATACTGATAATAATGTTGCAGATTTGCTCACAAAAGCTTTTGATCTGGGTAGATTTCAATTTTTGGTTGTCAGTATTGGAATGATAAATCTTTGAAAATTCTTATCTCTTTGTGTTTTTGTAAAGTTTTGTAAGGATTAGTAATGTTATTAGGTGAATAAATTGTTTATGCTGCTAAGTATACTTAGTGTTGCTAGTTTACTTAAAACTGTTGTGCTAATGCTGCCAGTTATACTCAGAACTGCTACGTATAATTGATAATGTGATTATTGTCCATTGTGATATGTTTGTGGTTTTGTGTTTTTGGGACTAATCTTTTGCAGGATAAGCTGAGAAAAGTGATGGAGTGATGATTAATAAGCTGTTAGGAGTGGAAATTGAGTTTATGCTGCTAGGCATAAGTTAGTGCTGCTAAGCCTAACTTAGTGCTGCTAGGTTTCTGCTGCTATGTTTGAGAGTACAGGGTACGGTTTTATAAATATGAACGATTAGGGATTTATATCCTTTGATCATTCACACAAGTGTTTTTATCCGATCAAAACTCTCTCAAACATAAACCCTAATTCTCTTTTATCCATTAATTGCTAATCCCAGCAAAACCCTACCAAAATTTTTCAAAATTCACAATGTCGACTCTATCTTTTGCAGACCAACATAACATGATTGCATTTTTGCAAAAACCCAAAGAAAGTGAAGGTTTTACTGAAATCATAAATTTTCTTAATGCTACTTATATCAAGTATGCATTAACAGTAAATCCTACCATATATATTTCCAACATCAAACAGTTTTGGGATACTGCTAAGGTCAAAACTATTGATGAGGAAGTACATATACATGCCCTTGTGGATGGGCAGAAGATTATCATTACTGAGGCTTCTGTTAGGGATGTTCTTCTTCTAGCAGATGTTGAAGGTATTGAAAATCTTTCAAACTCTACAGTTTTTGAAAACCTTGCACTGATGGGGTATGAAAGGAAAAATAATTCTTTAAAATTTTCAAAAGGTGCCTTCTCTCGATAGTGGAAATTCTTAATACACACTATGTTACAGGTATTAGTCCAAAGACTACTGGTTGGAATGAGTTCAGTAGTAATATGGCTTCTGCCATTATCTCCTTGGCTCAAAATCAAAGGTTGAATTTTTCAAAATTATTTTTTGATAGTGTGGTTAAGGGCTTGGATAGTTCTTCAAACAAATACTACTTATATCCAAGGTTTTTGCAACTTCTTATGGACAAATAATTTACAAATAAAAAGGTTTATAACAAGGTTTATCCTGCTCTCTCTCATAATAAAAAGATTTTTGCTAACATGAAGAGAGAGGGAAAGGGTTTTTCAGGCATAGTTACTACATTATTTCAAACAATGTTGGAACTAGGTCAAACTCAGGGTGAAGGTTCAGCAATCCTAGCTGATACCCATCACACACCCATAATTTTACCATCCACATCCACAACTCAAAAGACCTATACCTGTAGGTTCACCAAAAAAGGCACTCAGCTATCTTAGGCTAGTGCTAGTATGGCTACAGATGAAGTTGTGCATGAGGAAAGGGGTCACAGTTTAGAAAGGGCTGTCACTAGTACTGCTAGCTTAGAAGCAGAGCAGGACAACGTTAACATAAGTAAGACCCGATCTAAGGCAACTTCTAATGAATCCAGTTCCCATGAAACTGATTCAGGTGAAGTTCCCAGCCAACCGGATAATATGGGGGGTGTAGATGCTTAGGCTAGGTCTGAGGCTATGCCTAATTCACCCAATGATGCACCACTCGAGAGAGGTAACACACTCCGAAGTGCTGAGGGTAGTATTGAACTTATTAATGAATTGATGGTTAAATGTACAAAATTGTCACAGGATGTTCTTGACCTTCAGCAACTTACTACTTCTCAGGGTTCTGAAATCACAATGTTGAAGAGAAGAGTTAGATATTTATAAGGGAGACAAAGGTCAAGAACACATAAATTGAAAAGACTGCAGAAGGTGGGCATAGCTAACAGGGTTGAATCCTCTAGTACTGAAGATGTTCTTAAGGTTTTAAAAGTGGATGCTCCCAAATAGGGGGGAATGAGAGCATGGTTGCAGGGGAGGATGATGATATGGGTTATGGTGCAGTAGTTGAGGTAAATATTGATGATATGGTGGATGATTATGTGGTTCAGGATAAAGAAGGAAATGTTGTTGCTATTGATGCTAGATTAGGTGTTGGTGAGGGTACAAATGTTGTTAAAAAGTTAGTTGAAGCTGATAAGCTAATGGAAGAAGTAGGAAAAGTTAATACTACTGAAGTAATTTCTACTGTTGATGTTGAAGTTAGTACTGCCAATGTACCAGTTAGTGCTGCCAATGAAAAACTTAATGTTGCTGGTACAGAAACAGTTTATGCTGCTAGTGAAGATGTTATGGATGATGAGACTGTTTTGGCTCAAGCTATGATTGAACTGAAGAAGTCAAAGCCACCAGTCAAAGGTGTTATTATAAAAGAACCATCTTCTACAATAACAACAACAACAACAACAACAACAACAAAAGCTACACAATCACTATCTCTACAGGGCAAAGGCAAGGGAATCTTAATTGAAGAGCCTGTAGAGAAATCTCTTTCAAAGACAAAGCAGATGCTCTTAGATGAAGAAATAGCCAGAAAACAACAAGAAGAGTATGATGCTGAAGATAAAAGAATAAGAGAAGAAAGAGAAAGGAAGGCTAGAGAAGATGAAGAGGCTAGCCTTGCAGAAATAATTTCCTGGGATGACATCCAAGCAAAGTGTGAAGCATATCATATGTTAGCCCAGAGAATGTAGCAAGATGAACAAGAAGAGTTGTCCTTAGAAGAAAAATCAAAGCTCTTCATGGATATCTTGGCCAAGAGAAAGAAGTTATTTGCTCAGAAGAGGACTGAAGCAAAGAGGAACCAACCACCCACCAAAGCTGAACAAATAAAAGTAATGAGTGCATACCTGAAAAACATGGATAATTGGAAGCCTAGTCAGTTGAAGAATCTTAGTTTTGAAAAGATAAAAGATTAGTTTGACAAGGTATTTAAAAGGGTAAATAGTTTCATTGCTATAAATGAAGATGAGGTGATAAGAGGTTCTAAGATAATAGGAGATGATATAGAACCTGATAGCAGCAAGAAGCAGAGAATTGATGAGCAGACAGAAGAAGATACTGATGATGACCAAGGTACAGAAGAAGATACTAAGCAATATATATCAGTGGTTCCTGATGATGATTAAGAGCCAACTATTGCTGTTGTACCTTTGGCTACAAAACTTCCAGATATTGTTGGTTGGAGAATATACAAAGAGGGCATAAAGAAAATAGTATATAAAATCAAAAGAGCTTATGGAAAGTTTTATATATTCTTCAGGTTTAATCAGATGTTAAGTGTAACACCCCCGTTTTTTATATTCGCAGCAGAAATATAAGTTGGGTTGCTACTAAACAGTTTGTGGAAAACTAGAAGGGGGGTTGAATAGTTTTTACCGTTTTAAAGTTTTATTTGCTTTGTTACTATATGTTAATTTCAAAGGAAACAATCACAAATAAATAATCACACAATGTAAACAAAAGATAAAGAGGGGAAAGATCAAACCACACGACACTGTTGTTTATAGTGGTTCGGCTACAAGGACTCTCTTCCTTGCCCTACTCCACTCCCCGAGTTTCCTACTCGAGAGTTTATCTTTCACTAAGAAACAAACTCCTTTTCTAGGCGGAGAAAACCTTTACACGTCGCTTACTTCCTTTTCCGGTACTAAACTAAACACCGGGTTCTTTCACAAGGTAGAACCAACCTGACGTCGCCTATTTACTTTACCGACACTAAGCTAGATGTCGAGTTCTTTACACGGGTACAACTACTCCCAACACTCTTTGTGCTTTAAGGACTAAAGCACTAACCACACTCACTGATTACAAATGAAAGATATGATGTGTGAAACAAACTACAATATCACACAGTAATGCAACTAAAGGATTACGGTTCTGTAGATCCTTGAATGCTTGATCTCTTTTCTACAAAATGAAAGATCTAAGTGAAATGCAACTATGAATGATGTTAGTAAGATATGTACTGAATGAATATTGTGTTAAAGCTATATGAGTGATGATAGAGCCAAATGATCAGCTTCCTATTTATAGGCAAGCTGATCTTCAGCTCACGGATCCCACGGATCCCTCACAAGGGATCCGTCCTTTATAGGATTTGGATCCGTGGGATGTGACAGCTAAGGTTTAGTTGTCTCTTACCATATCTTAGTTGTATCTTACCAAATCATCCAAGATCTTCAAATGTCAACTATGTATCTTGCAAATCTAACCAAGATATATCAAAGATATTGTATGTGATGCATGCAATGATGTCATGGAATGGTTTTAGAATTAAAGTTTCCTTTTAAAGAAACAAGTTACTAAATAAGCAAACTTGTAATTCTTGGTTAATATGTGAAGTGTAAAATGTGTACTTAATAGACTTAAGCTAGTATTTATTATTTGCTAAAAGATATTCCTTTTATTTGTCATTAACAAAACTAATGAAAGATCAAAGAATATAAATAACGTTTTTGAGACGCTATTTGTATTAACAATCTCCCCCTTTTTGTTGATGACAAAACATAAGGTATATTTTTTAGCAAGAGAATAAATATAGCATGAGTTCTTAAAAATATATATTAAGTTTGTTTATTAAAGAAAAGTTTTGTAAAAAATGTATGTACTGTGATGAATCACAGTTGATGCAAACTTAGTCCCTTTCTCCCCCTTTTTGTCGAAACAAAAAGAGTAGCGTAGCGGAATGCGATTTTGAGAACTTTAAAGCTCCCCCTTGTTTTATACTCCCCCTAGATGGAGTAATCAAGGAAATAATGCATGAATCTACAAAACAAACGGTTAGTATATGAAATGCGTATGAGATGCTCCCCCTTGATGTATACTCCTCACTTCTTGAGTACCAACGTATACTATGAAGGGTATGATATGCTGCAAATGAAGTGTTAGTAATGAATGACTTCAATGAAGAAGTAGAATGCTTGTGAAGTATTCTCCCAAACAAGCCTTTCAATAAGTTTTGACTTTTAAAAGTCAAAGTAAGTGTCTGATCATTATTTTTACCTAAAGCAATCATAATTATAGGTTAGATAGTGATGTTAGTTCACAATGATAATGATAATATGCAATATGTTGATCACTCATAAGCATAAAACATCACATTCATAGATAATGAAAATTTTGTGACAAAAGTCACAATGGTGAAATGATGTTACAATTACAATAAAAAGACATCCTAGAAAAATAAAAAGTCCTAAAGCAACAATTTAAAAGGTCCTAACAACTAGTCTAAAAAGCTCCTATTGAGGAGGATGAGAGATTGCGTTTAAACGTTCAAGAACATGGTTCAAGATGAACCTCATCTCATTTTGAAGCTCATGGACCAAGATGTTGGTCCTTTGGGCCAAGTGAGCCATTCTCTCACAGTGTGCGCAATCATGACTTGAGAAGCCGGGAGGAAGACTAGGCTCCAAGTTTTGTGGTGGTGGTGGTGATGGTGGTTGGTTGTTGTTGTTGTTTGATGGTTGTTGTGGTGTTTGGAGGGAGTTCATAAGAATGTTTTGAATGTCCATTGCTTCATGAAGGCGATGGTCAACCATACCCGAGAGAGTATAGAGTTGGTTTAACTCCTCACTTATCTCCTCTTGTGTTTGAGGAATGTTGCTCCACATTGCTTCATCAATGGCAATGAGTGTTGAAGTTGGTGATAGTGGTGGTATTTGTGGACGAGGTTGTGGTGCTTCACGGTATAGAGGACCATGAATCTCCGGATGGAGAGGATGAAATAGCATAGGTTCTAAGTTTTCAAGACTTATTGGTGGAGGATTGGTGGATGTAGGTGGAAGATCTTCCAATTCTTCAAGATAAGGTTGTGGAGATGTTGGTGGTGTTCTAAATAGTTCCATGGGTTGGAGTTTTGGTGAGGATGGTGATGAGGCAGACTTCTCAGACTGTGATGGAGCAGGAGCAGGAGCGGGTGGTGTGGTTGCTACAGGAGTAATGGTAGGAGGTGGTGTTTTTATAACTACATGTGAGGGAGTTGGAGTGGATAAAGTAAGGAAGTTTTCACTAGCAATGGGTGAGGATATGTTTACTGGTGATGATTCTTCAGAGGATAAGTTGTGAATGTTGATAAAACAACAAGGTTTGACACTCATACGGGCTGTTCGTTTTAGTGGCTTGGATGTGGAGGAGTTGTGTGATTTTGTCATTGAGACTTTTAAGTGAAGTATGATAGCTAAAATGTACAGGAGAAGAGATGGTTGTGATGTGAATTGAAGATCCTAAAGTTCTAATTTATAGACAGAAGGTGTGTGAGTCTGTGTGTTTGGATTTGATGTGAATCCAATAGAGAATGTTGGTTTCTAATGATTTGGGACAAAAATTTGTGTAGGTCATATCAATGAAGTCAATCCATTGAGCTTTGGTTGAGTAATGTGTTGTGGATTTGCAGTTAATACAAGGAGATAGTGGAAAATCTGATGATTTGATATTTCCACGGATTTGACGGATCCCTAAAAAGGGTTCCTTCTTTGTATCAGTTTGGTAACTCACACCTAAAATTCAAAAATTTAAATTTTGGTGGGAAATTTTGTTCCTAAGTTTCTAAGAATTCCTAAATAATTCTAAGAGGAATTATGATCAGTGAATGAATCCTAAATGATACTAAACACTTAAGATTTAAGAATCAGGATAAGTCGAAAAAGGTTTAGAATTTTACTGGGAAACATGCGGATCCAAGTTGAATCAAATGCGGAACCTTGTTTAGGGATCCGCCAAATCCGCAGGTAGGCGGATGGCGGATCCAACGATAAGCCTTGGCGGAACCCTGTTTTGGGATCCGCCGGATCCGTATGCCTAAAACTTAAAAACTAAACAGAACATATGTCATATTTTTCGTTTTTCGACGAAAACCCGAAAATTCACCTAGACCTTATTTAACATCTAATATGTATAGCAAAACAACTAAATATGATAACATTAACACATGATTGCACATAGTTTAATCCGTACTTAGAAACTTACCGTTTTAGGTGTTATGCCAAACACTGGCTATAACCCGGAAAATTGATAACCATGATGGTTATCCACCTGCAAGTGTTAGTTATTACACATACACAACAAGTATTATCAGATAAATTCTAGACACATAGAAGTTTAACAACACAATATCCAACATTGTTTAAAACCAAACACTCCATCAACTCAGCTTCTTCTTCAACTTCTTCATCCCCTTGTGTAATTTCATCATCCAACGACCAAGATTCTTCACCATTCCTTTGATGTTTCGATACTCAGCGGATTCATTTTGAATTGGAGGAAGATGGCTCAAGTATTCGGGTGGAGGAATCCTAGAATTTGGCAATCCATCATCTTCACTCATTGAAGATGATGAGGATGATGTTGGTACACGAGGACGTTTGCCCTTACTAACCCTAAAGTCGCTCAAAGGAACGAAGGTATGTTCAATTTCGTTGTAATCCGGAACAAAGCCTAAATGGTTTGGACGAGCGGGTGCAAAGGCTCTATAAAGTCGGGTTAAGAGCATACCATAAGGCATTGCAATCTTGCTTTGAACCGGAATGTCACACATTCTTTTGGCAACATAATAAGCAAGATTGAAGGGTTGATGAGTAGAGATGTTGTACATCATATGACACAAACAAGCATTGATATGATCACGGTTTCCTATGGTGCACATCACATTAGCCCTTAAGACATCTTCCATTTTCTTGAACTCGGGTTTGAGTTCATTAAGCTCCATTGCAAATGGATCTCTAGCAACTTCACGACCACGATACATTCTTGTGGGGTTGTTCTTAGGAATGAAGAGATGTTCCCTAATCACTTCTTTTGATTCGAGAGGAGTGGCATATGGTGCCGTCCTATCGAGATTGGAGTCTAAGATTGTTAAGGACCATTTGTCCGAGTAAATACATGTCCCTTGGTTTGGAATTCCCAAGACCTCACCAAATTGATCAAGAGGGATGTTGACAAGATTTCCATTTAGAGTAAAATGAAGACTTAAGTAACCTTGGTCACTCGAACTAAGACCTACACTAGCATAGAACTCAAGTATGAACCTAGGAATAATTGGTTCATCTATATCTAAAAGAGAATCAAATCGAATTGCGGCTAATTGTTCCCTAAGTTGTGTTCCTTCATAGAACGATGAATCTACGGCTCTACCCTCATGGACATACTTTTTCTCTAAGGCTTTGAAAATTTCAATTTGGGCATTGGTTAGACCTTTGGTTTTGTGGACTTTGGATAAGTAGTTAACGGTTTTCTTGTGATCGTAGTTGGTTGCGGGAGGCATGATTTCCCTAAATACAAAAGTTACATAGTTTTAGTTAAGATGATCAAAGGAAGTGTAAAATTCCTAGTGTGTGCCTACATGGGGACAATGTGGAGGTGCGGTTATCTCGACTCCTTTTGATGCAAGAAAAATTAGTTTATGCAAGTTTTGTTTATAAACGAGAGATAACCCAAACGCTCCTATTTCAATGTAGCTACGGTTGAATGTACCCGAAAATACATATTAATTATGTATTCCTTTTAGCATTCAAGAGACATTATGCAAGTGAAGTCTAAAAGATAACGTTTTTGCATTTGTATGAACAATGTAAGAAAAAATCATTTTACCTAGTCGTTAGAAGATTTTAGTGAAAAATTTTCGTGGGGTTTTTGTTAAATTAAGACAATGTGCTATGAGATGCAATTCCTAACTAAGAAAAACATGTTTTTAAGTATAATGCAATAAATATGCTTCATGATTTTTCAAGAATTATGCATATACCCCAAGTTTATGTTTTGTGCATGAAATGGAAATCCTAGACGCAGATCAGAAGTATAAATATGATAAGAATACTTACAGTGATGTTAGAAGCACTAATTTGTGGAAGAAAATGGTCTAAATTATGATGGAGATTAAGTGTGTGTTGAGTATAGTAAGGTGATATGTTTTGGAGTGAGGAGTGAATAGTAGTTGTTCTTGTTTATTAAATAATAAACTGAACTCAGCATGCGACGGATCCGGCAGATCCAAAACAAAGGATCCGTCCTTGTTGTCGATTGGATCCGCGGATTCAGAACACATGTTTTGGTTAATTGTCGTGTGTGGCTAAACTAATGTTTGTACTTATGTTTCACCTAATCACTAGGTTCCATTAATCCTAATCCAAGTCTAAGATAGTTGAAAGGTTCTCGTTTAAGTGGTTTTGTGAGAATATCGGCAATGTTGTCCTCTGAGGAAACTTTCTCAATTGAGATGATTCCCTTCTGTACATTGTCGCGAAGGAAGTGATGGCGTATTTCAATATGTTTGGTTCTAGCATGTTGGACTGGATTTTTGCTTAGATCGATAGCACCTTTGTTGTCGCAAAGAATGGGAATGTTGTTAAGTTCAATTCCATAGTCGACGAGAGCTTGTTTCATCCACAGTGCTTGTTGACACGCCTTTCCTGCAGACACATACTCTGCCTCTGTTGTTGAGATTGCGAGGGCAGTTTGTTTCTTAGCGAACCATGATGTTAGACAATATCCTACAAAAGTACAAATACCGCTAGTACTTTTTCTATCAACATAATCACCTGCGTGATCTGAGTCAGTATACACTATGGTTTCTACACCCGTTCCTTTGGGATACCATAATCCTAAGTGTGTAGTACCTTTGATGTACCTAAATATTCTTTTAACGGCTTCAAGATGGGACGTTTTTGGATCTTCTTGAAAACGTGCACATAGACAAACACTAAACATAATGTCAGGCCTACTAGCCGTAAGATAGAGTAAACTACCAATCATTCCTCTATATTTAGTGCTATCTACGGATTCATTTTCTTCATCCTTAGTAAGTTTGGTTTCGGAGGACATGGGTGTTCTCATGGGTTTTGAGTCTTCAAGACCAAACTTCTTAAGCATATCTTTGATATACTTTGATTGGTTGAAGAATATCCCATCTTCTAATTGTTTAATTTGGAGACCTAAGAAAAAGTTTAGTTCCCCCATCATACTCATTTCAAACTCGTCATGCATGATTTTTGAGAAATCGTCGCATAACTCTTGACAAGTTGAACCGAATATAATGTCATCCACATATATTTGGACTATGATAATATGTGATCCCTTTTTCTTGGTGAAGAGAGTATTGTCTACTAGGCCCATGGTATACTTATGGTCAACTAGGAAAGTCTTAAGTCGATCATACCAAGCCTTTGGTGCTTGCTTTAGTCCGTATAAAGCTTTCTTAAGTTTGAAAACATAATTTGGTTTTTCAAAGTCGGCAAAGCCGGGAGGTTGTGCAACATATACTTCTTCATTTATAAAACCATTTAAGAAAGCACTTTTAACATCCATTTGAAATAACTTAAAATCATGTGCACATGCATATGCAAGTAATATTCTAATAGACTCAAGTCTAGCTACGGGTGCAAAGGTTTCATCGTAATCTATACCTTCTTGTTGATTGTAACCTTGAGCTACTAGCCTAGCTTTATTTCTAGATATAATACCCTTTTCATCCATTTTATTTCTAAAGACCCATTTGGTGCCTATTATGGTTTGGTTTTTAGGTGGAGGGACCAATGTCCAAACATCATTTATAATAAATTGATTAAGTTCTTCTTGCATAGCAATTACCCAAGATTCATCTTTTATTGCCTCGTCTATATTTTTAGGTTCAATGGTTGAAATAAAACAAAAATAATTACTTTCATTTTGAGCTTTGGATCTTAATGTTCTTTCATTAAGTTTTCCTATGACGTTTTCTAATGGATGACTTTTAGTTTCTTTAATATTGACTATTTCTCCTTTTACGGGTTCATTGTCATTTTCAATGTTTTCTATATCATTAACCATTTGACTTTCAACTAAGTCATCATCTACCAAAGGTGATGTCTTAAAGGGAGGTGGACTTTCGTTGAATGTTACGTTCAACGATTCCTCGACTCTTGATGTTTCCTTATTTAATACAATGTATGTTTTACTGTTTTGTGAATACCCAAGAAATACACCTTCATACGACTTTGGGTCGAACTTAGTGAGATAATCCTTTGTGTTTAAAATGAAGCACTTGCTTCCAAAAACTCTAAAATATCCTAATGTAGGCTTTTTGCCTTGATAAATTTCATAAGGAGTTTTATTTAAGAATTGTCTAATTAAAACTCTATTTAGGATATATGTAGAAGTATCTACAGCGTGACACCAAAACTTTTGTGGTATGTTTTGTTCATTTAACATAGTTCTACTCATTTCTTGAATTGTTCTATTTTTACGTTCTACTACACCATTAGATTGAGGTGTACGAGGAGCCGAGAAATTATGAGTTATTCCATTATTATCACAAAAATTTCCAAATTGAATTTCATTGTCAAATTCTCGACCATGGTCAGTTCTAATAGATACTATATTACTTCCTATTTGATTTTGAATTTTCTTGCTTAGAATTTCAAATTTGTCGAATGCCTCATTTTTAGTTTTCAAAAACTTTGTCCATGTATATCTAGAGTAATCATCTACTATGACTAAAGTGTAAAAATTTCCTCCATAACTTTGTATAGCCGACGGGCCAAACAAATCCATATGTAATAATTCTAGGCATCTAGATGTAGATACCATGTTTTTAGCCTTATGGCTATTATGTACTTGTTTCCCAATTTTGCAAGCATCACAAAAGTGTTGGTCATATTTCAACTTGGGTAGGTTCCTAACGAGTTCTTTGGATGACAAAGATTGAATAAGCCTCATATTAGCATGACCTAAGCGTCGATGCCATATAGTTGAGTTTTCGTCCAAGGAGGTAAGACATAACTTATCTTTAGGTGTTTTATCTAATTTCATAACATAGACATTATTCTTTAAAACACCTTTTCCTATGGTTATGCCATCTTTAAGTATTTTACTTCCATTTTCACTGAAAAGGACGTTATACTTTTTGCGGCATAATTGACTTATACTAAGTAAATTAAATCCTAAATTATCTACATGAGCAACATCATCAATAGATAGAGAGTCATGAGAGATTGTACCTTTTCCGATGATTTTACTTTTAAGCTTGCTACCGAATGTGACATTACCTCCGTCATACACTTGATAGGTTGAGAAAAGATTTTTGTTTCCCGTCATGTGTCTTGAGCATCCACTATCTTTGATCCACTCATCAGGTTCAAGATCAACTTTCAAGCATACCTAAGTTCATAAAAGACTCAAGCATTTGGTCCCCAATATCTCATGGGTCCGTTTGGGTTAAACATGACATTATCATGGTTTATGTATGTAAATGGTGGACAATTGTTCCATGACATATAATTAGGACCATGAAAGTTTCTAGGTATGTTTTGGTTCCAATTATTTTGATAAGTATGTTGTGGATTAACTATACTCTTTGGAAAGGGGTGTTTGGGAAAACTCATTTGAGGTCTCTGTTGATCCGTTTTAACTTTATATTCATTTCTAGCTTGTCCTCTTCCTAAAGATACTGCTGGTTTATGTTTATGATTGATTATACTACTGTTAGGTTTCTTAGTAACTTTAACAAACTCGGAACGGTCGACTTTGTGAACCTTCTGTTCAACTTCTGTACTCGCGGATCCTTTGGATACACTTGGCGGATCCAATTTTTTGGATCCGTCGGATCCGTGAGTGTCCAACTTGGTTGAATCAGTTTTATTCACAGTCTGTTCCTTATAATAACTTAAGGTTCCTAGTTTCATAAAGCCTAATCCTGTTTTATCATGAGGTAGCTTTTGCATTTTCATTATTTCATCTGCACAACTTATATTTTTATCAAACCTTTTAAACTTTGAATTTTGTTTGATCAAATCTTCCTGTGTGGTTCTTAAGGTTTCTAACTCAAGTTTTAGTTCTTGACAAGACACACACGTTTCTTTACTATCTTTACCTTTTTCAATTCGTATTGCTTTTTCTTTAAGCCAAAATACTTCATTTTCTAAAAGTGTTGTCTTTGTTTTCAAAAACTTGTTTTTGTTTATGATTTTTAAAGTAACTTCACACAGTTTGTTATATTCTACTTCTAAGGTTTCGTCATCTATAGAAGAGTATGAATCAGAATGTACCTCTTCTATGTCATTAGCCATAAGTGCCATTTCGTTGTTCTTAGGCTCATCATCATCATCTCCTTCACTATCGCTCCAAGCTCCACTAACGAAGGCTCGTTGAGACTTGGTCTTTGGAGGCTTTGGACATTCTCCTATTAAGTGACTGGAGTCACCACACCTATAGCATTTCCTATCAACCTTGCCTTTCTTATCGTCACGATCTTTCCGAGAGGATTTCTTTTCATCACGAGGTGGTTTTACAAACTTTCCTCGTCTCCTGAAGAATTTCTTGAAATCCCTCACGGCCATGGCATACTCTTCATCATCACTGTTTGAACAAGACTCATCATCATCACTTGACTCGACTTTGGCTTTCAAGGCAATAGACTTAATCTTCTCCTTTTTGCCTTTGACAATTTCCGAGTCTTTTTCCATAATCATTTCGTGAACTTTAAGGTTTCCTATGAGCTCATCCAGTGTCATGCTTGAGAGATCTTTAGATTCTTCAATAGCTGTCACCTTTGCTCTCCATTTCGGATGGAGTGCTCTTAGAAATTTCTTGACAAAATTCTTACTAGAAAAAGATTCATCAAGTGCTTTAAGTGATGTAATAATAGTATTGAATTTAGCAAACGCACTATCAATGGTCTCATCTTCAGAGATAACAAATTGTTCGTATTGTTGGACAAGGAGATCAATTTTGTTATCTTTTACTTGTGAGTTCCCTTGATGTGTGATAATAAGAGATTGCCAAATATCCTTAGCCGTTTTGCACATAAAAACTCTTTCATATTCTTTCTTAGGTAAGGCATTATAAAGCATCAGTTTGGCTTCATTATTTTTGGCAATTAGTTTCTTTTGCTCATCACTGTGATGAGTAAGAGAAGCTCCTTCATCCCGACCACCCGAAATATTATTACTAATAGGTTTGTAATCACCATCAACTATAATATACCATAGATCTATGTCCTTTGACTTTACATAAGTCTCAAAGCGATTTTTTCAATAAATAAAACAATTTGGTTCAAATAGAGGTGGTCTCTGCATAGATTGCCCTTCTTTAAAGTTTTCAAAATCCATGGATCGTTTTAAGTTTTAAAATACAATATATTTTAAAGATCTTAAGTAACGTAGCTCTGATACCAATTGTGGAAAACTAGAAGGGGGGTTGAATAGTTTTTACCGTTTTAAAGTTTTATTTGCTTTGTTACTATATGTTAATTTCAAAGGAAACAATCACAAATAAATAATCACACAATGTAAACAAAAGATAAAGAGGGGAAAGATCAAACCACACGACACTGTTGTTTATAGTGGTTCGGCTACAAGGACTCTCTTCCTTGCCCTACTCCACTCCCCGAGTTTCCTACTCGAGAGTTTATCTTTCACTAAGAAACAAACTCCTTTTCTAGGCGGAGAAAACCTTTACACGTCGCTTACTTCCTTTTCCGGTACTAAGCTAAACACCGGGTTCTTTCACAAGGTAGAACCAACCTGACGTCGCCTATTTACTTTACCGACACTAAGCTAGATGTCGAGTTCTTTACACGGGTACAACTACTCCTAACACTCTTTGTGCTTTAAGGACTAAAGCACTAACCACACTCACTGATTACAAATGAAAGATATGATGTGTGAAACAAACTACAATATCACACAGTAATGCAACTAAAGGATTACGGTTCTGTAGATCCTTGAATGCTTGATCTCTTTTCTACAAAATGAAAGATCAAAGTGAAATGCAACTATGAATGATGTTAGTAAGATATGTACTGAATGAATATATGTGTTAAAGCTATATGAGTGATGATAAAGCCAAATGATCAGCTTCCTATTTATAGGCAAGCTGATCTTCAGATCACGGATCCCACGGATCCCTCACAAGGGATCCGTCCTTTATAGGATTTGGATCCGTGGGACGTGACAGCTAAGGTTTAGTTGTCTCTTACCATATCTTAGTTGTATCTTACCAAATCATCCAAGATCTTCAAATGTCAACTATGTATCTTGCAAATCTAACCAAGATATATCAAAGATATTGTATGTGATGCATGCAATGATGTCATGAAATGGTTTTAGAATTAAAGTTTCCTTTTAAAGAAACAAGTTACTAAATAAGCAAACTTGTAATTCTTGTTTAATATGTGAAGTGTAAAATGTGTACTTAATAGACTTAAGCTAGTATTTATTATTTGCTAAAAAATATTCCTTTTATTTGTCATTAACAAAACAAATGAAAGATCAAAGAATATAAATAACGTTTTTGAGACGCTATTTGTATTAACACAGTTCACAGTCATGATAATATAAAACGACTCGAAAATGAGACGTTTTAGATAAAATTGTTATCATTCATTTATATCAGAGTTACAATATGCAGGTCCCAGCAGTAGGTTCTCAAAATACATTAATAAAAATATATTATTGGTTTGAATGATAACATAGTCCATAGCCAATCCCGTGCCAATCCATGCTTCCAATAATCTGAGAATACATGCTAAAACGTCAACACAAAGGTTGAGTGAATTCATAAAGTTTCGTAAATGAAAATGTTTCATTTATTCAGAAATATGATGGTTCCAGTTATTCAGAAATAAGCCAGTTTCTTCATTTAAACACAAGATTAATGGTTCAGAAATACGTTTGTTCAGTTATTCAGAAATACGTTATTCAGTTCAGTTGGAAATCATTTAAACACAAGATTAAATATAATAATTGCCACATACACAATTATTATCAGGGAAAGATGTATTTTATTGCACTAAGTCTCATGGCACGCAAAACTTTAACAGAACATCAACAGTCATGAGCTAATGATGTAATAGTTACCCCATAATTAAATGTAGGTAACCTTGCCCCCGGGTAGGAGATAGCCACATCTCTTTATTCGTCTCAAATATAATGCTTTGGGTTACGTTACGGTAACACAAAGGGGTTGTTAGCCCAATAGATCTATCCACAATATTCGCGCTCACCCTAAGTCGCGGGTGATTAGAGGTCCATGATGGGAGGTCTTTTTGGCTTAAGGTAACTTAGCTTAAGGCAATAAAATAAGAATAACATTGCGAAATTACTTGTGTTTAATACGGGAAAAAGTCCATTAGTGATTCATAAATCATATAAAGCAAACCATGTTTGTAAATGTTATGAGCATGTATCTCCCCCAAAAATAATTCAAAACATTTAAAAGTAGGGGTTATGAACTCACCTGAGTAGTCTGGATGGAAAACAAATGAAAGAAAGTTGATAAACGTCTCCGGACAATGAACCTGGGTTGTTATGCCAATATTTAGTAATCATTTCTGATGATTATATGTTTATTTCATTTTGTTCTGTTTCGTTGTGTGGTTGATGGTTAAATGCTTACTTGAGCCAATATGTAGTTTCAAAAGTAAGATTTTATCTTATCTTTTATCTGTAAGTTTCGGTTCAGTTTGTTAGTTAAAGTTATATTTCGTTCGTTGGTTCGTTAATAAATGTATTACGTTAATATTAGTTCGGAAAATAAAATAGAAAAGATGAAAATGTTGATTAGGAAAAGTTACACTTTAATCCCTAAGGTTTGGTCAAATGACAGTTTATACCCTGAATCTTTTGGGAAATGACAGTTTCTACCCTCAAGTTTCAAAGATAACAATTTCACCCCTTTTTATTTGTTATTGACAGAAAATACCCTTGATAATATTTATTTACAAAATTAACATATGAAAACCTTAATTAAATAAAAATCACACTTATGTTATACACGACTTGGCTAGAACTTTGGACGCGAATAACTTAACGAAAACGGAACCATTTAACGAGCTCTTGGTTTCTATGCAAAGTCACCTAGGTCGACTTTAAACATGTCAAAAATCATAATTTATAAAATTCGTTTGGTGTTCGAAATAGGTTCCAAAAGTCGAGTGGTTCGAACATGTTTCTATAATAAATCTGAAAACTTGCTTTTTGAATAGCGATAGACCAAACTATGGATGCGAATATCCGTTAAACCACTCGATGGTTTTTCAAACAGTTTCTTTCTAAATTAAGTTCATTATATGAACTCTAGTATTCCAAAAACTTAAAATTTATAGGGATCAAATAAGGGTCGAAAGTTTGGTTGAAACTTGGTAAGTTGGTCGACTAAAGTGGAAAAAACAAATAACTGGTTATCAAAAGTTTGGTTTAGCGATAGGAAGCCAAATTCAAGACTCGATATTTTAGTCAAAACTTGACTCTTTTCAATGATTTTCGTTTCTAAATAAAGTTTGCTAATTAAACTTGGATATGCCAAAAGGGTAAAATTTTTAGAGATCTTATGGGGTTCGTAAACTAGGGCGCAAGTTGGGCTCTTGGTCGATTAATATAGAAAAGTCATAACTGGAAAAACTTTATTTCTAGTTAGCGATACATGGCAGATTTTGGATCTCGATATCTCAATGGATACTTGATCATTTTTAGTGATTTTTGTTCCTAAATTTAGACAGCTGGGTGGACTTTCTAAATACCAAAAATTAGATTTTTCAGAGATCATTTACTAGTTGGTTTTCAGGTTGAAAGTAGGGCTGTGGGGGTGTTTTTGGCTCGACCTATCCTCAGAGAAATAACCCGATTAGGGTTTTTAGTTTTTAAAACTTTATTAACTAACTTTTTATGTATGTTACTATTATAGTTGATGTGTTTTAACATGTTTAGCATGTTAGTGATGTGTTCAAACAATAATTCGAATATTATGGGAGCATAGGATTTACTGATCGAACAGAAGCCAAAAGAAGAAGAAATATATTTTGGTTTTTGATTTCCTTTGTTAGTAGTGATTATGTACTAATGTGTTTTAGATGTTTCTAAGTAAAATTAACATAAAAGAACTGAAATATAAATAGAGTTAAGTGACTTACTTAGGTTGGTGATCGACTAGGGTTTAAGGAAAGAAGGAGCTGATGCTTTGTACTCGACTGTTTCTCTCCCCTTCTGGACTTTCTAGGTTTAAGTTTAGAGTATAATTAAGGCTGTGATTATGACAGGAGTGGGTTGGGTTTGTTGTAGTACTTGGTTCGATTTGGGTGTGAAATGAGAAGGAGATTGTATATCTATTTATAGAAGTGGGAATTAGGGTTTTGTTAGAGTTGTGATAAGGGAACATGGTATGGATACAAAGGCTGACAAGGTCTGAATAAAGTGCCACTTGGATAGGAGGAGGAGGAGGAGGGATGAAGAGGTGGTGATGTGGTCGAATGGTGTCCATGGTTTCTATCTACCAATGAGGTTCATCCTTGAAGAAGAAGGTGTACAAGTGGAACAATTTTCAGAAGTGAATAGAGAGGCTAGGTTCAATGTTTCCTTAAGATGAAATTCGGTTTGGTTGTGTAGTTAGGATCGAACAGATTTTTAGTGAGGGAGTCGAATAGGGCTTTAAAGGGTAGTACAATGGGTTTAGTGGGTTGTATTGAGGGTTTTGGGGGAGGGTTGATCTTGTTAGTTTATGTATTTAGATATCTAGGAAAATATTTAGGATTATTTGATTTTAGATAATTCAAATTTTGGGTAAAATAAAGAGGAAAATGCATTAGGCTTAAGAGGGTTGTAATATATGCTTAATAGACTTGTATATTAATGTAGGATTTGAGAAAAATATAGGTTTAATGATTTAACAAGTTATAAAAATTAATTGTTAATTTTTATCATGTTTAAAAGTGACTAAATGGAATTTATAGTTTTCGTGCATTAGGCACTTGTACTTTATGCTAAAAGACTTTTAAATATATTTAAGGAGTTTAGAAAATATAATTTATATAAGTTATGCATAAATAGTTTGTAACTTGTGCTTTAAAATAAATATAAATAGGATTTTAAATAAAGATTTTGTAAATAATGAGTTTATGCATCAATGACTTATACTCTAGCTTAAATAATTTGTAAACTTAATATTTTGTAAAAATATTATATAAATAAAGTAGGGTTTGTGAAATGTATGCATAAAATCACAGTTATGTGAATTTAGGGTTTTACCGGGAGCAAAATAGAATTAGGGTTTCTGATGCTTTACTAACTTGTACATTAACTCAGATATGTTGTATTTTTATGTTCTGAGGTTTAGTTGTTCATATTTGGTGTTGTGGTAAATTTTAGGGTTTCATAGAATCTCTATTCAGATGATGAATGTTTTGTTCGTTCGTTAAGGTTTTATCATAAATGGTAAATGGTATTTTGTAATGTTTTTATATCGTTATGTTTATGAAATAAACATTAGGTTCATTAGGCAGGTCTGTGGGAGCACGTTTATCAATGATGTGATCTACGTCACATAAGATGAGAGATACATTCAAATAAATAGTAAAAAAAAAATTACCCGTGGAAAAAGGATAATAGTTCTGTATAGTAAATGGGAAATTTTACGAGTGGTTACAGTATCCCCCTGTTGAAGGGAATCTCGTCCCGAGATTCGGCCTATTTTGGTTGGTAGGTTGAGAAAAATGATGTATGGGGATAGTTAGGTTCAGATTTCTAACCTTTTCCGATAGGGAATGCGATAAAGGAAAATCGTACAACGATTTGGGTTAGGATGTGAGTTTGATATGCTTAAAATGCTTCAAGTTAAAAAAATAATATTACTTAAAATATTATCTTCATTCTTGGGTCTGATTTCCGATGATGTTATTTCACTGATAATCCTTGGTTCTCCGTTTAATACCAAAGGATCGAGGTTTGGTCAGTTTCATCTCTACTGGATGAACTAAATTTGAATTTTTTTCCACCTGATGCATCACTGTGCAACGGTTAGATTTTAAAGTGGGTGAATAGTGATTTTAACGGTCGAATAAATGGGTAAATTTTCACCTATAAATACCTCATTTCTAATCCTCATTCTTTCATCACAAATTTTCTTTCTAAAACCCTCAAAATGCCGCCTTTGGCAATTATCTTAGCAATTGTGTACATTGTTGCGGTTGTTACCTATATGGCGTATAATCCGGAAGGGGATTTTGGTCTCCAAGGTGCGGTCTTAGTGTTTGTCATACTACTTACAATTGTTGCCTGTTTCATGGATTAGACTTGGGAAAAATAAATCTTGCGCTAGAGTTACTAGGATGGTCTTAGTTTGTGTTTTCAAGGTAATCCTCAATGTAATAAAGCTTATGTAATCCTTGTAATATTAGCACTTCAGTTGCTAATTATGTTTCTATGTATTATCTTCCAAGCTTTCTTAATAAAATCTTAGGGTTTTTTTATCCATAATGTTGTCAAATTTCTATCTTAGAAAGGATGGGTAGTAGATGTAGACTTTTGTTGTATCAATTTATAAACAATTCGTTTTGTTTCAATAATTTTCTTTTGAATGAAAATTGGTAGTAGAAAATCTGAAAATATAACTGTTCCAATTCACTGCATGATTCTTCCTAAATTATACATAGTTGATCAGGTTATGTATAATTGAGGACCAAATGATGTAATGTTTTGTTCAGTTACTGTGATATTTATTCTTTTTCAAAAAGTTTTAGATGGCGTTCAACGCTTTATTTTTGAAAAATAGCTTCATAAATAATTTTTCAAAAGCATAGGAAAATTTTTGTCCACACTACAGTGAGGGATTAGGGTTTCCTAAGGTATAAATGAAATAACCTCAAAATAAATCTTAAAGTTCGTCTAAGGTTTTACTAGGCAACGTTTATGAATAGGGTATGGAGAAATGGAATAGATATAGAGGCTAAACGCAGATTTGGGAATATGAAGGAATTGTTATGAGATAGAGATTTCATAGAGTAGAAAGATAATTTATTTAGATTACGTTCATCTTAACTAAAGTAGTTCTGAAAGGAAAATTACAACTTAAACAGTTCTAAACCTCAATTTATTCATTACTTCCGAGATATCAAACTTAAAGGTCACACTAGGACATAGATGAGATTCCTTAGTAAGTTCTAGTTTTCTTCCGAATTAGTCTTAGTCTTCCAGTTGGGATTGAAGTTCGGGCATTGATTCTTATAGTGTCCTTTTCCGTTACATCCATAACAAATCACGGTTCGTAGTTTTGCTCTTATTGTCTTACAGTTTCCGGACTGATGTCCTATCTCCTTGCGTCTTCCACACTTGATAAAACAATCTCCATAATGATGTAACTTACATTGTTGACATAGTGGTCGTTTTCCACGATAAACAGCTTCATGAGTAAGATGTTCGTGATGGCAGGCGGGGTGGTGAGTTGGGATAGTGGTTTCTATCTCATGATGTTTTCGCTTTTGGTTATTTCGTTCAATTCCTAAGGTATGGGTAGGTTTAGTTATTCCTTCTGGGTTTTTGTTATAAGTTGGTCTATAACCCGTACAACTTTTAGGAGTACAAGACACATTCATCTTCTTCTTTCCTGTTGCCTTCTTATTGCCTTCTGAGCGAGTCGTTGTAGTCACCTCGAGTACTGCTGTAATGAGGTTGATTACCAACTTCTGGATAACTTCGGGAGTCATTGGCGTAGTATTTTTCATTCTGACTTTCTTCCGGATGTGTCTGGTTAAATATCGTAGATAAATGATTAACTCTTGGTATAGCTGCTAAGGAATTAACTAGTTCTCTTAGATTTCAGCAACTTTCTCTTCATGCATCAAGGTTCTCTTCCGAAATTTTATCTTATGGGGTTCTATGGTTATGCTATGTCTGGATGAGAATAGGATAATATTAATAACTTGATCAATTGTTTTTACCAAAAACAATTAACACAAGATCTTTTATTAATATTGTAGGTAGTAAGTTTAGGGTTTTCTATCGTTATCTTAAGGGTTAATCCTCAAATTATCTTTGTTGCTTAATGGGCTCTATGTTTAGTTAACTAGGTAAGTGACACTTATTGGGCTCTAGGCATAGTTTATACGAAACCATTTGTCTATCAAACAAATGATAAGATTTTAAGGGAAGTCATTACATAAATGCACAGCATTATAGTAAGACATGATGGAAAGGAATTTATTCTCAACAATAATATATACAACAAAAGATATTTGTCATACATTTATTGATTGATTACAAACTCTGAAGATTTCAGGTTTATTGGAAAATACAGGAAATACTTAACCAAATACTATTTGGTACAGTAAACACAATGTTGTTACATATGAGTTTGAGATCAGCCACGTTCTTGACGTAAAAGCTTAACTTCATTCTCAAGTTGTAATTGTGAAATTTCCATTTCCAAGAAACGCTCCTGAAATTCCGTGTTCACCTTTATCTGACTGTCCAGCATAGATTCCAAAGTAAAAATCTTCTGACCCTGGCAGATTGCCGTCTCTCTGGCCATCCATAGGGTTCTTTCAATCTCCGCCACTCTAGCACGTAGTTGACTGTTTTCCCTTCTCGCATGACGAATCCTATAATCTAGGCTTTTATATTTATGTTCGTGCGTATTCTTCATTCGTTCAACACTTGCTTCCAAGTCGAACACCGTTCTCCTTTCATCATTGGTTCTTCTAAATAGAGTGTCGAAATTACGGTCGTACCATTCGAAACGTAAATGGGGTAGCTCCTCCAAATGTTTAGCGTGATTGTCGAGAATACTGGCGTGTTCATAAAGAAGAGTCCACATGGGATCTTTAGGTTCAGGGGAATTAGGCGTAGATATAGCATCTGGGAAATTTAGTATCGGGGTTTCGGGAGTATTAGGTTCTAGAGGATTCGATTCATCATCTTTCTGAATTGTTTCTTGGTGGGAGTTTTGTCCAACATCAAATGTTGTTGGGCATCCAATAAACTTTTCATCAGATGGGGATTTCCTAAGTGAGTCGGTAGGTAGTGTACTTATAGTATGGAGATCTGTTTCGTTAAGTTCGGGAGTTTCGGGGGACACGATACTGTAGTAACCCGCAAATAGTGAAAATAAGAAATTCGAAATTTGCAAATAAAGCAAATCAAGTAGTTATCAGATAGGGGAATTATTAAGGCCAAATAATCAAAATGAAGGATGCTCTAAATTCTGAAACATACTTGGCACGGAAGGCGTAGGACTTTATCGTGTAAGTTTATTTATTTTTGAAAACGCGGTTATAGTCCAATGTTTAAAAACACTTGGTTCTCTATAACCATGAGCTCTGATACCACTCTGTAACACCCCCGTTTTCGATATTCGCAGCGGAAATATAAGTTGGGGTGCTACTAAACAGTTCACAGTCATGATAATAGAAAACGACTCGAAAATGAGACGTTTTAGATAAAATTGTTATCATTCATTTATATCAAAGTAACAATATGCAGGTCCCAGCAGTAGGTTCTCAAAATACATTAATAAAAATATATTATTGGTTTGAATGATAACATAGTCCATAGCCAATCCCGTGCCAATCCATGCTTCCAATAATCTGAGAATACATGCTAAAACGTCAACACAAAGGTTGAGTGAATTCATAAAGTTTCGTAAATGAAAATGTTTCATTTATTCAGAAATATGATGGTTCCAGTTATTCAGAAATAAGCCAGTTTCTTGTTGTCAAAAATACGCTGTTCAATGGTTCAGAAATACGTTTGTTCAGTTATTCAGAAATACGTTATTCAGTTCAGTTGGAAATCATTTAAACACAAGATTAAATATAATAATTGCCACACACACAATTATTATCAGGGAAAGATGTATTTTATTGCACTAAGTCTCATGGCACGCAAAACATTAACAGAACATCAACAGTCATGAGCTAATGATGTAATAGTTACCCCATAATTAAATGCAGGTAACCTTGCCCCCGGGTAGGAGATAGCCACATCTCTTTATTCGTCTCAAATATAATGCTTTGGGTTACGTTACGGTAACACAAAGGGGTTGTCAGCCCAATAGATCTATCCACAATATTCGCGCTCACCCTAAGTCGCGGGTGATTAGAGGTCCATGATGGGAGGTCTTTTTGGCTTAAGGTAACTTAGCTTAAGGCAATAAAATAAGAATAACATTGTGAAATTACTTGTGTTTAATACGGGAAAAAGTCCATTAGTGATTCATAAATCATATAAAGCAAACCATGTTTATAAATGTTATGAGCATGTATCTCCCCCAAAAATAATTCAAAACATGTAAAAGTAGGGGTTATGAACTCACCTGAGTAGTCTGGATGGAAAACAAATGAAAGAAAGTTGATAAACGTCTCCGGACAATGAACCTGGGTTGTTATGCCAATATTTAGTAATCATTTCTGATGATTATATGTTTATTTCGTTTTGTTCTGTTTCGTTGTGTGGTTGATGGTTAAATGCTTACTTGAGCCAATATGTAGTTTCAAAAGTAAGATTTTATCTTATCTTTTATCTGTAAGTTTCGGTTCGGTTTGTTAGTTAAAGTTATATTTCGTTCGTTGGTTCGTTAATAAATGTATTACGTTAATATTAGTTCGGAAAATAAAATAGAAAGGATGAAAATGTTGATTAGGAAAAGTTACACTTTAATCCCTAAGGTTTGGTCAAATGACAGTTTATACCCTGAATCTTTTGGGAAATGACAGTTTCTACCCTCAAGTTTCAAAGATAACAATTTCACCCCTTTTTATTTGTTATTGACAGAAAATACCCTTGATAATATTTAATTACAAAATTAACACATGAAAACCTTAATTAAATAAAAATCACACTTATGTTATACACGACTTGGCTAGAACTTTGGACGCAAATAACTTAACGAAAACGGAACCATTTAACGAGCTCTTGGTTTCTATAAAAAGTCACCTAGGTCGACTTTAAACATGTCAAAAATCATAATTTATAAAATTCGTTTGGTGTTCGAAATAGGTTCCAAAAGTCGAGTGGTTCGAACATGTTTCTATAATAAATCTGAAAACTTGCTTTATGAATAGCGATAGACCAAACTTTGGATGCGAATATCCATTAAACCACTCTATGGTTTTTCAAACAGTTTCTTTCTAAATTAAGTTCATTATATGAACTCTAGTATTCCAAAAACTTAAAATTTATAGGGATCAAATAAGGGTCGAAAGTTTGGTTGAAACTTGGTAAGTTGGTCGACTAAAGTGGAAAAAACAAATAACTGGTTATCAAAAGTTTGGTTTAGCGATAGGAAGCCAAATTCAAGACTCGATATTTTAGTCAAAACTAAACCCTTTTCAATGATTTTCGTTTCTAAATAAAGTTTGCTGGTTAAACTTGGATATGCCAAAAGGGTAAAAATTTTAGAGATCTTATGGGGTTCGTAAACTAGGGCGCAAGTTGGGCTCTTGGTCGATTAATATAGAAAAGTCATAACTGGAAAAACTTTATTTCTAGTTAGCGATACATGGCAGATTTTGGATCTCGATATCTCAATGGATACTTGATCATTTTTAGTGATTTTCGTTCCTAAATTTAGACAGCTGGTGTGACTTTCTAAATACCAAAAATTAGATTTTTCAGAGATCATTTACTAGTTGGTTTTCAGGTTGAAAGTAGGGCTGTGGGGGTGTTTTTGGCTCGACCTATCCTCAGAGAAATAACCCGATTAGGGTTTTTAGTTTTTAAAACTTTATTAACTAACTTTTTATGTATGTTACTATTATAGTTGATGTGTTTTAACATGTTTAGCATGTTAGTGATGTGTTCAAACAATAATTCGAATATTATGGGAGCATAGGATTTACTGATCGAACAGAAGCCAAAAGAAGAAGAAATATATTTTGGTTTTTGATTTCCTTTGTTAGTAGTGATTATGTACTAATGTGTTTTAGATGTTTCTAAGTAAAATTAACATAAAAGAACTGAAATATAAATAGAGTTAAGTGACTTACTTAGGTTGGTGATCGACTAGGGTTTAAGGAAAGAAGGAGCTGATGCTTTGTACTCGACTGTTTCTCTCCCCTTCTGGACTTTCTAGGTTTAAGTTTAGAGTATAATTAAGGCTGTGATTATGACAGGAGTGGGTTAGGTTTGTTGTAGTACTTGGTTCGATTTGGGTGTGAAATGAGAAGGAGATTGTATATCTATTTATAGAAGTGGGAATTAGGGTTTTGTTAGAGTTGTGATAAGGGAACATGGTATGGATACAAAGGCTGACAAGGTCTGAATAAAGTGCCACTTGGATAGGAGGAGGAGGAGGGATGAAGAGGTGGTGACGTGGTTGAATGGTGTCCATGGTTTCTATCTACCAATGAGGTTCATCCTTGAAGAAGAAGGTGTACAAGTGGAACAATTTTTAGAAGTGAATAGAGAGGCTAGGTTCAATGTTTCCTTAAGATGAAATTCGGTTTGGTTGTGTAGTTAGGATCGAACAGGTTTTTAGTGGGGGAGTCGAATAAGGCTTTAAAGGGTAGTACAATGGTTTTAGTGGGTTGTATTGAGGGTTTTGGGGGAGGGTTGATCTTGTTAGTTTATGTATTTAGATATCTAGGAAAATATTTAGGATTATTTGATTTTAGATAATTCAAATTTTGGGTAAAATAAAGAGGAAAACGCATTAGGCTTAAGAGGGTTGTAATATATGCTTAATAGACTTGTATATTAATGTAGGATTTGAGAAAAATATAGGTTTAATGATTTAACAAGTTATAAAAATTAATTGTTAATTTTTATCATGTTTAAAAGTGACTAAATGGAATTTATAGTTTTCATGCATTAGGCACTTTTACTTTAGGCTAAAAGACTTGTAAATATATTTAAGGAGTTTAGAAAATATAATTTATATAAGTTATGCATAAATAGTTTGTAACTTGTGCTTTAAAATAAATATAAATAGGATTTTAAATAAAGATTTTGTAAATAATGAGTTTATGCATCAATGACTTGTACTCTAGCTTAAATAATTTGTAAACTTAATATTTTGTAAAAATATTATATAAATAAATTAGGGTTTGTGAAATGTATGCATAAAATCACAGTTATGTGAATTTAGGGTTTTACCGGAAGCAAAATAGAATTAGGGTTTCTGATGCTTTAATAACTTGTACATTAACTCAGATATGTTGTATTTTTATGTTCTGAGGTTTAGTTGTTCATATTTGGTGTTGTGGTAAATTTTAGGGTTTCATAGAATCTCTATTCAGATGATGAATGTTTTGTACGTTTGTCAAGGTTTTATCATAAATGGTAAATGGTATTTTGTAATCTTTTTATATCGTTATGTTTATGAAATAAATATTAGGTTCATTAGGCAGGTCTGTGGGAGCACGTTTATCAATGATGTGATCTACGTCACATAAGATGAGAGATACATTCAAATAAATAGTAAAAAAAAAATTTACCCGTGGAAAAAGGATAATAGTTCTGTATAGTAAATGGGAAATTTTACGAGTGGTTACGTTAAGAAGTTTTAACAGAGAGGATTTGGAGACTCTTTGGAAGCTTTTTAAGGAAAAGTATGGACCAACAAGACCATTGAAGCAACCAGTGTCTGATCAAGATTATGTTTTGTGGGGAGATTTGAAGAATATCTTTGAACCTCATGTAGAAGATGAAGTATGGAGAAGACCTTTCTATAACCAAAAGGTGATAAGCTGGAGGTTGATAGATACATGTGGACTTCATGAGTTGACAATGTATGCTATGCATATCTACAAGTTGGTTGAAAAGAAGTATCCACTCACAAAAACTACATTAGGTAAGATGCTTGAAAGTAGGCTTCAAATGGAATATGGAATGAATGAAAGTATTGAAGATGAGCTTATTGGTTTATTATAAGACTGAAGAATGAACAATGAAGTGTTTGGAAGCATCCTCCTGGTGAAGATTCAAGCTTAGATTGAAACTTGATGATTTTAAGAGAAAATATCAAGTTTAGGGGAGGAATGTTGGGTTTTAAACGCTTCTTGAGTTACTGCTGCTTTCATGATTTTAAGACTGCTCATGGATTACAAGAAAAATATTACAAGTCATTACTGCTGCTAGTTATGATGGTTAATGCTGCTTATCGAAGTTAAGACTGCTAGAGTAAATTAAGACTGCTGACAAACTTCAAGGAAAAATACTCTAAGTAGTTAATGCTGCTAGAAGGAAACTTAGTACTGCTAGTACTAAGTTAATGCTGCTAGAGATTAGATTTAATGTTGTTAGAACAAAGAGTTAGTGTTGCTGATGCATTATTAGTGTTGCTAGAGTATTAGAGTCGGTTATTATGTATAGTATGTCTAGATAAGTATAGAAAAGATTCTATAAAGATTTATCTTGTATAGAAAGTAATTGTAAGCCGACTAGGACTCCTTAGACTATAAAAGGAGGTCCTAGGGCATAGAGATAAAATGAGATACACATTGATTACACACACGATTCTTTTATATACTTCAAGGTTGTAAACCCTAATACTTTTGAGTATTCGTATTATTAATAATATTGAAGTGTTTTATTTGATATTCATTGTTTACTGTTTATTCAGTATAAAGTTCTTTTAAATATCAAATACAAGATTCCGCATTGTGTTTGATATACTTCAAGACAGTTTCTATACTTAGTTGTTTTAGATTTATCTAAGATAACTAAACCTTTACAAGCTAAGAAAGCATAGATAACAGCATCACTCAAATTATCAAGGGTAGTAGACCCAGCAGCATTAACTTGTGTGCCAGCAGTACTAACTCCATAAGCAGTATTAACTGCTTCATTAGTGTTGTCAAAACTGTTATTGGAGGAGGACACAAAAGCTAAGTTTTGGGTGCTTGAAGATGAGCTAGATGACCCTTTGACTTCAGGTTCATAAACTTTAAGATTGTTATACATATCATCTAAACTCATTGTATCAAGATCAGCCTTGTTTCTCCACACCACAGTATGTGTATTCCACTCTGGTGACAAGCTTCTCAGAAACTTTTGATTTATATCTTCTTGAGAAATTGATACTTCCACAAGTTCTAGTTGACTAATAAGTTTCTGAAGTCTATCAAAGGTCTGATCAAGATTCTCGAAACTTGGAGCAGCAAAATTCTCATATTGTTGCTTCAAGAGGTTCTTCCTGGTCTTTTTGGTAGCAGCATTCCCTCCAAACCTTTTCTCAATTGCTTCTAACAACAATTTAGCATCCTTGATGTGATTGAAAGTCAACTGATGGTCATTAGGAATGCCCATCATGAGAGTGCTTCTTGCCTTAACTTCCAGTCTTCTTTGTGCCTTGTCTTCAGTAGTTTTAATAGGCAAGATAGTGACAACACCAGCATCAGAAGTTTCTGTTTTAGGTACAGTATTGCCAGTCTGTATTACTTCCCACATAGAGTAATCAACCATCTGAATATACTGCTCTATTCTCATTCTCCGTATCTCATACTCTCTAGACTTGAGCATTGGCACCTTTGATGCAGTAATCATGTGTGTTGATTCTGACTCCATGTCTTCAGTAAGATCAGAACAGCCTTGCGTCTAAACAGGTTCTTCTTGATCAAAGCTTCTATATCACAAGCTCTGATACCACTTGTTTATCCCAGTTATGAACTTGATCGAATTCCTTAGCTTGTAAGGGTTAGTTATCTTAGATAAATCTAAAACAACTAGATATAGAAACTGCCTTGAAGTTTATCAAACACAATGCGGAATCTTGTATTTGATCTTAAGAAGAACTTTGTATTATATAAAATAGTAAACAAGAACACAAGTATATCAAACTAAACACTTCAATATTATTGATATAATATGAATACTCAGAAGTATTAGTGTTTACAACCTTGAATTTCTCTATAAAAATCGTGTGTATCAATTTATCTCTATGCCCTAGGACCTCCTTTTATAGACTAAGGAGTCCTAGTCGGCTTACAATGACTTTCTATACAAGATAAATCTTTATAGAATCTTTTCTATAAAGTTTTGGATTTTCCTTTTGAGCTTTCTTGAGAAAATAAGGATTTTTGTAACCGAGAGCAAATTTTCGTTTGTCATCATAATACGGGTGAGGCTCATGTAAGAGCGTATGAATCGTTTAAATCGATTGACCTGTTTTATAGATGATGTTTTCAAGTTCTTTTGTCTTTTCTTTCAAATCACAAATTTCATCAACATGTTTATCTTCTCTTTTTGTAGATCTTGTTTTTGTGTTTCCAAAGGTTTTTTGAGAAAGGAAATTATTTTCACTTTTAATGACATTTCATTTTTCGATTCGAAAATTTCCTTTTTGAGAGCATCAACTTTATCATTACTACGAATGATGTGAGTTTGAAATTGTTTTTTCAACTCTTCTTCTCGAGTCATTGACAAATTTAGTGTGACTGCGTATTCGTTTTCTTTTGACTCTTTGTTTTCAAAAAGTTTGACTCTTTCCTTATATCTTTCAAGCTCTACGGTCAATAAAGCATTTGCTTTATGGGTTTCCTGATTGACCGTATTACAACGTTCTGCATCACGTTGTATGTTTTTAATTAAGGATATAATTATGATAGGATCTTGAACAAGAGAAATTTCATCTTGCGCAACTTCTCCTCCGTTAGTGTTCGTATCTGGAGTTTCTGAATTAACATTGATGTCATTCGTTTCCTCCACATATGTACCATTAACGGACTCTGGTTGTTCAGGATGTTGCCTCTCTTGAGGAAACGGATTAAACGTATCATTCAAATAGTAGTTGTTGTAATTGGGTACTTCAGAAAGTGCATCAGTGTCATAGGAAGGACCATGGTCAGCTTCAGTGTTTGATCTAACTGTAGACAATGTTGCCATGAAGATAGCACTTGCACTTAATTCCTCCTCTGCGCCTGATTCTAACTCATTAAGACGATCTACTAGAAAATCATGTTCATCTTCGTCAAGCGGGATCCCAGCTTCCTCTTTCTTTGCTAGCGACATTTTGTCTTTAAACCAGGTGGAATCCATCACTATCTTCTTCTTTGTGCACAGTTTTGTATAATGCCTCGTACCAATTATAGCACTTAATCACCTTCACTGCATTTGCATTCGCATAATCCCCAACAGTCTGAATCACATTATTCCTAGCATTTCCAGCATTAACGGTTTTTCTAGCATTCCCTGCATTACAAGCATAATTCCCAGCATTTCCAGCAGCATTACCAGCATAATTCCCAGCATTACTAGCACGATTCCCAGTATTTCTAGCATTCCCAGTCTGTCGCCCTTGTACTGCAATCCTTCCATCTTGAACAGTAGCTTGATTTCATGGGTTTAACGAAGTTCTGAGTTGATTCTTGGTGGGTGTGAAGATCCTTGGTCTGTTTAACAATTGTCACATACCGCTTCCATTCAGGTTAAAGATAATTTAGGAACTTAGTGTTTATCTTAATATGACTCACGGTAATGTTGTTCAGAATCATATCATTCATCATTTTTGCAAATCTCAAATAATACGATTGAATCGATTCCCCATTAATCGATGTAAACCTATCAAACTCATCTGCTAACTTAGTTTCCCGCTCCTGCTTACCCATATCAGTTCATTGCATAAGCTTATTAACACGATTCCATATGGTGTGAGCATTCTTTCTATGATCCAGAAGTGCATAAACATCATTTGGTAGCCCCGACAGAACCTGATTGACGGCCTTAGCATCAGCATCAACTTGTTTCTTTTCTTCTTCATTTAAGTCAGCATAGGTTTGACTACGTTTGCCTGCTGGTCTTCCTGTTGCTTCATTTCCTGGGTCATCAATTTCTTTGTATTTATATAGTCCATGTAGAATTGAGGAAGTTTTCTGTTTTCTTTTATTTCCACATAAAGAAGCAACCTACTTGACTATTGTGCGTAACTTCCTTTTTCTAGTATAGGTGGACGGGTTTCTAAACCGGCAGCAAGAACATCTTTGTATAAGGTAGACATGATTACAGATTGTTTGAAATGATATATGGATCTTATAGACGATAAAGATGTGTTTATGATTTGTTAACAAATTTGTGTTTTGGTTGTAGAAGATCTCAGTTGAAAATTTTGAGTTTAAGAACTAAACTTAAAATTACGAGAATCTACTAAGAAACCTAGAAAATAACGAGATTCTATCAAAATCTGAAAATAGCGAGGTTTCCAAGTTGCGAGGTTTAAGGTTGACTTTTGCGAGGTTTTAGGTTTGACTGTGATTAGAGGTTAACTCGCGAGGTAATGGTTATCTCGCTAGTTTAGGTTTTTGACTTTTTTACGTTGTTTAAGGGTTTTGATTGTGAGGTTATGCCTAAATCCCTTATCTCGCTGAATAATCTTATCTCGCTAAAAAGTGTATTGCAACTTAAAACCACACGAATCCAATTAAAATCAAACTCATGTGAATTTTTAACTGATTTCTTTTGTAACGAACTTTGTTATATCAAATAACAGTTCATAAAAACTTCTACTTTTACAAATTAACACTTTAAATAACAAAGATCTAAAGTTATGAACACTTAGCGAGGTTTTGAACATAAAATGCACCTAAATCTTCTGATTTAGATGATTTTAGCCACAAACGTTTGTAAAACAATGTTCTGCAACACTACTAAGGACCTAGTAACGTCGGCTAAGAGATCCAAAATAGATTGAACATGTTTTTGAAATTCTACCCGTGTAGAAACTTGCTAAGACCAAAATCTTTAAACCGCGACTTAAAAGCACAAATGTGAAAAACAAAAACACAACTAAATCATCTTGAGGCTCTAATACCACATGTAGGTCTCCACAAATGATATCGAATCACACAAGATAAATTAGAAGTTTAGAGAGAGAATGAGTCGCGAGATAAGACTAGAAAGATAAAAGAGAAAATGGTGAAATTCTATATAACGACCTAAAATCTGAAATAGCTTTTGAATATATGATACGAGTATAACCTTAAAGTCTTTGAACAATGGACTAAGTTAAAAACCCATGTTATGTTTTAAAGTACAAAAGGTGAAAACTCCTAAACCTAAGACTACAAAAAATCGACACAACCCATGTACATGTGTACATATCACACAACTACACCAGTTAATTGAGAACCGATTTTATTTAAACTTTGCACACATATCACACGTTATAAGTGATGTTGGACCCTTTCATAGCTAACTAAACTTTGTAAAATAATCCGAAATATATATATATATATATATATATATATATATATATATATATATATGAAATAAAAATCAGATTTGAATGAAGATATGGAAGGAATTAGCAACCCCCTAAATCTCGGCATTCCCTCTTTTATCTCACAATAACACATGGCATTTTTTTCCCAAGTATACCTACGCTCCATCATTTTTTCCCTCACAAAAATATACGGCCTATCATCTCCTCTCCATTCGAAACCCTAGCAGCCTCCTTTAACATTTTTATTCAGCCTCAAGAAACAAGGAAGAAGAAGGAGAAGCGAGTTGATGGCCAAGGTCTTGAGTACCAAGCGTTGGAGTATTGGTGGTTGTGATCCGAGCCTTGATCCTATTCCCATTTGGTTCATTTTTCAGTCGACATCAAGGTATCATTGTATCACTTTGCAGCTCACGTTAATTCGACATATATACATCTATATCACAACTAAAACATGTTATAAGAAATCATTAAGAATTGGTTGGGAAGGCTCTTTTATGCCTCGTTAAATTGTCACATAAACTAAAAAAACCTATACGACTTGTGAAACTGTTTTGTGTCATGGTTTTGTGTGAGTATTTTGGCGTCCTTGTTACAGCCCTAAGTCGGCTAATAACACTACATAATGCAAGCCTTAAAACCTGTTAGTATAATCATTAAATGGCGCTTTAAAATAAGAAACCTAGGTCTTATGTTAACAAGAAGTTCTATGATTTTATGTGGATATTTCTGTTATGTTTTGACTCGGGGTGATGGTGTAATCTTGGTGTGAACATGTTAAGATTATAATCAATACAGGTTTCGTGTTATATAAAGGTCTCGTGTGAGTTTTTTATGATTAAAACATGTGTTATAATGGTCTAAAACGAACTCTAAAACTGGACAGCTTCATAAGACGAATATGTGTGCATCACAACATGAGTTTCATAAATGTTTAATTCTGTATTTTTGCATGAGAACTTAGTTTAATTTCCTATTTAAGTTTTCCAATTGGTTTGGAGTGAATTGGAGTTGTATTGATTATGTTTTTGAATTTTATGGGATTAAGTGTCAAATCTGAGAAATTGGAGTCTAAACATCAGTCAATGTTTTTGATTTTTAATTTTCAAACCATAAAGAACTGAGAGCTCTCCTTTTACAGGGGTGATATTTAAGTTATGAGTGACTTCCTGGAATATTTGTGGATTTTTATGAAGTGTCTCAATGGGTTAATTAAAGGCAAACTTTCTGTGTGTATCTGCAGTTAATTTTCTGGGTAGGTCTGAAAAGATGATTTTTGAAACAGTAATTGTACTTGGAAATAAAATCTAAAAAAATTTTTGAAGATGCTAAGCTAATAAGGGAATCACATATAATTATTTCATAATTTTTGGAGCTTAATTGGCAGGCATAAAAAATCATAAGGATGTGATCCAGATTCACTAATATATCCTAATTAAGTGATATATAATTTAGAAGTACCTATAAACCCTAAGTTTGATTAATTATGAACGTAACCCTAACTTACTAATTATGGAAACTTGCTAAATATGAAAAGTTACTAATTCGGGAATGTTACTTAATTCGGGAAACTCACTTAATTCGGAAAGTTACTAATTCGGGAAAGTTACTAAATATGGAAAGTTACTAAATTTGGAAAGTTGCTATAAATAGCAGGAAACCCTAATATGTCAATCTGAACAACAATAAGTACTGAATCAGAAATAACTTATGAAATGGTTCTTAAGTAATAAGACGATCATTAATTCGTGTAGATTCGCTGAAGAAGGAGTAACTTTCGATCCATGTGTTTTCTGATAGGGTTTCATTTATGGTTTGAGGTACAGATATTCTACCTTTTCTTAGTAAAGGTTTCTCATGACTTCTCGATCCTTGACTTTGATTCGTTTGATTTGTTATGATTCCGTTGATATGAGCCTTTGCTATGATTCCCTTGATATGATCATTGGCTTGATATTCATTTTATTATTCATTGATATGGTATTCGGTTGCTATCCATTTGCTATAATATGATTCCGTTCAGTTTTGATATGCTCTGATTAAATATGATATGATGACTTGATATGATATGTTCTGTTCTGTTCTGTTGCCCGAGCTATCTGTATTCCTAGCCATGGAGGTACCATGGCCATGTCATTGAGGCAAGTGTATATATATGATTTGTTTTGCAGGGGGCGTATGGATGCATCCTAGATTCTGTTCTGTTCTGTTCTGGATATGATTAGTGATTGGTTGGTGCGTGCCATGCACCCCATTTCACTTCTGGGAGCTAGCTACTCCATTTGGTACTTGAGAGGTCTCCCCTCCTTGTACAACTTATGATTTGACGGATATATGGATATGATATGATGTGATTATGTGACTAAGCATGTGGCATGCTTTCTGAGCTCGTGGGCATTTCTGTTCTGTTCTGTTATATGATTATTATTCTCTGTTTGATTCCTTTGACTTCATTATGATATCCTTATGTTTCGCTAATATTTGCTTCTTATGGTATATGACATTTCGTTCAGTTGATCATTGATCTCTTATTCGTTTGGCAGATGATATTCGTTCAGCAGGAGCTTATGTTCCTTTTCCCTATACTTATATATGTTCGATTATTCGTTTTGTCTATATATGTTCACTGTGTTTTTTAAGCTCAGCCGCATTTCTTTTCCTGAGGCAGGTTTTAGGTTGGAAGCTGGGATTTGAGGGAAGAGTTCATAGGAGCTCTTAGTGGACCACCCTGATGATAGATACCCATTTGCTTCTGGATTAGACTTGGATATAGCTTCAGTTAAATTTAGTTTGGTTTTATACTTCAGTTTTGGAACTCAACATGTTTAGAGTTAGTATTATATTATCTTCTTAGAATACCTTTGTAATTATTATGTTTATAAGTCTTCCGCTTGCGTTTGTATCTTCTGATTGACACCATAATGTGGCATTAAACTAAGACCAAATAATGGACATTTTATGATTCTTAACAACTCAAAGTCAATGAAACCCTAACTTTGATGAACTTCAAATTCTTGAAAATTGTTGTAACTAGTAGCGATTGATCGAGTTTATGATGCAAGTAAACGAAAATCAGAATCTAGTTTTGTGATTTTGAATGTTTTGAAATTGATTTTGAGAAGAAAAAAAAGGTTGTGAATGTTATGCAATTTGGGGGACGAAAAGTGTTGCTGAAAAAAGGACTAAGGAGAAGAAAAATGTAGGTTGAGAAGAGGGAAAGAAAGAGGAAGGGAAGAACACATGTTATCATATAAGATCATTTCCAGACTTTATAGAAAATGTGTTTTTCCTCCCACTTTCTTCACGATCGCAACTCCCAATACCCTGGGTCATTGTTTTGATGTTTAAATAAAGAAACTTGATGTTCATAATTAAAAATAATATTTAACTAAAAAGTAATTTTTAAATTCAATCAACGTGTATTAAAACGTTTTTTTTAAGGGGTAATTCTACAAATAGCCCGGAGCTTAAAATGTTGGGTTTTTTTAGCCCCAAAAAAGTCGCTTTCTCAAAATAGCCTAAGGAGTAAGCGACTAATTATGGGAGCGACACGTGGCTTTTTTTTTTTTCTTTTTTTTTGCCCCTAGCGAAAAGTCGCTTAAAAAGTCAAAAAGTCGTTTAAAATCTAGTAAAAGTCGCTTAAAAATTGACTTTTTGGCTGCAAAAGGACACAAATAGTAAGTCGCTTAATTGAAAAAAAAATCGCTTTTTGAAAGTCGCTTATTTTCTGGGCTATTTTGAGAAAGCGACTTTTTAAAGCAAAAAAAACCTAACACCTTAAAAGACCGGCTACTCGTATATTTAGCCTTTATTTAATCAATAAAAAAAAAAAGTTACATTCAAGCAAGGGCCCTCATAAGTCATAACAACGGCCGTCGGAGCACTCGTTACACAATATATTTTCTTTTATAAATCTTGTTGCATATTAGCTGAGTGAAAACACGATGTTATGTTCAAAAAAAAAAATCACGATGTTGACTTTTTAATCCATGTGGATCTTTGGCATATTATAACGCCCTTCTTCTTCTTCTACGGTTTATTGATCGTAACTATCAGGTATGTACCTTCATTTCACTACCTCCTGATTATTTTAAGATCTTGTATAATTGCTGTGCTGTTACTTTAACATATAGATTTGTTTTCACCTTGTGTTATTTTGTGATTGTTGAACAAATTTAACTGAGAAATAATATAAGATTAGGGATTTTTATTCCACGGGGTTTGAACCCACGCCACACAGACTCACACCAGGTAAAGCCTCCCTTTTCAGGAGGTTGGCGTGGCCACTTCAAGGTTTTTTTTAGGGAAACTTTTAATGTTGTTATAGACGGTATAAGTGTCTTTGCTGTTGCCATAATTAAACGGGTAAACGTAGAGGGAAAGGGCGTCCTATGGCTCTAATTTACGCGGCCTAACTGGTATTCCCGTGGCTGTTTTCAGACTTTTTTGCCGGCCATCCCAAGATGTTTCAGGGGAGGTTCAAACCTGGCTATTCCCGTGACCTTCAGGGACACCTTACCACCATAGGCCACTTATCAGTAAATTTTATCTTAACATTGTAAGATCAATTGAGGAATGAGAAACTGCCCAAATGGTCCTTAATCTATGTAGACGCTTGAAATATTATGTGAATACGATGATGATGAAATGCTTATATTTTTGTTAAATTGGGGATTTGGATGTATTAAATGGGCTTAATGAACATATTAGAGATTACGAAAAAAAGAAGAAGAAGAAAACAGATTAGAGATGTGATGCGGTAGAATATTACTGTAATTTTTTTGTGTATATCGGTTAATGGCCTCATCCGTCAATAGATTTGTGGTGAGGGGAATAATGAGGTTTTGTATTGGTAGTTAAGTGCCGAATGCTAAATGCTAATGCATGTTGTGCGGCACAGTCCCTTTAACCAGCTCTCTGGTTTTATATATGTGCAATCATTTCAATCTTTCTAGAGTTCTCGTATTGAGTTCTTCTCTTAAATTACTTTGCCCACAAGATTTTCCGCCTAAATCTATTTGTGTGAAAGTATCTGATTTATATGATTTGTCGTAGACTCGTAGTGTATATAGCAAAACCTAATTACAACAGATAACATGCCCGCTATATAGGGTAATGACTGCAAATATTTTTTACAAACAACACCTAAGAACAACCGATGAAACATTGGTGCCACTAATATATCGAAACGGTAGACTGGTAAGTGTGGTAGGATGAACTCACATGGACGGGAGACTCCCTTTGGAATCTGGAATATTGAAACAAGGTCAAACACTAGTGAAGCTTATAATCAGAAAAAAAAATGTAGTCCTGCTATCTATTTTTCTGTGAATTACATGCCCATCTAAAATTCTTTTCTTATCCTTTCTTGTGTTCATCTCTGACTATAGGGGTGTTTGGTATAGCTAATATCAAACTACTTATTTGCTTAAAAAATAAGCAGGTAGCAACCTGCATAATTTTAAGTGCTAATTTATCAAGGTAGCAACCTGCATAATTTTAAGTGCTAATTTATCAATAAAAATAGCAGATAAGCAGTTTCACCAGAACACTCAAAAGGTCAAACCTTACTGCTTATTAAATTCATCAGATAAGCAATCCCAAATACCCTCTAAGAATCATTGAAGTACCATGGTTGAGTCTTCTATTAGCCATCAAAGTGTTAGCAATTTATACGTAGAATAAGTTATAAATTAAGTTGGTGTGTGCAGATCTTGCAATGGAATCAGATACAGATCCTGACCACACCATGATGATTGAGCAGAATGTTCCGCTTAACATTCCGATTGATCCATCAAGAGCTCGTTTTCCATGCAGCATTGTATGGACACCCCTTCCTGTTGTTTCATGGCTCCTTCCTTTTGTTGGTCATACTGGTATATGCAGAGAGGATGGGGTCATCCTAGACTTTGCAGGACCTAACTTTGTGTGTGTTGATAACTTCACATTTGGGAAAGTGGCTCGTTACATTCAAATAAACAAAGACAAGGTATTTTGTTATTATTATAGCCTATCGATGGCATTTATATCGTCAAACTTTCATAAACTATATTTCAAGTCAACACTTTGTCTTACACTTCTGTTCCTATGCTACAGTGTTCCATGTATAACAATGAAGAAGAATTTAGACTAGCAGAATCGGGAAGAAACCAACATACATGGGATGACGCCTTAAAAAAGAGCACACAAGAATACCAACATCGAGCATATAACATCCTAACTTGCAACTGCCATTCCTTTGTGGCCCACAATCTCAACAGGATGGAGTTTCAAGGAGGTGGGTGGAACGTGGTGAACATTGCAACTTTGATTCTGCTGAAAGGACAATGGGTAGATAAGACAGCTATGATTCGAGCTTATGCCCCATTCGTGATCATATTCATTGTAGGTATCACTTTTGGAGGAGCTAGTTTTCTTACTTTTTTGGCATTTTTCGCGATTCTTCTTGTTGGATGGTATCTCTTAGGTACTTATTGGTTCAAAAACTTAATACAGCTGTAGGTTGTATCTTCGTTTTATGTCTCAATTTGATTGACAGTATTCAAGAATATCGTTTGTGTGAAAGTTTTGGTGAACCGAGGTTCTTTTCATCTGTGTCAGCGCAAATATAGTGAGACTAACAAAAATTTCTAGAGCAAGTTATGTAATGACGTGAAGCTTTTAAAAATCTCTATGTTAATTCTTTTATTTTCTTCCTAACATATCATCCTTGACTTTTGTAGTCAACTGTATTATCTTTCAGGCCACGTTTGGTACAACAGTATTGTCCTTTGTTAAAAGCTACACAAACATACAAATTATTGCAAACACATATCTATTTGCAAGAAAATTGTCAAGTTTCCCAAAGCAGGCAGTTACTCTCTTGATTAGGTTGTTGAGTCAGCTATTGCCTGCGGGTTATCAACATTTTGCAAAAAATATTTGTGCATTTAAAATTAACATGTTTTTATCCTTTTCACGTTTGATACTTTTAGTTTTTTGCACCTGAGGCAGTGAAGCTCCTCAACACTTCAACGTGTTATTGTTGGTCCCTTAACACGTTTAGAGTTAACTAGAAAGTTAATCTATTTGTGTTTATGACTAATACAATGTTATGATTAATTCTAACAGTTATAAAACGTGAATCTAGAAAACTCAAGATAATTTTCAACGTTTAAATTCTTATTAGAAATGAATCAAAGAATCTATATCCAAGTGTTTTGCGGAACAAACACTTGGGATTGAATAGACAAGGTATGGTGGTGTCTCCTATCTAAACTCAAGTTTTGCTTGAGTGGTAACAATGCGACCTCACTGAGCTATCTCAGGGATACGTTACTCTTTGTAGGAGAGAAGTTGTTTTGCAAAAGTCTAAGCTTTAATTGTACAAAACACACCCAATTTCTCTCCTTCTCAATCTATTTATACACAAGTAAACTGAGTAAAAGTAATTAAAATATTACAAGTTGTTGAGCAAGCGTGTCTGACAATTACAACAGTAATTGTCATTTCTAAGAACCACTAGAAATGGCCTATTAAGTCTTTAGAAGTGGTTGGTCTGACACTCCAAGACTTTAAGCCGTCTTAGGAAGGATTTCTTCCTGACAAGATAAGATTTGATCTTATCTTAAATCCTTCCTAGATATTTCTGCCTTTCTTCTCAGGCACTTAGTTCTTCAGGACACGCTTCTCAGTTATCACTCTTAATTACTTCATTGTTGTTGAGGAGACTGGGGTTCAGTGAGTTCTTGTCAAACACTTACTGAACCATCATCTTCTTCTTTGGCTTAAGTGCTACATCAGGGAGTACCGCCTTCCTGAGTAGTGAATCCTTCTACTTGAATTCGCCTTAAGCATCCTGAAGATGACTCACTGAGAGGTTGTTCTCTCAGTGACTTGAATTGTTCTCGGTTTAAGTTAACACTTAGTTAATTTGTGTCCAAATCATGTTTTAAGTATTCTTGGGTTTTTCCTGACCCAACAATCTCCCCCTATTTGGATATAAATTATTCCTAAGTGTTTTGATCAGTTATGAGTGAGCTAATGACTTCTACTCATACTGAATGTACTAGAATGTAAATAAGGACACTGAAATAATAAAAACATCATCTTATTAGTATTATTACAAGTCCTAACAAACTAAGTACAAAAGGGATAGTGGGGGTATTCAGGCAGATTTATCAGTTCAACTTAATACCAAGGGCTTCAAGCTTGGGCTTCTTTGACTGCAGCTCTTGTTGGTCAGGGTGCTCACGGATTTTCCTTTTCAGATCTTGACAAAACTTCACATTTTCAGGACTCTTGAGTGGAGAGGCCATCATTAGAAAACCAAGCATAGCTTTGATCCCTGAAAAATCGATATCACTCCACCTCTGGAAGGCTTGGTCTCCGAACTCATCAATGAAGAACAAACCTCTTTCAAGTTGTTCAATGACCACATTGTTCCTGAAAGGAACACCTTCAGGGAGAGCCCTATTGCAGTCAAGACCAGGAACCTTGATCTCAGGCTCAGCTTCAATCTTCTTTCTTTTTCTTGAAGAAGACTGAGAGGGAGCTGGTTGTGCTGAATCAGGAAGAAGAGATGGAGTGCCAAGTTCCTGAGGTGCAGCTGCCAATCTTTCGTACCTCAGACTCAAGGACTTCAACAGACTAGGGACCACAACATTTGATTTCTTTGCTATTAATGGACCCAACTCATCCAATTCTGTGATCCCAAAGTCAGCGAATCTGAAAGGTTGAAGAACCTCAAAGTCTCTTTTGTCAGCACTTCTATAGACAGTGACAACGGCAGGATTGGTGTTTCGATGAATTTGAACATCAGTGATTGGTTCTGGATTCAACCTGTTAGTCATATACCACTGATATTTCTTAATCCTGTTCTGCCTGATCTCTTCAGCCCTTTTATTCCTTTCCTCCCTTTTCTTCCTGAGAGTGATCATCTCCTCAGTCTGAGCTTTTACAAAAGTCATACCACCCTCTCTTCCTGAAAGAGCCTTAGCCTCAAGACCAATCTTCTCAGCCTCTTCATGAACAACCTTAATAATAGCAGGCTTGCTCACCTTTTCTTCCTCCTTTAACTTCTTCTTTGCTTCCTCTTTCTCCAGGTAAGCACTGAGTTCATCAACTGAGAAGTGGTGAAGAACTCCATCAATTTCATAAGGGATCCTGGCTGGTGATTCAGGATCCTTTGCTACCAAGATTGGTGCTGGTTGAGGCTCAGGATCAGTGAGGATGCCTTTGCTTTTATCTTGATGGGTGGAAGAAGCTTCAGGAATCTCCCCTTCAGTGTGAGAAGGAGGTTGCTGGCTTGTGGAAACTTCAGGGACTCCAGTGTCTTTCTCCCCCTCAACTGTTGCTTGAGCCATGGTGATAGCAAGAGTTGGAGCCACTGAAGCAGCAGGACCCTTGAAAGCCTGATAGATCTCAGTCATCATTGATTTGATGTCCGAGGTGTCTTTCTGAAGAGTTGAGATCTTATCCTCAAGAGATGCCTGAGAAGATTCGATGCCTGACATCCTTGACCCAAGAGACCATGCCAAGGATGTTGAAGATTGTGCCCAAGTACCCAGATGGTTTTCCTGAAGACCCAAAGAAGTCCTGATTGAGTCCAATGAAGAGCTAAGACCCTGAATATTAGAATCCTTCAGTAAGCTGAGAAGATCACTGAATTCAGCTGATTGCTTCTGCTAAGTCTCAGCAGCTTGAAGGACCTTCTTGTTGAGTTCCGGGTCATCCTTGACAGCTGTTTGAATAGTTCCAAGGCTTTTGGTGATGCCTTCAAGAGTAAGATTGAACTTCCTGAGATGAAGATCAATAGCTGTCAGGGAGTTATTGGTGTCAGAATGTATCTCGTTCACATTGATGAGTAGCCTTTTACTCATCATTTTATACCCGAAAAACCCCACAAAAATGACCAAAAACACCCGAATGGACCATATATTGTTACAAATATCCTTGGATTGTGTTTTATGTGTTTTAGGTACAAAAGGATTGAAAACGGGGCAAATATGGACAAAACCGAGCTTGATTTGGAAAAGAGCCGGAAAAGATTTTTCATATGGATTTTTATTCAAGCTCAAGAATCCCAAAAATGGCCCTTGGATAATTTCAGATTTACAAATTGGTCCCTTGATTAACTTTGGAGAAATAGCAGATTTGGCCCTTGAAGTTTGCATGATTTACAACTTTGGTCCTTTTGTTAAATCTATTTTATCTTAACTAAATCCAATCCCAGCCAAACCCTTTAACCCATTTAAATATAACCCAAACCCAGTCCACTAAACTTAACTAAAACCCATCAGCCCACTACAACTACCCAAGCCCACCCACCAGCCCAATGTCTAATTCTAACAATACCCGGTCAAACATGGGTCAAAACCCATCCCGTTTATAACTAAATACGGGTCAAACTATAAGAAAAAGTCAAAATCCCCAAAAAAGCTTCACTGTTTATCTTCTTAATCATCCCAAATCCCGCCTAACCTAGATAATCCCAACCAGTCACCATCACCTCCCACTACCATCCAAGAACCATCACCATGGTCCCCCCCCCCATCCACCTCAGCAATCCTAGGGCCAAGAAAAGGATCAACGGCTCAAATTAGAAGTTGTGGAGATCAAGAAAATCTGAGGGTCAAGAAATTAGCTCAAGGGCACATCTGGGATTACACTCACATGGAAAGCACAAGCTGAGGAAGATAGAAACCCTAGTTATTTGAGTATAAATAGTTTAGGTAGCTCAGTAGTTTTCTTAGGTTTATTTATCTTAAATTTAGGTATTTTTCTTTTTTTTTCTTTTATTGTTATTTATCCTGTTTTTTTTGAATTCCAGTAATGTAATTTCAATTTAATTAATGAAATTTAAGTTTTCTTGTTTTTATTACTCGGTCAACCTTAGTCAAACTCAGCTTATTGCTTATTCTCTGTGTTTCATTACCAGTTTTCATTGCTTATTTAATCTCATTAGGGCTTTAATTTCATATGTCTTTTTAGCTTTTTAGCTTAAATGTTATTTTGCCTAGCTCACTAGCATAGCAGCCCTGCACAAAGGGGTGTTTGGCTCAATGAGTTAAAACGGGTAAAATAGTGACCACTGTTTAAGTGCATCGTGGTAAGTTTTAATCCACCCTAGTGTAGTTTATACAAACTATCTTTAGGTTGTCTTTAGTTAGTTTAAAGCTTTTTGAGGTTTTTGGTTCCTTAGTAGAAGTTAAGTGGATGACTGCCTTTATTTAGCTTATTGAGAGATAAGCAGTTTTTTTTACTCTCTAGTTGCTATTTCTGAGTTGCTGTTAGTGTATTTAGTAGAATCTCTAGAGTTGGATCTATTGCTAGTGGAACTAATTTGGTTTGAGCCAATTTTTTATTTGCAGTCTGCACATAACAAAACCATATGCAGTCTGCAAGTTTTTTTTAAGCTCAGTTTATAAGCTCATTATAAGACCTTGATTCCAGCCCTGCTGTTTTCAAGCCCCTAGACATATGAACTTTAGCTCTTATTAGTTTCATGGTATTTGCTCTTCATTACCTAGCTTAAAAATAAGCTTGAAATCACCTCAGTAGGGTGATTCAAGTCTGTGCAATCAGTCCCTTTATCCATAGTGTAGCTTAATTTCATCCCTATTGCCTGCTGTTCTGTTACCATGGCTTTAATCCCAGCTTATTTGTGGTATTTAAATAGTATTGTAGTTTTATTAACAGCTTATTTATCAGTACTTAATTAGCTTTAAAAAGAAAAACAAAAAAAAAATGTTTTACAAAACTGCCACAACTGGGGTTCGAACCCCAGACCTTTCACACACAACACCAACACCTCAACCAATATGCTCAAGTTATGCTTATGATACATCTTGCAACATTTAATTCTTATCCCTCTTTTCATTTTTAGCCTATTCGAACTTATTTGATTTTTCCCAGCTTATTGAAATAAGCTGGGACCTTTTTCATAATTTTCCTAGCTTCTGTTTACCTAAAAGTATTTTTACAAAAATTTCCAGAATTTTCTCTTTTCATTTAGTATTTTTAGTTATTTATTTTCTTTTAAATAGTTTTTAATTCGTATTTAATTATTAAAAAGTCAAAAAAATATAATTCTTTTTTTCAAAATTTTATTTTGTCATTTAGGACTTAGGAAAATTATTTTGGTACCCGTAGGTTTATTTTTCATAAAATGTTATGTTTATGCTCGTTATTAGTTTCCGGTTTACGTTATTTGATTTTCGTGTTATTAGATATTAGTAACCAAAATTGAACCTCGTTATTTCAAGCATTTTAATTCCAAACCGAAAATGATATCCTCAATTTCACGCCTCGTTGGGACTATGACCCGGGTATTCACTTGTCCGGCTTATTACAATTGATTGTTGCGTTAAATCGTAGCGAGTTAACTTTTCTTCGTGAGAGGTTTTAGCTTGTGACCCGTTTTGCACAGCGATCAATTTTTGGCGCTGCTGCCGGGGAGGTGTGTTGCGACAATATCATTACGGTTTGACGATTAGTGACTTGAAGATCCTTCCTCGTGAAGTTTCGTATATATCTTGTGAATATTTTTTTTATCAAAAATCCAAAAAAATTGAAAAACCTTGAAAACGCAAAAAGATTTTCTTCTCCAAATTATTTTTCATTTTTCTTTTGTGTTTTTCCATGTTTCTAAATTTAAATATCGAAAAATTATCTTCTTAATCCTTTTATTCGTTTAATTCTTATCTCCTTATCCTTCTATCCATTTAATTCTTCTTCTTTATGTCTTCATCTTACCATTATTCTTGTGAATGGTGTGGGGGTCCTCATAATGGTGGGAATTGTCCCGGTTGTAGCATGGTGGAATCGGGAAGCGGTTTTGTCTATGACCAAAATCCTTATTCTTACCATGAAACACCCAACTATTTCAACCAGCCACCACACCATGAGATGAAAACATATTCTTGTGAATATTATGGAGGTCCACACCCAAGTTTTGAACGTCAAGCAGGGAACACGTTTGTCTATGAACAAGTTCCATGTAATCAAAACTTCGGATATGACCATTATCCACATAATTCATCGCATCAGTCACAACAATCATATTGTTGTGAGTACTGTGGAGGTCCTCACTATAACTCTGATTGTCAAACGAGGAATCCGCTTGTCTATGAGTGTGGTCCTTGTAACAATTATGATTATTCTTATCATAACCAACCTCCACAGTATGAAACGATTCAAACACCACCTCAGCCAATCAATCCAGAAATTCTCCGTGATTTTCAAAATGCACTAAATGATCTTAAGGAATTTCTTAGTAAAAGACTTCCCCATGAAGAACCTCGTCAGAAAACTTATGGAGAACTTCTAGCTGAAGAACAAGCAGCTAGAGTAAGCTCCCAATATCGTCAAACTTTTGTTTACGATGACGACGATGATGAGGATTCTACGTGGGGAGTTTGTGAGAGTTCGTCAGCTGCAGCCACTCCCGTCCAGCAGAAGCTTTGCAGTAGTTCACCAGTTGCTGTCACACCCGTTGAAAAGCAGGAAGATACAAGAACTATGGGTGAATTATTAGAAGAAGAGCGGAGGCAAGTTATAAGAGCTCTATATGCTAAGCATAAGATCGGCGACGATCATGACGAGGAGTGTGCCCCTGCAGATCTTCAAATATCAGATGAACCTCTGAGTAGCAATCCCACTCCGCCTATCATTTCCGACTCTTCCCCTTCCCTCACTCCGTCTGAGGGAAGTGATCATCTCTTGGAAGAGATCGATGCTTGTCTTAAAGATGAATCAATTTCGCCGAAAATTGATGATTCTTGTCTTGATCCGGAGGGAGATATTCTTTTTCTTGAAAAATTATTGAACGATGAACCATTACCTTCTCTCCCTCCGAAGGAAGTTGAAATCAATCCTTCAAAAGAATTTGATGAGCTTGTTTCCGAAACATTCAACACGACTTTCACCAATCCTCTATTTGATTTCGGGTCTGACTTTACTTTCATTTCAGATAACCCTATCTTTGATAGTCAGATAAAGGAGAGTGATGAGTCCGTGACGGAACCCGAGCTCACTGATTATCATCATATGATTGATTCTCTTCATGAGGAGTTCTCCGATGAACTCACTCATATCATACCTCCTCCGGAGTATGATTACTTTGCCTTTAAGGAAGATCATGACCCAGGGGGAGAAGTACTCTATCCTAAGAGTTTGCTTGTCGATGATATCATCCCGACCCTCCCACCCGAGGTTTTTGTTGATGAAGAATGGATTTCCATTCTGATAATGATCTTTCTCCCCTTCTTCACCTATTCGGTGACTTCTCCTTTCCTTCACTCATTTGTAAGTGAAGATGTCATCTTTGACCCTGGCATCTCTCATTCTTTTGAGCCGTGGGTATCTCATCGGAGTGGAATTTTCAAGCACTTCAATGTTTATCCAAACATTTTGAATGAAAGTCCGATGGAGATTTTCTCTTCCACTTGCTTCCCCATGGATAATTAAATTCGGGGCGAGTCTAAGCTATATGACTTGATCAAAAACAAGCGCTTCGTGGGTGGCAACCCATGCCTATCTTCTATCTTCTTTCTATTTTCTAACACTAAGTGTGGGGGAATTCCTCTACTTGTTGCTTTGTTGTTGTGTGTTTGTCTTTGTTTTCAGGATTCCCGTAGATCGTGATGATTGATGCGCCTGTTTTCAATCCAGCCGCCCAATATCCGATCTTTATGTTTATGTTTATCCAGGGATATCTTAATTAATCCTTTTTGTGAAAAAGATTTCGTTTCAACACTTAGCTAGTAGTATTACCTTTTTACGTTCTATAGTGTCGGCTTAGGCCGGTACTTTGAATATTGAGGGCAATATTCAATTCTAAGTGTGGGGGGGAATTCTCATTTGACCCAAATTTTAAAAATATTCACATTTTGTACCTACTAGTCCCCTAGCACCCCCATTTTGACCAAAAATTTTAAAATTTTTATCGTATTTTTCGTCTAAAAGAAGTGTTTTGCACAATAAAAATAATTTGCTATACATTAATGCTTCGGTATTAGTGGAAGTTTAGACTTGATTAGGCTAGAACAAGGGAATCCCGACTCTGCTAGAGTGTTGATCTAGCTGCTACCCTTAACTTTTAGGCTAAGTTTTTACGAATTGTGCAAATGAAAATGCTAAGCGTGGAGTAGTTGGTTCTCTTTAGAGCTTATATAAGTAATCTATGGCTTTTTCTCCCAGGAGCTCCTAATCTGACTAAAATAAGTGCTATTTTCAAACTTTTGAACGAAAAAACCGTTTTTGTTAAGCAAATAAATTTTTATACAATCTTGATTTAGAATACTAGTTCAAAGTTTTATTTAAATTTCGGAACAAGCATACTTTCGTAAACATAATAAGAATGCAAAATGAAAGTGAGTCGTTGCTTGAAAGTTGCAAAAGTTAAAGTTTTAAGTATGAATAAATAAGTCCTAACCTTCGGTTCGAGATCGGTCCTTGGATCCTTATTACCAAAAGGCGTTTAGGTCTTGGCTACCCTCTTGCACCGGCCCTTGGACCCTTAATTCTGAAAGGCGTTAAGGTCTTGAAACTCTCCGTTGTAACGGCCCTTGGATCCTTTATTCCGAAAGGTGTAAGGTCTTGGAATTTCCCCGTGAAGCTCCGTAGTTTATGGTACAAGAATGAGTTAAGTCAAAAAAAAAAAAAAAAATGAAAAAGATGTTTATGTTTGTTGCTTATGAATAAATGTGAGAAACTTGCTTCTTCTTAAATTTAAATCGAAAGTTGAACTAGTGTTCGTCAAAATTGTCTAAAAGTTGGACGGTGATTTAGAAATTGTTGACTTCAAAGATCCCGTGAGCTCCGATACTATTCTCGAGGGTGTAAAAACCTAGCCTCCTAAGTTTACTAAGGACAAGCTGAGAAGAAAGTCGCTACATGGAGTGATCTCACCTTTGAATCTCTAATTTCTAAATCATTGTCGGTTTTTAACCCTAATAAATGTCGATTTTTACGGTCAAAACTTTGAAAACAAGCACACACACCTAACTTAAATAACTTTGGGAGCGAAAAGTTAAGTCTCGGCTTACATAGATTACTAATATAAGTAGCGTTAGCATTTTACAAAAACGTTTGCACAAGGATTTTAGACTTAGTTGGGGAGTATAAAAAGAGGATGACGATTACAATTCCCCGGAGTCACCCATTTTGTGTGATTCCCGTTCCATGATGCCATTTTTGAAAATCAAGCAGGATATTTACGTTTGTTCTCGTTTAAATTACTTGCATTTTATAATAAAGTCAAAACGGGGTGATATATTTTTTGGTAACCTTAATATTTTTTTGATCCTTTCATTACTTCATATGATGGGATTGCTAGGGACTAGCAATTGTTTAGTGTGAGGGATTGATGAGTGGCCTTTTACTCATCATTTTATACCCGAAAAACCCAACAAAAATGACCAAAAACACCCAAATGGACCATATATTGTTACAAATATCCTTGGATTGTGTTTTATGTGTTTTAGGTACAAAAGGATTGAAAACGGGGCAAATATGGACAAAACCGAGCTTGATTTGGAAAAGAGCCGGAAAAGATTTTTCATATGGATTTTTATTCAAGCTCAAGAATCCCAAAAATGGCCCTTGGATAATTTCATATTTACAAATTGGTCCCTTGATTAACTTTGGAGAAATAGCAGATTTGGCCTTTGAAGTTTGCATGATTTACAACTTTGGTCCTTTTGTTAAATCTATTTTATCTTAACTAAATCCAATCCCAGCCAAACCCTTTAACCCTTTTAAATATAACCCAAACCCAGTCCACTAAACTTAACTAAAACCCATCAGCCCACTACAACTACCCAAGCCCACCCACCAGCCCAATGTCTAATTCTAACACTACCCGGTCAAACATGGGTCAAAACCCATCCCGTTTATAACTAAATACAGGTCAAACTATAAGAAAAAGTCAAAATCCCCAAAAAAGCTTCACTGTTTATCTTCTTAATCATCCCAAATCCCGCCTAACCTAGATAATCCCAACCAGTCACCATCACCTCCCACTACCATCCAAGAACCATCACCATGGTCCCCCCCCCCCCAATCCACCTCAGCAATCCTAGGGCCAAGAAAAGGATCAACGGCTCAAATTAGAAGTTGTGGAGATCAAGAAAATCCGAGGGTCAAGAAATTAGCTCAAGGGCACATCTGGGATTACACTCACATGGAAAGCACAAGCTGAGGAAGATAGAAACCCTAGTTATTTGAGTATAAATAGTTTAGGTAGCTCAGTAGTTTTCTTAGGTTTTTTTAGCTTAAATTTAGGTATTTTTCTTCTTTTTTTTTCTTTTATTGTTATTTATCCTGTTTTTTTTTAATTCCAGTAATGTAATTTCAATTATATTAATGAAATTTAAGTTTTCTTGTTTTTATTACTCGGTCAACCTTACTCAAACTCAGCTTATTGCTTATTCTCTGTGTTTCATTACCAGTTTTCATTGCTTATTTAATCTCATTAGGGCTTTAATTTCATATTCTTTTTAGCTTTTTAGCTTAAATGTTATTTTGCCTAGCTCACTAGCATAGCAGCCCTGCACAAAGGGGTGTTTGGCTCAATGGGTTAAAACGGGTAAAATAGTGACCACTGTTTAAGTGCATCTTGGTAAGTTTTAATCCACCCTAGTGTAGTTTATACAAACTGTCTTTAGGTTGTCTTTAGTTAGTTTAAAGCTTTTTGAGGTTTTTGGTTGCTTAGTAGAAGTTAGGTGGATGACTGCCTTTATTTAGCTTATTGAGAGATAAGCAGTTTTTTTTACTTTCTAGTTGCTATTTCTGAGTTGCTGTTAGTGTATTTAGTAGAATCTCTAGAGTTGGATCTATTGCTAGTGGAACTAATTTGGTTTGAGCCAATTTTTTATTTGCAGTCTGCACATAACAAAACCATATGCAGTCTGCAAGGTTTTTTTAAGCTCAGTTTATAAGCTCATTATAAGACCTTGATTCCAGCCCTGCTGTTTTCAAGCCCCTAGACATATGAACTTTAGCTCTTATTAGTTTCATGGTATTTGCTCTTCATTACCTAGCTTAAAAATATGCTTGAAATCACCTCAGTAGGGTGATTCAAGTCTGTGCAATCAGTCCCTTTATCCATAGTGTAGCTTAATTTCATCCCTATTGCCTGCTGTTCTGTTCCCATGGCTTTAATCCCAGCTTATTTGTGGTATTTAAATAGTATTGTAGTTTTATTAACAGCTTATTTATCAGTACTTAATTAGCTTTAAAAAGAAAAACAAAAAAAAATGTTTTACAAAAATGCCACAACTGGGGTTCGAACCCCAGACCTTTCACACACAACACCAACACCTCAACCAATATGCTCAAGTTATGCATATGATACATCTTGCAACATTTAATTCTTATCCCTCTTTTCATTTTTAGCCTATTCGAACTTATTTGATTTTTCCCAGCTTATTGAAATAAGCTGGGACCTTTTTCATAATTTTCCTAGCTTCTGTTTACCTTAAAGTATTTTTACAAAAATTTCCAGAATTTTCTCCTTTCAGTTAGTATTTTTAGTTATTTATTTTCTTTTAAATAGTTTTTAATTCGTATTTAATTATTAAAAAGTCAAAAAAATATAATTCTTTTTTTCAAAATTTTATTTTGTCATTTAGGACTTAGGAAAATTATTTTGGTAACCGTAGGTTTATTTTTCATAAAATGTTACGTTTATGCTCGTTATTAGTTTCCGGTTTACGTTATTTGATTTTCGTGTTATTAGATATTAGTAACCAAAATTGAACCTCGTTATTTCAAGCATTTTAATTCCAAACCGAAAAAGATATCCTCAATTTCACGCCTCGTTGGGACTACGACCCGGGTATTCACTTGTCCGGTTTATTACAATTGATTGTTGCGTTAAATCGTAGCGAGTTGACTTTTCTTCGTGAGAGGTTTTAGCTTGTGACCCGTTTTGCACAGAGATCACACATCATCATGATAACTTTCAACATCTGCCTTCAGGTTGGCATAGTGAACAGCAGCTACATTGTGATGATCGAACATATCTTCAGTGAGACCAGTGTAAAGAGCTCTATTGGTCTTGAGTAGGAACTTGACCAATTTTCTTTCAGTGAGGGGAAGAGAGTCATCATACTTTTTGAGGATGTCCACAGTATCAGAAGAATCAGAAGATTGAGAACCTGACTCTTCACTTTGGTGTGGAGATGACTTATGTGATTGTTCAAGTTGTTCATCATTTTCCATATCCTCACCTGCCTCAAACACTTCTTCATCACTCTCCTCCTTGAGCTCATCATCAGACTCAAGAAAAGCCTGAATGTCCCTCATGGACTCAATACCCAAAAATTCAACCGGCTCCTCTTCATAAGAAGACTCGCCTTTGTTTTGGCCAGGTCCTGACCCCGTTGTCATAATAACTGAGTGGGTTTGCTCAGCCTGACTAGCCATAATAACTGGGGTAACACCAGCCTGGCTTTTGGGGGCAGTTCCTGAGAGAATCGGACCGCCTGAGGGGTTTATGGGTTCCGTATCAGCGGGTTGTTTCTTTCCCTCTGAGTCTTTGTCCCCCTTAGCACCTTCAACCACTGATGGGTGTTTTCCAGTGGTATCACTAGGTACTGATTGTGAAAGTTGATGGACCCCCTTCCCATCAGGATTGTGCTATCCTTTTGGGGATTTAGGGTCCTTTTCTCCCTGAGATCCTAAGGGTGATTGCTCAGGAACGTTAACGGGATGTGAATGTTTGTGGGTCCCCTTCTCAGTAAGGTAGTGCTGCCTTACCGAGGATTTAGAACCCTTTTCTCCCTTGGGAACTGATTGTTTTTTGACAGTTCCTTCATCGGGATGTGAGGGGGTGTGGGTCCTCTTCCCAGTAGGGTGGTGCTGCCCTACCGAGGATTCAGGACCCTTTCCTCCCTTGGGCACTGATTGTGATTTATCAGTACCTTCATCGGGATGTGAGGGGGAATGGTTCCTGATCCCTCTGACTTGTTTATGTCAGTGGAATCATGTGGAAAGGGTGTGCCCGAGGTCACTGAGGATGATTGCTCAGTGACCTCCGTTGGCCTTTGTTTTGTGGTCAAGAGGGTCTCAGAAATTGGTGTCTCAGAGGTCTCGGCCTTTTTCAACCTCTTTTTAAGGTTGAGTTGGTTTTGAGGATCAGTCTTAGTGGCGAGTGGCTTGGGTCTAACCACCTGGCTGGACTGACCCTTCTTTGTCTTCTTCACCTTTTTGATCGGTGAAGGAACTGGTGAGACAGCTACCCTGAATGACTGATTGCATGTATTCAGTCAGGGCAATATGTGTAACCTCACTGATGCCACTAGTGAAGTTTGACTTGTGCAGGACGTCAGGCTTCGTACCTTCTGCATCAGGCCTCACGTAGTCAGAACCAAGTAGGTCCTGAAGCACACAGGAAACAAATCTAGGGTAGGACATATGCCTTTGCCTATGTTTTCCTGAGAGCTTAGAAACAAGGTCCCGGAAGATTATTCCTCCGATGTCAATTTTTGTACCCTCAAGGAGACTGAACAGCATCAATTGTTGTGATGAGTTCAATTGTTCCGTAGAGGATTTATTTCCACCCAGGACCTGAATGACAAATGTCATCAGTATCCTCCAGATAGGATGGAACCATGTTTTGACTACTGGAGCTTTCTCCAATAAGCCTCCAGCAGACGTTGTAGGACGTCTGGGGTCGTGGGGTGCTAAAAAGATCAGTTCATTCTTTATGTCCTGATCAGTAGGGTTGGGTGCAAACGCTTCAGCAAAGTCAAGGCCTGTGGCTTTGATGAAGGTTGAGTAGCCAAAGGAGAGGGTTCTGCTCCCATTCATCACCGTGAAGGTGATGATTGACTCTTTGGTGTCTTTGGGGCTGGTAGCCACAGCCGTGCACCAGAATTCCCTCAAATAGTCATGGTAGATGACTGAGGGGGTGTGGGTGAAAGCCTTTGCAAGAAAACAATTACGAAGAAATTTCATAACGTTCTTGTAGGCTGGGTAGTTTTGTGGATAAGAGAAATTTCCTACCACATTGTTCTTTGTTAGGTCAACGTCCCCAGTGTGGAACTCCACATTGGGGGCGTATGTGATAGCTTTAGAAGAAGCCATTTGTGGGTAAGTCTGGGTTTGACTAAGGTTTCTGGGTTTCTAAAGCTTAAGAATACACACACAATTTGTTTTTGAGAATTAAAAATGGCAGAGTTTTGCTTAAGATTCTATAAAAACGTGTGTGTGTTTCTTTTGGTTGGGTTATTTATAGGGAAGTGGAGATGGGGGTGTTTTAGGCATTTGAGCGGTTTCTATTTAATTCAAAAATAAGTTTAGAAATTATTTTGAATAAAACGGTTTGAGATCCGCATTAAATGCCACCACTCCACTTTTCCTCTTTTTTCACAACTGTCAAGGTGAACAGTTGAGCAGTTTCTGCAAAAGGAGAAGTTGCAGAGTTTTCATCATCACACAGTGTTTTGTGTGAGAGAGGGCATTGAATGCCAAGTTGGGAAGTGGGGGCCCATAGGTGCATGCCAGAAAGGCAAAAAGAACAAATATTCTTATTTTAAATAAGAATTCAGTTACCAACCTCGGACATTTACTAACTAGATACTTAGAGCATTTAAGTTAGTATTGAATGTCCTTTTTCAGGGCCCTGAATGACTTTTCATTCAGTGATGGTTTTTCAGGGACTTGGGATTAGTCACTGATGATTCAGGAATATGGAATGATTCCTGAGCTACAAGGATTCAGGAACTTGGGTTTAGTTCCTGAACCTTAAAGATTTCAGGAACTTAGGTTTAATTCCTGAGGTTGAGGATTCAGTGATTTGTTTTCACTGATGTACACATTGAGTCAGGGACCTGAGGTTTTAAGAATTTACACTTCAGTTGGAAGGATTCAATCAGTGGACTGATTCTCGATATCCAACATTCCTAATTCAGCTTTCAGTCTTGTGAAAGTTGGTTCATCCAAAGGTTTGGTGAAGATATCAGCTAACTGATATTCAGTAGGGATGAAGTGTAATTCAATGTCACCATTCATGACATGGTCCCTGATGAAATGATATCTAATATCAATGTGTTTTGTTCTCTGATGAAGAACAGGGTTGTTTGAGATTGCAATTGCACTTGTGTTATCACAAAAGATGGGTACCATCTTATACTGAATTCCATAGTCACTGAGTTGACTTTTCATCCAGAGTACATTTGCACAACAACTAGCTGCTGCAACATATTCAGCCTCAGCTGAGGACAAGGAAACTGATTGTTGCTTCTTAGCACTCTAACAGACTAGTTTCCCACCAAGTATTTGGCAAGAGCCTGAGGTGCTTTTTCTGTCCATGTTGCATCCAGCATAGTCAGAGTCTGAGTATCCTTTAAGATCAAGGCCTGAGCATTTTGGATAATATAATCCAAGGTTTGGAGTACCTTTCAGGTACCTGAATATCCTTTTCACAGCAGTGATGTGTGATTCTCTTGGGTCAGATTGATATCTGGCACATAGACATACTGAGAATTGGATATCAGGCTTTGATGCAAGTAGATACATCAGTGATCCTATCATTCCTCTAAAGAGAGTTTGATTTACTGGTTTACCAGTGAGATCAGGACCAAGCTTGTTTGGGGGAACCATGGGAGTCTCGACTGAGGCACAGTCACTGAGTTCATACTTTTTCAGTAAATTCTTAACATACTTCTCTTGACTGATAGTGGTTCCTTTATCAGTCTGCTTGATCTGAAGACCAAGGAAGTAGGTTAATTCTCCCATCATGCTCATTTCAAATTGCTTAGCCATTAGTTTTTCAAATTGTTTGCAAAGCTTGTAACTTGTTGAGCCAAAGATGATGTCATCAACATACACTTGTACTAGTATGACATCAGTATTTGTCTTATAGATAAACAATGTGTTGTCTATCTTGCCTCTGACAAATTTTTTTTGGATCAGAAAGGCTGAGAGAGTTTCATACCATGCCCTGGGAGCTTGTTTCAGTCCATAAAGGGCTTTATTAAGCTTACAGACATGATCAGGAAACTCATGGCTTTCAAATCCAGGAGGTTGCTGAACATAAACTTCTTCTTTCAGTGAACCATTTAAGAATGCACTTTTAACATCCATTTGGTATACCTTGAAGTTCATGTATGTAGCAAAAGCAAGGAAGATCCTGATGGCTTCCATCCTTGCTACTGGTGCAAATGTTTCTTCATAGTCAATGCCTTCTTGTTGATTATAGCCTTTGGCTACAAGTCTGGCTTTGTTTTTAATGACTATGCCATTTTCATCAGTTTTGTTTTTGAATACCCATTTCATGCCAATGACTGAGACATTCTCAGGAAATTTGACCAAGGTCATTACCTTGTTTCTGTCAAATTGTTCCAGTTCATCATACATGGCCTGAACCCAACTTGGATGTGTAAGTGCTTCTTTAACACTTTTGGGTTCAATTGTGGAAATGAAGTCCACAAATAGGCATTCATTGGCTGAGGCTGCTCTTAGACTAGCAGCCATGCTCCTGGTGAGCATGCCTTCAGTAGGCTCTCCAATAATATTGACAAGTTCAATGTCCTGAGACCTAGTCCAACTTTCCTGAGGTCCTGGATACTGATTTGAACTTGTGGAGGCCTGATTGGGTAGAGGGGTTGGTTCTGGAGTAGACACATGATCATTGATTGGATCTTGAGTGTCTACCTGATCACTGAGATTGTTTGGTTCTTGAGCATTTTGAACAGACTGATTAATTTCATCAGTGTTTGCATGTGCCTCAACAAACTCAGTGATGGTTGGGTTAGGTAGGTTGTGAGGGATTATGTAATAGGAGAGGTTAGCATCATCTTGATACTGAGTAGAAGGATTGTTTTCAGGAAGATATTCATCAGGAGGATATCTTGAAGAGTTATCAATTCCTATCTCTTCTACTGAGGCAGTTGAGAACCTGATTGCATCAGTGCTCTCATCAAAGGTAACATGAAATGTTTCCTCAGTCTGCTGTCTCCTTGTGTTGAACACTCTGAAGGCTTTTGAGACAAGTGAGTATCCCAGGAAGTATCCATCATCAGCTTTTGCATCAAATTTCCCTAAGTGATCCTTGTGATTATGAATAAACACAGGACACCCAAAGACATGAAAGTAGCTGATGTCAGGGATTCTTCCTTTGAATAACTCATATGGGGTTTTCCCATGTCTCTTGAAAATGATGGATCTGTTTTGTGTATAACAGGCAGTTTTGACTGCATCAGTCCAAAAATGGTTGGAAAGGACTGATCCACATAGCATTGTCCTAGCAGCTTCAATGAGTGTTCTATTTTTCCTTTCAGCAACACCATTTTGTTCAGGTGTGTATGGAGAGGAAAAGTTTTGGGAAATACCTTTCTCATCACAGAAACATTCAAGTTCATAATTTTTGAACTCAGTCCCATTGTCAGTTCTAATCTGTTTGACCTTAATGTCATTTTGATTTTCAATGTTCCTGACAAAGGACATGATTGTTTCAGCTGCCTGACTCTTTTTGATCAGGAAGAATACCCAAGTGTATCTAGAGTATTCATCCACTATGACCAGAGTATACTTCTCATGGTTAATAGACCTTGGACTGATAGGTCCAAATAGATCCATATGGAGAAGATGTAGGCAGTTCCTGATGGAAAAGTTGGTTTTGGTTTTAAAGGATGCTCTGTGATGTTTACCTTTTTCACAAGCTGAGCATGGTTTATCCTTTGAAAACACAAGTGATGGTAAGCCAAGGACCTTGTTTTGTTTTACAAGATTGTTTATGTTTTTAAAGTTCAGGTGGGTGAGTCTCTTATGCCAAAGCCAGTTGAGTGTATCAGTGGCCTTAGCAAAGAGACAAGTTCCATCCTGAGTTAGACTGGACATGTCTAATACATAAACATCTTGTCTTCTTGGTGCAATGAGGACAATTTCCTTATTTGCATTGAAGATGGTTCCTTGCTTATCATCAAACTGAACTATGTATTTTGCATCACATAGTTGACTGACACTGATCAGATTGTACTTAAGACCATTTACATAAGCTATCCTAGTAAAGACAATACCATTGCAGTTTACTGAACCATAACCCTCAATGAGACATGATGAATTATCAGCAAATATCACTTTGGGTCCTGGTTCTTCCACATATTTGTGCAGACGCTCCTTAACACCAGTCATGCTCCTTGAACATCCACTGTCTAGATGCCAAACAGGATCCCTGGCATGCCTCTGCACAAATAGTAAACTGGGTCAGTTCTTTCTAGGACTCCATTTCATGGAGGGTTTGGTATTGTAGGTCTTTATGAAAGTATTAATCGATTCATGGTCAGTGGTTGAGTGGACTGAGCTACCACATGTTTTGCATTTAGTCGCAGGGGTGGCCTCAGTAGTCTGGGAGGATTGTTTATTCATTCCTCTTCTTGACTGAATGACCATCTCTTTTCCTGATGATTTCTGAGTGGAACTTCCACTAGATTCACAGTGTTTGTCATTTTGACAATCCTGGGGATGATGGTGATTGAATCCACATAATGGGCAAGGTGGAAAAGGCTTGGCCGTTTGCTTCTGTTTCTGCTTAGAATCAGAAGGGTAGTTCAGGCACTGAGCCTTAAGTCCTGAAAAGTTTGACATGACTGAGCATTTTTTATGATCAGAGGTCCTGTGATCTTCCTTTTTGCAAATCATGCAATAAAGGACTCTATAGCAATCATCAGTGAGATGATTTGTATAGTTGCACAGTTCACACTTTTTCAGGGGTTTGGTTGGTTTGGGTTTGGTCTTTGAGGAAGCTGGTTTTTGTTCCTTCTTGGATTGAGAAGGTTTCTCAGAAGATGCAATCTTCTCTCCCAGCTTCCTGACCATTTCAGCCAACTGATCAAATTTTGAATCAGGGCTTTGGGTTGTTGCTTCAGAAGGGACTGAAGTTGATGAGTCATCAGTATTTACTGAGACTTCAAGGGTTGGTCTCTTCAGGATGGTTGTTCCCTTTCCTGATCTCTCCTTTGAAGAGTGTGGTGAGAAGACCATTAGTGGGAGGCCTAAGTTAGGTGCAGCACCCTGAAGGGTATTCAGTGGAGGAAGTGGTGGGTATGATTCTGATTTAGACTCATTCACAGACTCAGTATTACTGAGTTGTTCAGTGAGTTCGAGCTTACTGAGTTGTTCAGTAAGTCCAAGAATATTTTTCAAGGCCTGACTTTCAGGAAGCAAGATCTTTCCAGTCTCAAAGTTTGGTAACTTACTGACTGGGTTGTCCCTGACAATCCAATCATTAGACTTGGGAAGCATTTCTTGCTCAAAAGATATGCCAGCTGGAACAAAGTTTAGATCACTGTGACACACATTGGGATCAACCATAAGAGGGTCAATTCCAATGGTTTTCTGAGAGATTAATCCCACAGTGTCAAAAACCTTGGGGTTCTTCTTGGTCCAGCTTTGGATGACAGCCTTTTCTTTGTTAAGTTCAGTTTGTAGGGCTTTGTTTTGTTTCAAAATTTCAGTGTTATGAATTTGTAGAGTTATTGTTTCTAGTTTGGCTTGCTTTAGTACAAGCAGTTCATCTCTACATTTATTCAATTCTGACACAATATTGTTATATTTTGAAAACAGGTTAAGCCTTTGTTCCTCAACAAACTTTAGATCAACACAAATATAATTCATGTAAGACTGCCAATCAGAATCATCATCCATAGAAAGTAAAGTATTTACCTTCTTCATGGTGATGTTGACCCACTCTCCATTCCTAACATGGCTTTTTCCCACAGCCACCTGATCCTCTTCAGAAAGTGCCATCAGTGCACTAACTCTAATTTCCTCATCTGAGGAAACCTCTTCTTCATCCCAATCATATGCTTCAGCTACTAATACCTTGTTCTTTGTCTGAATAGGTTTAGATGTTTGAGCAGCCTGAGGCAATATGGGGTTAGTTTCAAGAAGTGCAAGTTTAGCTTTGATTTTCCTATATTTTGTTTCAAAATCCTTTTGACCCTTGTTTTGAAATTGTTGGGTGGACTGAAACATTTTAGGTTGAAACTTGCTAGTTCCTGAGAATTTGTAAGAGGGTTCTGAGATAGTTTTAGAATAACAGTCCCTAGCAAAATGACCCTTTTTACCACATTTAAAGCATTCAGTGGTCTCATTTGCTTTTGGTTTTGTAAAGTTGAACTGATTTCTTTTGATGAAACGTCTTGAACTAGCAAGGAGTGCCCTTTCTTGGAATTCCAAGTTCAAGTCGTTCAGGTACTCCTCACCAGTCCTTTCATCAATTTCTTCTTCAGAATCCTCTTGAAAATCCTGCACAACACCATTAGAATAGAAAGCAGTTGATATGGGTGTGGAGGTTAAGGCCTTTTTGGACTCAAGAGCTTTTGAGTCAGGGTATCTTCTTGAGATCAAGTTGTCTTCATAGACAAACTTCCCATAAATTTTAGGGAGCTCAAGGGTCTGAATGTGGTTAGCATTCCTCAGGCCTTGTGAGAAGTTGAGCCACTTCTCAGGGAGACTGTTGACAAAGCCAACATTTGTCTCATGCTTAGACAGTACAACACCATCATTTGATAATTCATTTATCAAAGTCTTGTATCTGGTGTAGGTCTGTGAGAGACTTTCAGAGTCTTTTGCCCTGAAAGTATTATACTCAAGTTTAAGGTCCATGACCCTATTTTCCTTGGTATCTGAGGGACCCTCAAAGCTGTTTACCAAGTCATCCCAAGTTTGCTTGGCTGTTAGACAGTTGATGACTGATTCCATTATATCGTCAGTAAGACATGATATAAGGATACTTTTCAGGCGTTGGTCTTGATTGACCACCCTCCTCTCATCAATGGTCCATTGGGCCTCAGGCTTGTTTAGCCCTGCGGCTGTCCTAGGGACAAATGGGCCATCCCTGATACAGGTGATGTAGTAGGGTTCCATACCGGTAAGATAGCAAATCATACGCTTCTTCCATTTGCTAAATTTCTCAGCTTCAAGTCTGGGTGCAACAGCGGAGTAGCTGCCACCCTTTTTGTCGACTAGCTGGGGTACATTGATATCAGCCATAGTAGGATCTTGGTTTTAAAAACCTAGAGCACTCTTGGTTAGTTTAAAAAGATTTTATAAACCAGAGGCTCTGATACCACTTGTTGGTCCCTTAACACGTTTAGAGTTAACTAGAAAGTTAATCTATTTGTGTTTATGACTAATACAATGTTATGATTAATTCTAACAGTTATAAAACGTGAATAAAGAAAACTCAAGATAATTTTCAACGTTTAAATTCTTATTAGAAATGAATCAAAGAATCTATACCCAAGTGTTTTGCGGAACAAACACTTGGGATTGAATAGACAAGGTATGGTGGTGTCTCCTATCTAAACTCAAGTTTTGCTTGAGTGGTAACAATGCGACCTCACTGAGCTATCTCAGGGATACGTTACTCTTTGTAAGAGAGAAGTTGTTTTGCAAAAGTCTAAGCTTTAATTGTACAAAACACACCCAACTTCTCTCCTTCTCAATCTATTTATACACAAGTAAACTGAGTAAAAGTAATTAAAATATTACAAGTTGTTGAGCAAGCGTGTCTGACAATTACAACAGTAATTGTCATTTCCAAGAACCACTAGAAATGGCCTATTAAGTCTTTAGGAGTGGTTGGTCTGACACTCCAAGACTTTAAGCCGTCTTAGGAAGGATTTCTTCCTGACAAGATAAGATTTGATCTTATCTTAAATCCTTCCTAGATATTTCTGCCTTTCTTCTCAGGCACTTAGTTCTTCAGGACACGCTTCTCAGTTATCACTCTTAATTACTTCATTGTTGTTGAGGAGACTGGGGTTCAGTGAGTTCTTGTCAAACACTTACTGAACCATCATCTTCTTCTTTGGCTTAAGTGCTACATCAGGGAGTACCGCCTTCCTGAGTAGTGAATCCTTCTACTTGAATTCGCCTTAAGCATCCTGAAGATGACTCACTGAGAGGTTGTTCTCTCAGTGACTTGAATTGTTCTCGGTTTAAGTTAACACTTAGTTAATTTGTGTCCAAATCATGTTTTAAGTATTCTTGGGTTTTTCCTGACCTAACAGTTATGCACAATAATGTTATAACACCTAGATCCACAAATGTTGTTTTCAAAGGAATTAGTTTTGCAATACAAAAAGGGTTAGCGGCTCAGCTTGTTGCTCGTTTGCCTTCCACCTCTATATAAATCCAAATTAATTCAATTAAAAGACTTGTGTTCTAGTGATACCATGTTGTGTGAAGCTCCTCAACCAAATGGTTGCAGGCTAAAATCCTGGTTAGGACATGTGAGATTGATTTGTTGTGTAAATGGTGTGAGATAGTTAAAACTGTTTTCTAAAAAAAATAATAATAAATTAATTAATTAAATAATAATTCATCAAATATAAATGATGCAAAAGATATAGTTTCCTAGTCGATAATGTTAAACTTGATAAACAATTAAACATAGAAAAGTGATTTTAGGCTAAGATTGTGTATGGGTTATTAATCAGGCTAATGATATGATGACTCATTAGTCCAAAAAAAGAAGCATAAACAGATCTTATTAAACAAACCTAACTCAAACAATTTTTAATTGTAACTTTTTGAAATGGGTGAAGTAAGGACAAGTGATTAATTGTCACTACTACACAAAAGCTTATATAGATCGGTGGAAAACCCACATATAGATCGGTTTTGAACCGCTCTATACAAAAGTGATCTTTATGAGCGAGTCACATATAGATCGGTTGAGAACCGATCTATATGAAGCACATATAGATCGGTTGATACACAATAACCGATCTATATGAGAACACATATAGATCAGTTAATACCTAAGAACCGATCTTTATGTTAATTTTCAAAAGGAAAAAAAAAAAAATTATTGAAACAATATTTTCTTGAAATATCTGTTCCATTGCACACATAATACACTAACAATATTAATCAGATACATATATGTTCAACAATATCATCATCTTGCGATACCAAACAAAACGGATTCAAAAAAATACAATACCATTTAATTGAACTACAACTCTATCTTTGTCTTTGTCCCAAGGCCTGCAAGCAGTGTGGGATCATCATTTCTTCGAGACAATGCTCTACAAGCAGCAAAACCTCCCATTGAAATGGGATTAATGCAATCAACTCCACCAGCAATCATCAAATAAGCATTTCCATCACGGATATGATTTGCATCCAACACCCCTTTTAGATATGTTGGCTATAGGAAAAAGTCATCAACCTTTCGCCCTTTTTTGGTTTCTCGATAATTTGAAAGTGCTTCTTGCATGACCCAAGCTTTTGATAGCGCTTTACTTCTGTTCTCTCCTGATGGATGGGTAGTAAGGTAATGTAGAAAACTTGGTATCTGTGGACCTACTTTACTCAATTTCTCATATACCTTTGGTGCAAGGCGAGGATCGTACCCAGCAGAAGCCATCAACATCAACCCTATGTAATCAGCTTCGCTCTCCATCCTACATCCGTTACATACACATATCATCAGGCAGAACCTCCAAATAAATTGGTTTACTGAAGTGTACATTCGTAAAACTGTTATGTAGCAGAATTGACAAAGAATGAAGAAGTTATGAGTAACGTGGATCTAGTAGAGAATAGAATGATAAAAAAACGAATAGTAGTACAAACGATTTCTATATATATAGTGATATAGAACCGTTATCTAATAAATCTAAATGAAAAACATGTGACAGTAGCAAAATATCTATTGTGTGAGGGTGCAGGAGAAGAGTATAGCTGATGCAGAAGGTACATGACGAACAGAGTATATAAACACTGTCTAACACCCCCCCTCGAATGTATATACATATGTAAATCTTACATCTAGCCTAAGAATACGCACGGAATTATTTGTGGATATATAACTTTATAATGCAAATGTTTTTGGATATTGTCATTATTGGAAGAAACAATAGCACAAACCCTTGCTTATATTCTGCACCAAATACACTGAATTAAAATGTCGTAAAACATGTTAAACTATAATTTTAGAAGGTGTGCTCATCCTCTAGAAAGATCAATATTCGATGACTTTTGACTCGTTCAAGAGTTTTCTTAAACAAAATTTTTAATTACAAGTCAGTTTAGAATTAAATGTGTCGAAATAGTCACGTCTATTATTGTATTTGAAAATGAAATGCCACAATACACTTAGGCAAATGTAACAGACACCATAGCTATAATTATTATAGCGAAACAAAAAATGTATTCTGTACGTGTACCATTAAAATGTTGATAGAAGAAATCATTAATTTACCATTCATACGTCAACCACTAGTATCCATCAATAAATCTATAACATACCTCCGGGAAAAAGGAAGCTCAAGCAGAAGATCTGATATTGCAATGGCGTCTCTTATTTCAAAATATTGAAACAATATTAGCTGTGTGATCAGAAACCAGAGTTTCTTTGTAATATGCTCAGCCGTATGTCTCGCCACTGCATGTGCAACCTACAAAAAAAACATTGACTATTAACCAAATGTAACAAATACACCACACTAATGAACAAATATCAGCATAGTCTATGTAATAACATGGATAAGTAAGTGAAATTCTGAATTGAGCTATTATATATCAAGAACATAAATAATGCACTTAGTCTGCAAACCAGTTAACATTCAGCTTTTTTAACTACTTTCCACCTCATTATTGCTTTAACAAAATCCTAGCAAGGTATATCATAGCAGTAACAATAAATAACAAATGATGAATTGATGATCAGTCATATCCATTGTGTATTCATTAAGGAGTGGTTGGATATGCGTTTAAGCTGATTATTGATACTTCAACATAAAAACACTAGCTTTGGTAGTACCATCAATCCGCAAGAACTTGTAGCCTCAGGCGTTAAGAGTATCCTAAGCACAAACCACAAACCACATAAAGAACATGCCTTCAGCTCGTTTGTACAAAGCACACATCTGCAATCCAACATCCAAAACATTTAAACCAATTACAACAATCATTATCATACAATACTTCTCTTATAATGATACACATACCCAAAATGACAAGCAAACGCACAAACACAGAACAAAATACATAGGCATGACAGTAGCAAGCAAATAAAGGGAATCATACAAAATCACCAATAAGAAGAGGGTTTTAAAAAATGTAAAACAGCTCAAACTTTAAAGGAAACTGACATTAAATTGTGAGTGCTGTTACCTCGTCAACACAGAGACGCGATGGCTCCTTCGCCAGCTCTAATACACCTTTTATCAAAGAACGCAGACCTTTCTCTGGAGATATAAGGTAAGGCTGATAACCATCTGCTTCTAGCACAATCTGATACAATTTCCACAAGATTTTTTTTCACTTAGATGTTACATCAAACATTTGGTGCGCAACCCATTTCTTTGACAAAAGCAACATAAAATTACATAAATCTCAAATCCAAATACCTACGTCCAGGCGCAAATTTAGAAATCCATAAATAACAACAGAAAAGAATATCCATTTACCACAATTACTAATTTCACTCCAGTTCAATCCATCACCAAGTATTTAAGGGGGTGTTTGTTTCGGCTTATGTTTCATAAGCTCACTTTTTGTGGCTTATATTGAAAAGCTTATTATAACATAAGAAACTTATATAAGACAAAAAGATTAAAAATAAGGCTAAAACACAAATCAGTAGATGACAAACAAACAAAAACATATTTATTAAGTATTCCAAATAAATGTATACACTAAACATAATCGTGAAAGCTTATATTAATTATTAAAATTTATATAACTACTGGTACCTTCTAGCGAGATGTTCGGCTCCGAATTGAAAGAGATGAGAGACCTGGAAAATCAAACGGTTGCGTTTGTTGCGAATCATGTTTCCGATATCTTCATCAAACAGATCCTGTTAACAACAACAACATAATATAAAAACATATATTTATAAAAAATAACCAATCGATTGAAAGAATGAAGGTTTACGTTGGTTTCGAAGAGTTCGCTGAAGGCTTTCTTGTTAATTGGTCTTTGTTCTTCACTGATGTCCATTTCTTCTTTTAGTTGATTGATTTGTTGGGGAATATTGGTGCCTAGGGTTTTTTTTGGTGAGGGTATTTGATTTTGGGGAAATTTGGGGAAATGAGGCGTAGTGTGTCTAAATTTTGGGGAATATTGGTGCATCGGCGGCAAACCAAAATTTATATCCCGCTAAAATATTTTGGTGAATTTTGAGAAGTATATAGATCGGTTTTTTCGTTAATAACCGATCTATTAAATTTTGAAACTATATAGATCGGTTATTAACCAAAAAACCCATCTATTTATTATATTTTCCCCTCTTTTCCCTTACATAGATCAGTTTTTAACATAACCGATCTATATGAAGTGATCTATATAACCTTTTGTGTAGTAGTGATTAATTGTCACAACGTTGCTGCATGGAATCAACATCTCCAAAATGACAAGAACAAATTGGTACGTCGTTTAAATTTTAACAATCATATTAAAGATTTGATGCATTCATAAACTTATAGTTGCATTAATTTCCATGAATTATTTTATGTGACAATGTTTGTGTAACCTTTTTTTTTTTTTTTTTATCCCCTTCCTCTTGTATGTTGTTTTTAGATTTGTTGATGTTTTTTATTCCAATGTCATAAAAGATTGACTGGTTACAATATGTGTTCATCTAGACTAATGCGATTCAAATGATCAGTTAGGATTAGGTCTACTTTGATCTCCATGTGCTCTGATTAGGGTTCTTGATCACGTAACTATTTTGCATTTTCACTAGGAAGATCATTTCCTTGAGATATTATTGCACCAAAAACTTACCGAAACTATTATGACTGTCTTCATACGTGGTACCTTTTGTTACTTACATTTCTTGTAACGAACTCTTCGATACTTTTGAAAGACAACTATCTCACAATACACACACCACAAATCTATCTCGCATGTCATAGACAGGACTTGAGCGCACAACCATTTGGTTGGGGAGCATTCTCATACAACAAAGGGGTACCATCGTCGGGATTACAAGCCATTTGCTCAAACTTATCTTATATTACTAATGTAGGCAAGTCACCTAGAACACAAAGGAATGAAAATCGTGGCGTGGCATCAGCCTCTTATGTTGTGGTTGTGTGTCTGTTGCTAGTTTACATGCATTGCTAATAGAATAAAATTAAGTTTGTTATATCAAAACATAAAAAAGAACAAAATAGTAGTTCATCTCGCATGATGTAAATTGTACAGTAATGTTTAATGTCAAAACATAAATCTTGATGAAGATTGTGATATCTCGTTTTATGTTAGTTAGACCTTAAAGCTATTAACAATTTATTAGTTTTAGTAACAATAATTTTTTAAGATGTAATTTCAAGTTGATTCAGAAATTATTTGTACAGATAGTAGTGGACTTTGCCGCTTCATGGTGTGGACCTTGCAGAGCTATTGCTCCATTTGTTGCAGAGCTGGCTAAAAAGATGCCCCATGTTACCTTTCTCAAAGTTGATGTAGATGAGTTGAAGGTAAAAATTTCTTTGCTTAAAAAGTTCACTTTTGATTCAAAAGCTATAAACATAGTAGTATATTTTTTATTTAGTATGTTTAAAATGTTTCTAGTATGCTACTTTTTACATGGTTAAATATAATCGTAAGACACAAAACAATGCATAAAGTTGAGTGTTTTTTATATGGGGGAATGGGTGAATGACTTAATGTTAACTTTTGTTTGTATGAGAATACTGTTACTTTTTGCATAAGAATCTGCACAAGATTAACGTTAAGTTATCTAGAAACGGGTGATTTTCTCTTTCAAAATTAGTGTTGACCATGGTGTTTGCCAGTAGCATTTTGTTTATTTGATTTGTCCAAGGGTCTCAATGGCTACTTATTTTCTTGTATTTCTTCATTAAAAATGATTACGACATGCCTATTTTTTTACCCAATTCAGGGTTTATAGTGATAAGTCAATTACAACACTTTAAAGGTCAATAACTCATAGAACATGAAATCAGCAAACGACGAGTTTCTTGTCACTTCTTATGTCATGATTTCTGATCTTTTTCCCATTACAGGAAGTAGCATCAGATTGGGGTGTGGAAGCAATGCCAACTTTCTTGTTGATAAAAGATGGGAAGGCTGTCGCCTCCATCGTGGGCGCGAAAAAGGAAGAACTTCAGCAAACGATCATCAAACATTCTGGTAACACAAGCACAAGTGGATGATGCATCTTTCCCTCAAGAATAGAGAACTCATCATGTTGGTATTTAATTCTAGAAAAGGTTTGAACGCTTTGACTAGCATATGATCCTGCAGTATTCTTTCTTATGCTTCTTTGAACTTTCATATTCATGACCTGAGACTCAATCAAGTATAATGCTTTTAGGATGGTCAAATCTTGGAATAAATAAAGAGAATGTGGTTTCTGTTTCGAGAACATGACATTGCTATCATGGGGCTTTGTGGTCTAGTGGTAGATGCTTAAGCAATTAAGCGTGCTCAAGTGAGAGTAGTACTGGGTTGGGTGACCGATCGGGAAGTCCTCACTTAGGGGCCATAAGCTCTAATGATATCAACCAGCTGCCTTAGAAGTCTGGACCCAGCCATGTGATGTCTTGACCAAACAAAGGACGCGTGTTCGAATCCGATCCGCAGCATGGGTGGGTATTGGGTGGAGGTATTTCACAGGCATCAAACCTTTGCTGGGTAGGGTTGATGGGTATCATTATGATACACAGGGTTGATGTGTCCCTGCCAATCTACACTTTTTGACCAAACATGACATTGCTGCCATTGTCATTGATAATTCGCTACATTTGTTGGCAACGTACAAGTGTATATATACCTAAAAGTGTGAAAAAGTTCCAATACGTTAACATTCAAACTTACCAAATGCTGACTCCAAAAATAAAACCTGGGATTAAATTGAAACCAAGTTGTTCCATACTGAATCACCAACAATAGCATATGGGACCTGATTTTCACTCACTATGGATCTACCCCTAAAAGAACTTAACTCCGGGGGTGCATCCTATTCCCCCACAAACAACTTATATAAACCAAACTGTTGACACCTCCAATTTGGTACTCAATGCCAACACTCGGTTCCAGATTCTGATTAAAAAAGACAGAGAACTTCTCTGATCTGTCTAAACTACCCTACAGATCTTTACTGTATTTTACCCCAACATACACTAATAACTTATTAACTTAAACTAACAAAACCGCACTAAAGGAACTAGGCTAAATTCTCGAGCACAACAGGTGTTTAATTAGTTGCTTTATTTCCTGTAGCTTCACCACAGGGCACACTCAATGTCTTGAACTTGGAGCACAAATAGCTTATTCCAACAATCGTTGAGTCGATTTGGAGATGGGTTTTGACCAAAGTTCTTGTTCACTAAGGCCACTAAACCATGGATCTCTTGACTAGTGAAACTTTGCCAGGATCTCCTCCAAGTTCTTCGAAAAGAACCAACAAGTTATTTTTCGGTTTTAACCAAGATCTAGGCACATGGTACCATCTTTGGGTTGGTTGACCACACCCAAGTTGACAGGACAAAGGGCGATATGTATTCGCATAATGGCACCCTTGGCAATCACCATTAGCATAAGTTGTCCAATATCTTCCAATGCTTTGACCATTGACCCATGCTTCACCTTTTCCCATACTATACATGTCCAGAGCCAATGGCTCGTCACCTTTAGGTACATCGAAGTAAGCCTGCAAAAGATCAAGACTCTTATGGCTTATAAATTTCAAATAAAGATTTCTCATTTCTGCTACCCTTTTATAAAGCTGACCACCTTTATGAAGTCTTTATATAAAAGTAAAGCTTTTTTAACAACCTTGTGCCATGTTAATGGCTGCTGATTCTGGGAAATCAAAGAACTTAGAGTCCAATTGACAGAAGACATAGATTTTGAGGAGACAACATTCATGGCTTCCCCCTTCAGACCAACCTGTTAAAAAATGGGAAATTTCAGTCTAAACGCCAAACAGATTAAGTTTAGAGGATTAATAAAGTAAGGCGTACCTGGTAAGTCCAGTTGGCCCATGACAAATCCTGTTTCCCTTGGTCGAGACCATACAGAGCTACTGGACCCAAGACTCCAGTCTCCCAAAATTCATAATGTCCTCCCATGTTCTTCACCAAAAAATGAACAATTAACTCTGTGGATTCCAATATATCACAAATATAAGATATAAGAAATTAAGAAACTAACCGGCAGTCCCATGGCTACACTAAGTAGTGTGATTTTATTGCTTCCAGCACGTAGATTGATACTCTCTTTGTATGTAACTTTCCTATGTTTTCTTGATCCAAAACCAGAACCTACAAATGCTTCATTTTAAGATGATTCTTTGCATAATCATATGTTTAGCTGCAAAAACTTTCCTAAAACTTTTTCTCAAAAAAAAAAAAGATATCCAAAAACAACAAACCTGAATGTTCTCCATTGATGAACACGTGCAGAGCGTGACCTGATGATTGTACAAAGAGCTTAGGGAGCTCCCCTCCACGTAAAAAAGATACCGATGAACCAACATCAACACTGTAAATGGAATGAAAAAATATATATATATATATATATATTATTCGTAATTTATGTTTGATCAACAGTGATAGGGCGGTTAAAAGACTTGCCGTCTTACCTAGTTGTATACCAAAGATAATCACTAGTGTCTCTTGTGATGTTGATTTGCTCCAGTAGACCCGTTGCAGTGAATGTTGAGCTTTCATCACTAGCGGTCAGATCTTCAGTATATGTCTCCCAAGATAACATCTTGGAATCGCTCACTGACATTTCCATTTGTGTGGATTGAACCCCAACCTGTGCCAGTTTTACAAGAATTACAAACAAAATTAAGAAAGACCTTGTTCAAAGGCTATAGCTGATGTAAACTTGATCAAAGTTACATACATCTGCTGTGTTGAAAACAACATTATCACAGTCAGGAAGGATACTGATGGACCATGGAGGTAAAGTGTAGTGCTTGTTATTAAACATCACTTTTGCAGCATTATTCGGGTCGTAGTTTGAGAGAAAAGCTGCACAGGGTTGTGATTTTGGAGAGTATACATGGGCCTGAAAAACATTAACTGTTTGTTAGTAGGATAAGCTTTGGATTCTTGGCAAAATTAAGTTAGATTTGTAACGATAGAACCTGCTGAAGGTTTCCCAAAGAGGAGATGACAGGATCTGCCGAAACTAAAGCGGGCTCACATTGCTTAATAGCCTTGTGAAGCTCCTTCAAATGACCATATTTTGGTTGTCTGATCAAACCTGTATGAGTTCATAGTAAAGCATATACATTTTAGCATTTGATGTAGATATGGCAGTTTTGACCAATTTACCTATTAATCGGTCAACTTGGATTATAAGTAATATCCTAAAAGGGCCAAATGGGTAACTTTCAAAACTTAGCTAAAAATCAGATAGATCAAATGGGTTGAAAGACGATCAAAGTGTATTCAAATTATTTCCACCATTGAATTCGTTGATTAAGAGATACTAATTATGTTATTTAATTAATTAACTTTTCGTAATATCTAATACATGCTAATACATTATTTAGCGGATAGCCGGATATCATACAAAGTTCGCACGGGGGCATTTATGCAGCATGCAGCACATGATTTTCCCTTATTTATAAAACTTAAGATAAGTGGAAAAATGTTCGCAGATGACATGTATAATTGATTATCCATGTTAACGCTTACCTATGTTAATCATTTACCCAATCTACCCAACCAGCCAATGTTGTGACCTCTAATTTCAAGATTTAGGTTTACATCTTGAAGTCACATATGGACTTCACATAATGTATTTCCAATTTCAATTTCCGAAACTACATAGTATTCTTGAATGTTAAAGTGCAAATATAGTCTTGACCTCACCATATTCATCGATCGGAGCATCATAGTCATAACTAGTAGTGATGAAAGGGCCACCAGATGTGCGTCCAAAGTTCGTGCCTCCATGGTACTGTTGTGTTTCAAACATCATGAATCTCAAACTTCACTTAATATTGAAATTTTGTAACTATAACATAAATGATTGTCTAAGTCAACTAACCATGTAAGGGGAGATTTCCGGCCGCCCTATCCCTACTGTTCAGGCCAAAAAACAACCACTATTCCGCCTCTCTATCATTCTTTATTGAGTGATATGCAATCAGTTTAGTTGGTTCATTAATTTCTGGGTAGTGGTGCTTCTGAAATCGTCCCTATCATGTGGCCATAACCCTAACCGATTGAATTTTATGATCTGTTATTTAGGGTTTCGCTTTTTTAAAGCGTCCCTCTTATTTTTTATCATATGTCGGTTTATTACTGATATTACATATATAAGGGATGATTTCATGAACCCTAAATGATTACTTCGTGTGATCGTTTTTAGGGTTTTTACTTTTTATGATCGTATGCTGGTACATGTTCCTATATCGGTTTTAATCATCTTTATGATATTAAAACGGTTTCTTACTGGGTAAGATTTTGGGTTATTCTTCTGGATCTGTTCGTTATTAATACCCTTGTGGTTTATTTTATCAGATCTGGAGTTTTCGCTGGTGCTTCAACGATTGCATGAAACCCTAATTTTAGGGTTTCGTGTTTATTCTTTATTCGCTGTGTTCATCTGAATGTAACCCTTATTCGGGTTTGGTTCGTTAACTGCTTGTTCTTTATCTGATGTAAGTATGGATTTGTGGGTTTTGGAGAGAGTGTAAGTCATGTTGATGGATGTTTAAGATCTTCTCAGACCTGGTCGTTATATATTCATATAGTCGGTCTGTGTTTTGATCATTGTGGTGTTAGGGTTGTGCGAAACCCTATGTTTGTGGTTGATCGTTGATGAATTGCTGCTGCCATGGGGTGGTTTGTATTTGATGATCGACTGCATATTGGTATGTTAGGGTTTTTACACCCTAGTCTAGTGCTTATGCGTGATATTGCTGCTATATACATGATCGTTATACGTTTTACTTAGCTGATATTGATCGATAAAGCTGGAAGAATGTGGGGATATTGGTTTTTTAACACGGTTCATCATTCAAGGACATGTGAGTATTGTTATTTTGGGTCTACTGATTGATGTGCTGAATGTTATGGAAGTTAAGTTTTAAGAGTTCTTATTCAAAAACTCTATTGATCGTTTTGGTGCGACTTGATCCTGCAAGCATTCATGATTATCAAGGTTCGCTCCATGGTTAGGGTTTTCTTACACCCTATTTGCTTTATTACGCTATATCATGCTGCTACTGTTCACATTCACATCTTCGGGTAGTAGCTTATGGATTTAGTGTATGATGGGTATGATGGAGGTTTTGTTTGTGGTGTTCGTTGCTACTACAAACAGATTATATGTTGAAGACCGCTTGGATGTTTCTACGTGGATTCTTCATGGAAGTTAAGATGGACCGCCATAGTGATATAGAAGGCTCAAGTGCTTTACTTGAGTAGTATTGTAAATCTTATGTACTTTTGTCAGTATTGGTAGGTTCATTTTATTGTAAGTTATAGGAATAGTGTGTCATTCCTATATTCGAGTCTGTAAGTGTCCTAAGGGACTGAGGTGAGGGATATCACCCTCATCCTATGTACCTCAACGTTTTTTGGAGTAATGCATTTTACCGGGGTGAATTAACCCTTTTACCCAAAAAATGATTGTCTAAGTCAACTAACCATGTAATAGTTGAAGAAAGATCCACCCTTTTGAATAAATCGAGCAACACCAAAAGCCAAATCTTGAACCGGCCTCTGGTAGATCGGACCACCAAATTCTGTAAACCTAAACGATTGTTGAAATATGGAGGGTTCATCATTTGGTATGATCATAATGGTGAATAGAATAAAAACAAGTACCAAAATTACATACCATCCACTCCAAGCCTCGGTCCAAAGTGTGGGCTTGTAAGGCTTGTTTGGCGAAAAGTCATCACAATAAAAACCATTGCATGTGTTTATCTGCAACCAATACGCAAAACAAGTAGTAAATACTCATGTAAAATAATTAGTTTCAACACATGTTTCATGCTCAAGGCTCTAGATTTTGGGATCCAAAATGGAACATGTGTTTATGAGAACATGGCAAATGCATGGGAAAACATCCACTTTCCCCCCGGGAAGAGTTACGGGGACCCTGACTAGCATGCAAAAAGGTCTCAATGAATCCAAATTCCATTTTTCGGCTCCGGTTGCTACTTTTCTCCGAATGTAGGGATTTTGAAATTTTATCTATTCCATTTTTTTCTCGTAAATGGTGTGAAATAACGAATTTATATCAACAACGAGCTATCTTTGACAAAAAAAATCAATATCTTAGGCATAATTTGAATTTTGATCTCGGCTTACCTGCCAGAATAGTAATTTGTAAAGAATTCATTCTTATTCCTAGGAAAAGTAATTAAAAACAAATTGTTTGTTTCTCGAAAAGTATGTGCTGCAACATAGAAAGGGTGAGCATGGAGCTTACAATAGGATCTGGAGCATCATCTTCCTTGCACATGACCCATGGGATGCCCGTATCCAGTCCTACTGCCATGTTTGCAGCCCAGGTCATGTAGCTATGACCAACACCTCCATAAGCCTTCCCTACCGATCCATACTCATTTTCAACCTGCACCAAACATCATTTAACATATTGTGTATTCCCATAATTCACAAACAATCTCATAAAGTGTCTTCAAATCAAGATTAACAATAACGAATTTTGTAATAACCAAAAAAGAAGCAGGAACCCGTATAGAAGACTGTTTATACCTGAGAAAGAATAATTGGCCCTCCTTGTGACTCAAACATCTTTTCACTCTTCATCAAATTCACAACTTTCTCCATGAACCCTTTCATTGCCCTCTGAAATAAGTTTTATTAAAACCTGAGCTTTTGCATATAGCTTTGTTTTTAGTTACTAGTTTATTTTATTACAAACATAATATTAAACAAAAAAACAATATAAATTTGTGACCTTAAACGGCTCGTTATCAGTTCTGAAACTAATGTCAGGAACATACTTCAACCAAACCGGAAATCCTCTGCGTAAATTGCCACAAATTTGACCACATTAGTAAGTCAATCTGGTTACAATCTGAATTATAAATCGATCCAAATATCTTCCACCATACAACTCTAAAATCGTTTAGTTTTCATCTAATTCAAAGTCCCAATACGATTTTCCACTTTTTTGCTTCAACCAAAGCACATTTAGTGAGTTTTAGCATCAAAACATGTAACTTCTTTGACTTTGAAAAGTCAAATACAAAATTTTCCTATACTTGAGCCCTTCTAAACCATTAAAACCATGCATTAAATACAACTAATTGCACTAAAGTGTTTATAAACTTAAAATAATGAAAAAAAAGAAGAAAACATACCCAAAATTCCATTCTGCACAAACATAAGGTCCAATTCTGAGATGAACATACATCCCTTGTTTCTGCACTATCTTCAAAAACCTAACTAAATCATACTTCCCTTCAAAATTATACTGAAAGTTCACCAAATCAACAACAAAAAATCAATTATCATAAATCATCTAAACAACCCAATAAACAATAAAAAAAATATAACTACATTGCCAGGAGAAGGCTCATGAACATTCCAAAACACATAAGTATCAATCATATCAAGTCCTCCATCTTTAGCTTTCTTTACAAGATCTTCCCACATCTGCATTTGAATCACAACTTCATCATTAAAAAGGTAAAAAATTACCCACAAAGTTTTATATAAGGGGGTGTTCATAAGCTCAAATTTTCCTCCTTATTTTGAGACTTCTAACCCATAAGTCTAAAAATTAGCTAGAAAATACGAGCTTATGAAATACACGCCGAAATCAAATAAGCTCATAAGCTCGCAAATAAGCTTAAATAAACAACCCATAAAATGTGAACACTTTTTTAGTTTAAGTACCTCAGGAGTACTTCTAGGATAATGTATAGAACCAGAAATAAGTATTCTTCTTTCACCATTGATAACAATGGCTTTGTTATCATAAGTAACGCTACAATGAATTAAATGAAAACCCATTTGAGATATCATCAAGAACAACAAAACCCATTTTTGTTTCATCATTTTGGTGTTTAGAATGTGTGTTTGGGAAGCAGGAAAAAGGTTTAAATTCTAGTGGACAAGACACACACCATTGACACTGAGATCTAAAGTGAGTGTACGTATAGATATAGATAGTGGGAGTACAATGTGTGTGTATGTATCTACAGGACTACAGGGTTTTAGTTACAGTGTTGAGTGAGTCTTGACTGCGTGACAGCAATGTTGTACACATAGGTGTTGTAAAGCAAGTGTAGTTGGTGAGGAGTCGACATGTTTCAAATCTTAACATTCACTTTTGTTTTTTAAATTATTCATTTAAGTGTTCCTAACAAGGTGATTGTATATGGACAAGTTTTTATAGTTACGTGTTATTCATTTTCATCAAATTATGAACTATGAACTAATAGGATAATAAAAAAATAAGTTGTAATATAGTGTCTTATATAATAGAGTTTGCAGATGAATTTTTAAAAATTATTATTGTTGGAATTACATAAAAGAAAGTTCTATATTTTTATAAATTAATTATTAATTGTTATAGATTTAGCAAAACATCCAATTACAAGTGACATGCAGGTAAACGGGTCACAAGCTGCGCCGCTACCTCTTTTTGTATTGCAAAGCCTACTCTATTGAAAATAAAACATTGGCCCTTAGCAGACGGAGAGTTACTTTGCACAACTTTCTTCACGCGATCGAGGAGCTTGATTGCTTGGGGGCCAGCGCCCCAAAGGTATCAAAAGCGAAGGGCACAAACACATGTTGGTTCTCTAGACAGGCCGCTTCATGTTTATCCACTTTTTTTCTCTCGGCTTTCAAAACTGTCTGCCCTGCCACAAAAACAGAATCCCGGAGTCTCACCAACGGGGATACCCCAGTAAGGTCAATGCACGCATGCTTGCCTTGCGCCCATCCGAACACAAGAACGTCCGATGGCCTCAAGGTGGACCGCCCGTCAAGTGGGTCCGTCAAGAAATTCACGGGAGCCTCTTTTTTGGCTGAAATCTCTGCCCTTCGTAACACATCCCATAGAACATCTCTAACCAGGTCATGTCTGTATTTAAAGCCTGGCAGCTCCTTACAATGTAAGGCGTGTTCTCCAAACTTGTCCAAGCATGCTTTTTTACAAATCGGACACGGTTCGTCGACAGGAAACATGGGAATCATAAGTCGGTATTTGAGGACAGCCCGATATTCGATAGCCGACATGTGTTGCCCGAGTCCGTCAATTGGGAGGGCAGTGAGGAAATCTTGAGCATGGGCCCCTTTGAGGCATTCAAACATCGCTTTCTGGCGCGAAGACATGTTAAACTCCTCCTCCATAGTCTACATGGCTTTACAGTTAAACGCACTCACCAAGATTTTTTGAGGCTTTTTGATGAGTGTGTAAATACTCATCATTTCTTTCACATTTGAGCTACAGAAACAGTCAAAAATACTTTAAAAAGTCTAAAAATGTATAAAAATATCATCTGACTGTGTTTTTATAAGTTTCAGGGAAAAACAAACAATAAATGTCATAATTTGCATTTTAGTCCCTGAACTTTCAGAATTTGGCAAATCTAGTCCCTAGAATCTAAAAAAATGGAATTTATCATTCAAGGTCTCTAAAATAATCTTAATTGTCAAAATTGGTCCTTGAATGATTGTTTGGGCAAAAATTACAAAAAGGTCCCTCAATTTTGAAAAATGTCAAAAATGGTCCCTGGGTTATTTAAAATGAAAAATAAATAATTATAACCCTTGTATTATTTATCTTGGCAATATTGGTCCTTTGGAGTAACTTTGGAAAGATGACAACTCAAGCCCCTCAAGAATGAAAGAATTACAAGTTTAGTCCTTGTGATTTATTTAAACCTAAAACCAAATCCAAATCCGGACCTTAGCTGCTTATCTAAACCCAAAATAAAAACACAACCAACCCACCCCAATTCATTTACCCATAACCCAAGCCCAAATCTAAACAAGCCCAACACCCTTATCTGAGTTTAAAAACTCAGTCAAACCCCCTTTGACCCGTCTCTTTCCCACTCACCCCAGCCATAACCAGTCATCCCCCCCAGCTGGCTCATCCACCTCATTCCCCCTCCTCTACAAGTCACCTAACATGCCAAAACCAATAAATGCTTCCTTCCCACTCCGCACTAACTAATTCAGAAGAAATAGCCAAAGTCCAATTTTCCCGCCAAAAATGCCAAGTGGTCGATTGTGATGAATTCTTGGAAATCAATGGCTCAGATATGGTGGGAAGTACTCAGAAATGTCGACAAGGTGATAAGGGACTATAAAGAGCAGAGGAGAGAGTGTGTATTAGAGTATCTAGTGTAATTTTAGTTATCTTAGTTCGTTTTTAATATTTTTCAAATTCCAGTGTATGTAAAGCTTTCAAAGCTCTTGTTTAAGTTAACTCAGTATTAATCAAAGCTACTTTCAGTTTCAATTTCAGTATTATCTTTACAAATTCAGAATTTCCATTTTCAAGCTTAAAATCTCATAATCATTAATATGGTGTTATAGTTGATTACATGAATTGAATAAGAACATATAAGCTCCCAGAAGCTCATTGAAGCTTTTAGAATCCTTAAAACTTGTATTAGCAGTAAAAAATCAAAAATACAAAAATAGTCAAAGAAAGTCAACACAACAGGATCATGGAATTCATGGCTGGAGCAGGGTAAATACTGGATTGCCCTGGGTTAGTGAACCTGAGGAGGTTCTATAGGAGTGTATCATTGGTCCTTGTTCTTGGTTTTTAGCAGGAAAGCAATTGTAAGCTTTTTAAGTAAATATTTGCATTTCACTGTGTAACCTAGTTTGGTGCTTATATATTTGTGTTTTCTAATCTCTGTGGTGTTGTTTAGTCATAATCTAGCTTATAAATAGGTGCTTGTTCTTTAAATTTGCTTTTTGCTTGAATCTCATTTCATCAGTCACTATAGCATATAGTTTAGTTCTGTGTTTCAGGCTTAGATCAGTGTTGATTTCTCCTTAATTGATCTTGTTACATGTTAATATGAAGCAGTGATTCAGTATTGTGGTTTGAAATCTTGTGTTCCTTTGAAAATCATCAATTTTAAGTTTATAAAGGGTGTTTGGATTTGCTGAATCATTGGGTCTATAAGGTTTGTTTGATGTTGGTCTCTGTTGGTACATGTTACACTGGTTCAAACTAGCTCAGTCAAACCATAAACTTTGCTCATTTTCAATAAAAAGTCAAAATCACTAAGATTTAATCACAACAGTTTCACTGTTGTGATTTGGTTTGTGAAATTCATCAAATCAGTTCAATGGTTGTTAAAGTTGCTTAGGATAGCCTTTTCATAGCCTAATACACCATAATTAGTCAGTAGTAATCAATAGAATCTCACCAAAGTCAAACCTTCTATTTTTCTGCACAAGTCAAAAAGATCAGCAGACCATGGTTCTGAGTTGCTGATCTTTGGCAAAATCAGACCTCAATTGGGGTGATTCTCATAGGGCTTTTGTGATTTTTAGATAGCCCACTAGGCTAGCTAAGTTTTGCCCCCCTTAGGTTGCCTTTTAGACAGCTTATTGAGTGCTTAATCTAGCCCTCAAGTTTACCTGTTTTTCTGAGTTTTCTGTGTAAGAATCCATAGCAGCCAAGGATCAAATCTGTTAATCTCTTGTGCTAATTTGTAGTTTTAAGTTGTTTTGAGCTTATTTTAGTATATTTAGCTTATCCTGATCATTTGGCCAATTTTACTGCTTATTTGCTTATTTTTGGCTTATTAGCTTATTGCTTATTAGCCCAATTCTGCTTATTGGTCCTTGTCAGCTTTTCATTTTATTTTTCCCAGCTTCCTTATAATATTTTAGCATTATCTGTAATTTTTCATAATTTTCCTAAGTCTTTTAATATTTTTAATCATTTTAATTAGTTTTTAATAGTAATTAAATCATAATAAATAGAAAAATAATAAAAAAAAATATAATTCCAATTTTCATAATTTTCTTTTGTCATTTTTAATCTAGGAAAAATATAAAAATATTTTTAGGACTTAAAAACAAACGAAATAGAAATATAGTGATAGCTTCTATTTAATAGAATTTATCTTTTTAAATTTTAATTAAGTAATTTTCATTTTTATAATTTTCTTATCTTTTTATTACCTTAGAGTATTTATATAAAAATTTTCAGATTTTTGTTTGATCTTTTAGTATTTATTAGAATTTTAATTAGTTTAAATAATTATTAAATAGTTTTTAATTAATAATAATTAATTAATAAGTTAAATAAATAATTTTCTTTTTCCAATAATTTTCTTTTATTATTAGGGTTGTAAAAATATAAATTTCATATCCGTAGGCTGTTTATTTCTTAAAACTCACTTTTTATTTCATACGTTTACGTTTATTTAAATTTAAACGTACGCTTTTAGGTTTTTATACGTTTTTAAGTAATTTGGTTTCCAGTTTTTGTTTATATAGCTTGGTTAAAGCTATTTTCTTATCTCATTAGTATAATCAAAATCATAATCCCCTTTCTGTTCATAAACACTTGATCACAATCCGTTTTTAAACACAATTTCACACTTCGCTGGGACTTAAACGACCCGGGGATAAAACTATACTCCTTGGATTATTGCATTGTGTCCTTGATAGTTTGACTTTTGTTGACCAAATCCTTGGTCAATATTAGTTGACTGTTCAGCCCCAATCAAATTTTGGCGCCGCTGCCGGGGAGGTGTGCAGCGTGTTTCAAACGTTTTGCAGTATCGTGTCTTTGAACCCCAATCTGTGAATATCTTTTCTCTCTTATATATTTATCATATATAAAGCAAAACGCTTGTGAAGTTAACTCATTTAACGGATCAAGCACCAAAAATATCGTATTTCCATTCCCCATAAAACCATATAAAAAACAAAAATATTTTCTTTTCTTTTCTATATACATTATCATATAAAAAATAAAAACATCAAAAATATTTTCCATTTTCTGTGTTAAATAATAAACAATAAATAAAAATTAACCATCGAGAACCAAGACTGAGCACTACCTAACTGGGGGTGCGGCCATAATAAGTTCCCAAACCTAAGATAAAAACTTGCCTTTGTATCACTTGCGAATATCGGCTCACCTTTAATTGATAAACAAACTCTAACGGAGGTTCTAGGATAGTCTGACATTAAATTGTCGGACTGAAAGAAGCGGGTTTTTAAGGAGCGTAACTGCCCACCTTTGCTTCTCCGCCACTCTGTGCGTTTGTCAGTTAGAGAGCTACCGTACGCCTGTTGATTATTGGTTTAAGTTCACTTGTGTTTTTTCTCGATCTTGATTTTTAATAGAAAAATTTTGTTTAAATAAAAATCCAAAAAGAATCTTCTTACCCTTTTCTGAGTTTCCTCCACTATAAAGGATTCTCAGACTCGTCTTAGTGCATGCGCACTCGTTCTTCTAGGTCATCAAGCCCTCTCCGTGAGCTTGGAAAGATACCTCGAAGGCGTCGTAGACGTTCTGCCCCATCAGGCGTATCTGAGGAACGTACTGATCCTGTCGTCATGGCAGAATTGCCAATGAATGAGCTTCTCCAGGCACCCATAGAGGGTTATGGAGATGCCATTGTTGTTCCAGCTATTGTAGCTGAGAGTTTTGAGCTAAAAAACCGGGTTACTGAATCTTGTAACCTCAAGCCAATTCTATGGTTTTGAGAGGGATGATCTCATGCTCACATTCGATGGTTTAACAAAATTACATCTACCATCAAATACAAGAACATCCCTGCTAGCTCAATCAAACTTCTTCTATTCCCATTTTCTCTCGAGGGACAAGCCCGGATATGGCTTGAAAAACAACCCCCTCGTTCAATTGAGACATGGGAGGACTTAGTTACAAAGTTTGTAAACGAATTTTTTCCACCGTCTAGAACGACAAGTCTTAAAAATGAAATCATCAAATTCACACAAAGATTTGATGAATCGTTTAGTGACGCGTGGGATCGTTACAAAGAATTGCTTCGTAAATGTCCTCATCATGGTTTTACCGAGTTGATGCAAATCGACACTTTCTATAATGGAGTGAGCCAATCTGACCAAGATTCTCTCAATGCCTCCTCAGGAGGGAACTTTTTGAGCAGAACTGTCAAAGAAGCTTTAGCAATTATTGAAAATAAGTCTAAGGTCCGTACTGCACGAACAAAGCCATATCATTCTCAGGCTAGTGCTGGTCCTTCTACTTCATCTTCCGTGAGTACTTCTAGCACCGATGCTAAGATTGACAAACTCACGGATGCTATTCAAGCTTTGGTTCTCTCAAGCCAAAAGAAAGTCACTTTCACACAAACTCCTTCACATGCTGAAGTTAAAAAAGTGGAAGTCTGTGTTACTTGTGGTGGCCCTCACGCATACTACGACTGTACTGCCACCGATGGTAGTCCTTTTGAAGTTAATGCTATAGCCGGTACTTCAAATCAGGGAGGTAATCAATACCGTCCTCAAATGGAACCATACCGAGCTAGTAGTTACCAAGGACCACCCGGGTTTAATCAAAACCAGAATTTGCAAAACCGGAACCAAAATCAACCTCGAATGAACCAAGGTTATCAAAACCAAGGGAATTTCAATTCTGGACAAAATCAAGGTTTCCAACACCAAGGAAACTTTAATCGAAACAATTCCAACCAGGGAAATCATTTTCAGGGAAATGGTAATCCAAATCAAGGGAATTTTCAACATCAAGGTTATAATCAAAATAACCGAATGCAAAATTTCCCTAATCAACATCAAGCCATTCCAGCCCAACATCCATCATCTGATGAGTTGTTGAGGCAGTTCATGAAAGCTCAAGAGGACACAAACAGGTTGTTGGTCAGCCAGATCTCTGAGATTAAAAAATCTTTAAATGATCAACCTTCGGGCTCAGGAAAACTTCCGAGCAACACGATCGTTAACCCGAAGGGCGATGCTAAGGCGATCACAACCCGAAGTGGTGTTTCATATGAGGGACCCACTATTTCCACTACCACTTCTTCTTCTTCCCCCAAGGTAGTGGGAAGTGAGCCTGAGGTGACCAAGGACCAGGTACTTTCCTACTAATAACAGAGGGTACCAACAACGTCCAGCCTTCAGTTGTCCCGAAACCCAAGACTAAACCTCAAGTTGTCTTTGAACATCCTGAAACCCCGGTTGAAGACCCTAAATCCAAAACTTCTATTCCCTACCCATCACGTTTAAATGAACAAAAGCTCCGCGAAAAAGCTAGTCAACAAATGGATAAATTCTTCCAAATTTTCCAAGAATTACACTTTGACATAAGCTTTGCGGATGCTATCATTCTGATGCCCAAGTTTGCATCCACAATCAAACACTTGTTGAGCAACAAGGAAAAACTGTTTGAAATGGCAAAGACTCCATTAAATGAGAACTGCTCAGCAGTTATCTTGAAAAAGCTTCCCGAGAAGCTTGGAGATCCTGGAAGGTTTCTACTACCTTGTGTCTTTCCAGGAATGGTTGAATGCTATGCCTTGGCCGATCTTGGTGCAAGCATCAACCTGATGCCTAAATCAGTATGGAAGAAACTTTCTCTTCCTGAACTTACTCCTACCTGCATGACTCTCGAGCTTGCAGATCGTTCAATATCTCGTCCACTTGGCATTGCTGAGGACGTATTTGTGAAAGTAGGAAAGTTCCATTTTCCAGCTGACTTTGTGGTTGTGGATTTCGATGCTGATTCCAGGGTTCCTCTCATTCTTGGAAGAGGATTCCTGAGAACGGGCCGTGCTCTCATAGATGTATTTGAGCATGAAATCACATTACGTGTGGGTCATGAAGCTGTTACCTTTAACCTCGATCAAACTTCGAGGTACTCCTCAAATTATGATTCTGAATCGGTTAACCGAATCGATGTCATTGATATTGTTTCAGAGGAGTATTCTCAAGAGTTTCTTGGTTATTCTGATAATTCTGTGAGTGGGGATACCACTGCATCTTCTTTACCTGGCATTTCCGACTCTTCCCCTTCTCTCACTCCGTTTGAGGGAAGTGATTTCAATTTGGAAGAGATCGATGATTTTCTCAAGTGTGATTCATTCCTAGAGGGGATTGATGACGCATGAGATTGATCTGGAGGGAGATATTCTTCTTCTTGAGACATTGTTAAATCAGGACAATTCTCCTCACTCCCTCCGTTGAACTTCATAATGAGGAAGTCAAATCAGTTGAGAAAACTGATGAATTTCCTGAGGTCGAACTCAAAGACTTACCGCCTCATCTTGAGTACGCATTCTTGGAGGGTGATGATAAATTACCCGTCATTATTGCTAAAGACTTAAGTGATGAGGAAAAGACTGCTCTAATAAAGGTCTTAAAGTCACACAAGCAAGCCATTGCTTGGAAACTCTCCGACATTAAGGGTATTGACCCTGAATTTTGTACTCACAAGATTTTAATGGAGGATGACTTTTAAACCAGCAGTCCAACATCAAAGAAGGGTGAATCCTAAAATCCACGATGTTATCAAACAAGAGGTTTTCAAATTCTTGATGCAGGATTGATTTATCCCCTTTCTGATAGTCCTTGGGTTAGTCCCATTCACTGTGTTCCAAAAAAAGGTGGCATGACTGTTGTCACGAATGATGAAAATGAGTTGATTCCAACTCGATTGGTTACAGGGGTGGCGTGTTTGCTTTGACTATGGTAAGTTAAATGATGCCCCCCGCAAGGCCTTTTTCCCTCTCCTTTTATGGATCGATTGGGATTAGCAGGGCGGTCTATTGTTTCCTTGAGGTTTCTGGGTTTTCTTTCAAATTCCCATTGTCCACAAGATCAAGAAAAGATACCTTCACATCCCCTTAGGGAAAACCTTGTTATAAAGTATGCCTTTGGCTTATGTAATGTCAGGACATTCCAGGGTGTATGATGGCTATATTTACCGAATGATCGGTTAAAACAATGGAGGTCTTTAGGATGATTTTGGTTTTTGGGGGGATGTTAAGTGTCTTCAATTTAGAAAAATGTTGAAAAGGTGTAAAGACCCCAAACCTTTTTCTAAATTGGGAGAAGGTCATTTTATGGTAGAGAAGGCATTGTTCGGCATAAGATACCCAAGAAGGGTATTGAGGTTGACAAAGCTAAAGTTGATGTCATTGGTAAATTACCTCATCCCACTTCGTAAAGGTATTAGGAGTTTTTGGGTCATCCCGGTTTTTTATCGTAGATTCTACAAGATTTTTTAAAATCGCCCGGCCAAGGGATATCTTTTGAAAAAAATGCTCTTTTATCTTTTCACCGAGTGCATCAAAGCTTTTGCATATTAAAGAAAAAGCTTACTGAGGACCCTTCTAGTTGGATGGGTTTTTCCCCTTTGAACTCTGTGCGATGCAAGTGATTTTGAAATCGGGCAGTCGGGGAAGAAAAGCCAACATTTTGCCTATTCACTACGCAAGTAAAACTATGATGAAGTCAAATTCATTCACCACTACAGAAAAGAATTTTTGGGGTTTGTGGTGTATCCCTTTGGAAGTTTTGGCCATATTTGATCTTGACAAAATGTGTAGTGTATGGACACTCGGCTCTCAAATATTCTTTGCAAACAAGAGCCCAAAACCGGGTTATCTTGGGTTTCCTTTGCAAGAATTTGATATATTTTTTAGGATAAAAAAGGAGCTGAGAACTAGCTGCTGATCATCTATCCCGTTAGAGAACCCACACCAAGATTTTTCGGGAAAAAGGGAATAAATGAAAATTTCCTTCGAGGGAATCAAGCGGTTACTTTTCGAGGAGGATTTATACCCCCTGGTTTGCCGATTGCAAATTCATGGGGTAATTTATAGGGAAAGGGGATGTCAACCAAAAGAAGAATAAATTTTCCAGGATGTTAAAATTATTTCTGGGCGACCCCATTATTCAAAAAATTTTGCGGATAAGTCATCCGAGGTGTGTTTATGGTCGGAAGTAGGGCATTCTCAAAGCTTGCATGCTGGGACCCCGGGGGGCCATCGTCCAAATACACCGCAAAAAAAGGGGTTTTTATTCCGGCTTTTATTGGCCACAATCTATAAGGATGCCCAAGATTATCAAAATTGTGAAGTTGTAGGTACGGAATATTTCACAACGGAATGAAATGCCCCAAAATGCAATTCAAGTTGTGAAAATCTTTTGATGTTGGGGCATTGATTTATGGGGATTTCCTCATCTGAGGAAACAAATACATTCTCGTGGCTGTTGGACTATTTGTCAAAATGGGTTAAAGCAAAAGTTTAACCACTAATGTGCCCGAGTTGTTGTAAAATTCCTTTAAAGTCTTTTTGGTTTTGGAACCCCTCGTGCATAATCGTGATCGTGGTACGCTTTTTGCAATGAAAATTTGAAAAGTCATGCAAAAGTAGGTGTAACTCACCCGACTTTCTATGGTATCACCCACAAACGTGGGCAAGTTGAAGTTTCAAATGGGGGTATTAAAAGAATCTTGGGGGAAAAGGGGTAGGAGAAATCGTGCATCCTGGTCGGATAAAATTGGATGGCATATGGGCATTTGTACAGCTTACAAAAACCATGGGTGTACCCTTACAAGTTGTGTCGGGGAAAAGGGTGTATTACCCATCGAAATTAGAACACAAAGCCTATGGGCCCTTTAAAATGTAATTTGATCTCAAACGGGGTGATCCCTAAAGTTCAAATGAATGAATTAAAAGAATGCTTGATCAATCTACGAGAACTTTTGATTTATAAAGAAAAGACAAAGAAGATTTTTGACTAAAAATCAAGAACCGGTTTTCAAGTTGGGATCGAGTTTTTTTTTAATTAAGATTGAAGATTTTTTCGGGAAAAAATCAAATCCCGTTGGTCGGGTCCTTTCACTGTTACAAAAGTTTATCCATATGGTAGTTGAATTATTCAAATGACGGACAAATTTCAAAGTGAATGGTATCGGTTTAAAAACTACTTTGGAGAGGAATACATTTTGGTTTCCCGGTTTTAAACTTTCCCATGAACAATGAATGGGGGGATGACAAGCTGTGATCGGTGATCAAAAACATTAGCAAAAATGGGTTCTTACTCGTGTCTCTGTTTTCTTTTTTTTTCTAACCCAAGTGTGGGGGGATTTGTTCTTCCATTAATTTCCCCCGTAGTTTTTAAATTGCTTTTTTCCGGGGTATTCAGGGCACTTTATTCGTTGGCGTTACAAGCGGTTAGCTAGGTGAAACTGATGTTGGGAGGAATCAATTAATTCGGGGTGAGTCGGTGTGACCGGTGAACAAAAACATTGCCCACACCTATGGGTTTTCACCCATTATTTGATTCTTTTTTTTTTACCACCCAAGTTTGGAGGAATTGCCCCAGGTTGTTTTTGTAAGATTTCAGTTTCAGTAAAAAAAAAAAAAAAAAAAAAAAAAAAAAAAATTTATATTAATTATATAATATATAGAGGGAATTTGCATGCCAACGGTTAAATGCAAATTAAATAAAAATAAAAAAATATGTATTAAAAAAATGGCTATTCAGTATTTCCCTTTTACGTTCTAAAGTGTTGGTTTAACAGCCTGTTTTTTTTGAATATGAGGGAATATTCAGTTCAAAGTGTGGGGGGGAAAAATTTAGGTTTTATCAAATGTTTATTGCCCCCCCTTTTTACCCAAAAATTTTTAAAAAATTTTTTTCACTTAGAACCGGAAAAATGGTTATCGTCCGCCATTCAACACACAAAGGTTGGCTATCCGGAGCAAAGGCTTGGTAAAGATTATCAAAGTTTATGGCTTGAATTTGCCAAAAATTTATGGTTTCGACTACATATCTTTAATTAGTGAAGAGTTGGTAGCCGAAGGTTTTATGGTTGGGGTTAAAGGTTTGGGAATTTCCTAATTGGTAATAAGTACCAAAGATAAAAGTTGTAATTTTATTAAGGCTGGCTGTCGGAAGAAAAAGGCTTTGGTAAAGACCCCAAAAACCCGTTGAAAGCTGATGGTTTGCTCAAAATTTTGGTTATCATTGTGCCAAAGTATTACATACTAAACAATGGCTAGTCCGAAGCAAAGGTTTCTGGTAAAGACAATAAAAAAACGTTTACAGTGGTGTTTGCTAAAATACATGGTTATCCGTGTTACCTAGTTTTTACTTGAACAAAAAATTTGGCATCCAGAGGTGTTGGTTTGGTAAAGAGATCATCCTTAAAATCTTCATAAAAATTGCTAGGGACTACAATAGTTTGTGTGGGGGATGATGAGTGTGTAAATACTATCATTTCTTTCCATTTGGTACGAACAGTAAAATTTTATTTAAAAAGTCTAAAAATGTATAAAAATATCATCTGACGTGTTTTTTAGTTTCGGGGAAAAAACAAACAATAAATGGCATAATTTTGATTTTAGTCCCTGAACTTTCAGAATTTGGCAAATCAGCCCCTAGAATCTAAAAAATGGAATTTTTTTTCAAGGTCCTAAAATATTAATTGTCAAAGGTCTTGAAATGTTGTTTGGGCAAAATTACAAAAAGGTCCTTCAATTTTGAAAAATGTCAAAAATGGTCCCTGGGTTATTTAAAATGAAAAAAATAATTATAACCCCTTTTATTATTTTCTTTGGGTATTGGTCCTTTGAGTAATTTGGAAAGATGAAACTAGCCCCCCAAGAATGAAGAATTACAAGTTTAGTCCTTGTGATTTATTTAAATAAAACCAACCCCAAATCCGGACCTTTGTGTTATCAAACCCAAATTTAAAAACAAACCAAACCCCATTCATTTACCTAACCCCAAGCCCAAATCTAAACAAGCCCAAACCCATCTGAGTTTAAAAATAGTAAACCCCCCTTTTACCCGTTCTTTCCCATCACCCCAGCCATAACCAGTCTCCCCCCCGTGGCTCACCACTCATTCCCCCCCCTCTACGTCACCCAAATGCAAAACCAATAAAAAGCTTCCTTCATCCGCACTAATAATTCGAAGAATGCAAGTCCAATTTTCCCGCCAAAAATGCCAAGTGGTCGATTTTGATGAATTTTGGAAATCAATGGTCAGATATGGTGGGAAGTATCCGAAATGTCGACAAGGTGAAAGGGACTATAAAGAGAGAGGGAGAGTGTTTTAGAGTATTAGGTAATTTTGTTATCTTAGTTGTTTTTAATATTTTAAAATTTAGTGTTGTAAAATTTCAAGCTTTTTTAAGTTAATCAGTATTAATCAAAGTATTTAGTTTCAATTTGTTTATCTTTACAATTAGAATTCCATTTTCAAACTTAAAATCTATAATCTTATTGGTGGATAGTTGATTACTTGGTTGAATAAGAAATATAAGCTCCCGGCTCATTGAAACTTTTGAATTTTAAAACTTGTATTAGCAGTAAAAAACAAAAAAACAAAAATAGTCAAGAAAGTCAAAAAAAACAACGGTCATGGAATTTATGGTGGAGGGTAAATATGGATTGCCTGGGTTAGTGAACTGAGGAGGGTTTTTGGAGTGTATCATTGGTCCTTGTTCTTGGTTTTTAAAGGGGAAAAAATTGTAGTTTTTAAGTAATATTTGCATTTCCTGTTTTAACCTAGTTTGGTGTTATTATTTGTTTTTTCTAATCTCTGTGGTGTTGTTTGTCATAATTGTTATAAATAGGTGCTTGTTCTTTAAATTTGTTTTTGCTTGAATTTTTCATCAGTATATAGATTGTTTAGTTTGTGTTTCAGGTTGATAGTGTTGATTTCTCCTTAATTGATTTGTTAATGTTATTATGAAGAGTGATTCGTATTTGGTTTGAAATTTGTGTTCCTTTGAAAATATCAATTTTAGTTTATAAAGGGGTTTGGATTTGCTGAATATTGGGTCTATAGGTTTGTTTGATGTTGGTCTTGTTGGTACTGTTACACTGGTTCAAACTAGCTCAGTAAACCATAAACTTTGTCATTTTCAATAAAAAGTAAAATCACTAAGTTTAATCACAAAGTTTCAACTGTTTGATTTGGTTTGTGAAATTCATCAAATCAGTTCAATGGTTGTTAAAGTTGTTAGGTGCCTTTTCATAGCCTAATAACCTAATTAGTCAGTAGAAATAATAGAATTCACAAGTCAAATTTATTTTTTGCAAAGTCAAAAAGATCAGAGACCATGGTTCTGAGTTGTGATCTTTGGCAAAAATGATCAATTGGGGTGATTCTCATAGGGGCTTTTGTGTTTTTTAGATAGCCCACTAGGCTAGCTAAGTTTTGCCCCCCTTAGGTTGCCTTTTAGAAGCTTATTGAGTGCTTAATCTAGCCCTCAAGTTTACTGTTTTTCTGGTTTTCTGTGTAAGAATCATAGAGCAAGGATCAAATCTGTTAATCTCTTGTGCTAATTTGTAGTTTTAAGTTGTTTTGAGCTTATTTTAGTATATTTAGCTTATCCTGATCATTTGGCCAATTTTACTGCTTATTTGCTTATTTTTGGCTTATTAGCTTATTGCTTATTAGCCCAATTCTGCTTATTGGTCCTTGTAGCTTTTCATTTTTTTTTCCCAGCTTCTTATAATATTTTAGCATTATCTGTAATTTTTCATAATTTTCCTAAGTCTTTTATATTTTTAATCTTTTTTTTAATTAGTTTTTAATAGTAATTAAATCATAATAAATAGAAAAATAATAAAAAAAATATAATTCAATTTTCATAATTTCTTTTGTCATTTTTAATCTAGGAAAAATATAAAAATATTTTTAGGACTTAAAAACAAACGAAATAGAAATATAGTGATAGCTTCTATTTAATAGAATTTATCTTTTTAAATTTTAATTAAGTAATTTTCATTTTTATAATTTTCTTATCTTTTTATTACCTTAGAGTATTTATATAAAAATTTTCAGATTTTTGTTTGATCTTTTAGTATTTATTAGAATTTTAATTAGTTTAAATAATTATTAAATAGTTTTTAATTAATAATAATTAATTAATAAGTTAATAAATAATTTTTTTTCCAATAATTTTCTTTTATTATTAGGGTTGTAAAAATATAAATTTCATATCCTAGGCTGTTTATTTCTTAAAACTCACTTTTTATTTCATACGTTTACGTTTATTTAAATTTAAACGTACGCTTTTAGGTTTTTATACGTTTTTAAGTAATTTGGTTTCCAGTTTTTGTTTATATAGCTTGGTTAAAGCTATTTTCTTATCTCATTGTATAATCAAAATCATAATCCCTTTTGTTCATAAAACACTTGATCACAATCGTTTTTAAACACAATTTCACACTTGCTGGGACTTAAACGACCGGGGAGTAAAACTATACCCTTGGATTATTGCAATTGTGTCCTGATAGTTTGACTTTTGTTGACCAAATCCTTGGTCATATTAGTTGACTGTTCGTGCCAACACTTTTTTTGGGCGGTGTTTTATCCTTTTAAAACTGCCCAAATCTATATTGGGGAAAGAGTACGAATGTTGTCCAGTGCGAGCTTGTAATCTCGTCCATCCCACAACGCTGTTCCTTGAATGTGTTCTGTAGCTTCCAGGACTGGCCCTAGAAGAATAAGATATGGGACACATTTCCGCTGGACAGGCCAACCCCCCCCCCAGCTAATGGTAAGGAAGCCATTGCCATTGAAGTCCCCAAAAATGGCCCCCCATAAAAAAAATTCCTCAATGCACCTCGGGACCCCTTTTCAAAAATGGATAGCCTCCCCGCAAAGGTCGGTGGCACGTTCGAAGCCCAAAAACATTTGGCCACACCCATAATGAGCGAAAGCTAAGGCTATTTGGGGGTGTAACTTCTGCAAAAGCCTCAGGCCAACCGCGACTGAGCCCTCTTGACTGCCCTTGAGAATGTAAACCTATCCGGTAACCCCCCTACAGAAAAAAAATTTTTAAAAGTTGCTTAAAAAAAATGGTGGGGAATTAATAAATATTTCCTAAGGAAATTGAAATTTTTTGTATAATTTAAGTTTGAAAGGGTTTATAGAGATTAAAAATTTATTTTTAAGTTTTTAAGTTTAAGAAAAAATATACTTCTTTATAAGTTTTATATAGGGATTTAGTGTGAATGAACGTACTTTTCAAAGTGTATTTTTAGTACGGTACTTTTTTAAAGTTGTAGAATAGCAATTATTTATAAGGTTTATTGGTACGTGACGATGAGTGTCACGCTATAAAGGTGCCGTGTCAAACTTTCGGGTTTTGAACATCAGATTAGTACTAAAAATTTGGAAATTATGAAAGTCCATTGCTATTTAAACTTTAAAAAGTAAGTACTAAACGATACCTTTGAAAAGTACGTTGCATTCTAGACTAAATTTTATATATTAGATATGAGGGAAATTTGCTTTTGTAATCAAAATAATTATTTTAAGTTCAATTATTTTGTTTATATTGTTAAATATTAAACATTTTTTTTTAATCAAATAACAAGTTAATCTAAATATTATGACTTTAAAATATTTAAGAGTTAATTTCTAAATGGTCCTGTGGTCTGCCGAGTTTAAGGGTTTAGTCCCCAAAGTTTTTTTTAAGGATCCCGTTGTGGTTGGGACCCATAAGGGGTTGGTCCTGAGACTAAATGTGTTGTTTTTTCGTTGCTAACGAGTTTTCAACAAACATTTGATGTTAGTTTTATAACAAGTTTATATTAATCCAAAAAAAATTCCTAAAAAATTAAAAAAATTAAAAAAAAAAATGGTTTTCTTATAATTTTTTTCTAAATATCTTTAAAATTTATACACTATTTTTATACACGTTTTCATACACACATTTTTATACACACATTTTTTATACACACGTTTTTATATACATGTTTTTATACACATTTTTATACACACGTTTTTATACATGTTTTTATACGCACGTTTTTATACACACATTTATACATATATTTTTATACACATGTTTTTATACACGTTTTTATACACACGTTTTTATACACATTTTTATACACATATTTTTATACACATTTTTATACACATTTTTATACACATTTTTATACACATGCTTTTATACACATGCTTTTATACACACGTTTTTATACACACATTTATACACACATTTTTATACACATATTTTTATACACACGTTTATACACACACGTGTGTATAAAAACGTGTATAAATGTGTGTATAAAATGTGCGTATAAATGTGTGTATAAAAACGTGTGTATAAAAGTATGTGTATAAAAACATGTGTATAAAAACGTGTATAAAAATATGTGTATAAATGTGTGCATAAAAATGTGTATAAAAATATGGATAAAAACGTGTGTATAAAAACATGTATAAAAACGTGTGTATAAAAACGTGTATAAAAACGTGTGTATAAAAACGTGTGTATAAAAGCGTGTATAAAAACATGTATATAAAAACGTGTGTATAAAAAATGTGTGTATAAAAATGTGTGTATGAAAACGTGTATAAAAATATATATAAAAACGTGTATAAATTTTAAAGATATTTAGAAAGAAATATATATATATATATATATATATATATATATATTTTATATAAGAAAACCATTTTTTTTTATAGAAGAAGAAGAAAAAAAACCAAAAAAAAAAAGAAGCAAATTTTGAGCTAAGTATAAACGGTCGTTAGTATAAAGGACTAACGGTGCACATTTTTGTTGCAAACGGTTGTTAGCTAACGGAAACAACTAACGATAGTTAGTCTCAGGGACCAAACTCGTTATGGGTCGCAACCACAAGGACTGGATCCGTTAAAAAAAATTTAAGGACTAAACCCGTTAAACTCGGTTGACCACAAGGACCATTTATGAAATTAACTCTATATTTAATAAATAGTACGTAATGTTTTGTTTGTTGAATATTTGACGCATGAAGCGGCTACATTTGTAGCTTCTGCATCTAGTCATAAGTTACTCAATATATCCCTTTTCATTTCAAATATCATTACGAACGAATAATGCGAATAACTATGAATATATTGCGAACCAAATGTGAATTCAATATATATGACGTATGACAGTTTTTTCAGTGTTGATTACAAATATGTGATTAAATTTGTGTGTTGTGATAGAATTTGCGATTGAATTAAGAAGTACTCCATACCATGATTTCATGTTCCTTATTTATAACTGGTAGATGGTTCCTTTTCCTCCCAGATCAATGAAGAAGGGGGAAGTCACTTGATTCTTTCGAAAAAATGGAAGCGAAGCGCTATGCCGGGGCGGGGGGATGGGAAAAGAAACAGCTCCGAAGAAAGAAATTGGGGTTCCCAATGCTTCTCCACGCTCAACGAGATGCGCCAACCTCGGGATGCTTTACTCCTAACCCCACAAGGTTCCGAGACGGAGCTTAACCTGAGTCTCGGTTAAGAACGGCGATGACCTATGTTTCACACGGCGCACGATTCCATGGATAGTTTCATTCGAGATTGTGATGGAGGACATAGCTTACGATCATCGGTTTTGATCATTCCACTAGGCATTTGATTAGGGCATTGCACAATGATCCGAACACTTTGTCGCATCTCTTCGATACGAATACAGTAACGATCATAGCGATATCCTCTGGTACCTACTGGTACGTCAGGATCCGATTGGTCATGAACATCGTAAGGTGCTGCTCTTTGCGAATCCCAGCGAATCCCAACAGCTACTAGACGAGTACGCGTGCATAGCAACGGGATTTTCTAGTGGCAGATAGTTATAGTGATATTTTGGATACACAAAACACTCAACCAAAATATCATTATAACTATATGCCGCTATAAAATTTCGATATTATATACGAGTAGTCGTCTAGTATTCTCTAAAGAAAATGTCCCATATTTATTTTAACGTACGGATCAAACTTTATTATAGAAGTAAGTTTTCTTTTCATGATGATTAATTAATAATTATAGTTGCAATATGATTGCATGATTTTCAACATGTGGTAAATACTTTGCATACTATATCAATGTTTTTAAAAAAATTACGAACCAATAAAGAGTAACCGATTCACTTTGCTCTTCCACAATTCACGTTATGAATTAACTTATAATCTCAAAAGGTAATCTTAAACCCTAGTATATTATTTAATTAAGGGAAAATGACAAAAAAATGCATCGAACTTGACACATTTTATCATTGCATATACAATTTCCAACATGTCCAATGCTAGCGTATCCCTTTGTTACACGTAAGCTGCCAGCATGTCAAGCCTACATACAATGACAAAAAGTGTCAAGTTCAATACATTTTTTTGTCATTTGCCCTTTATTTTTTGTTTTTTTATTATTTATTTTTTTAATAGAAACAAATACAAGAAGCCAAAAGATATCGGGTAAACTTAACGCTAACCCAATTTTGAAATTATTTTTTTAAATAGTAACGCTTTAGTTATATCTTAAGCAAACCATATAATCGTATTCATTTTGTTAGTCACGGTTTCAAATTGTAAAATACTACGAATACGTTTTTCTTTTCTTGTTGGAAATCGAGACAATTTGATTAATAAATGCAAAAAATAAATTACAAAGAAATGACATAAAACCTAATTACAAGATAGGAAACAAATTATAATAGAAATTAACCAAATGAAGATGATGAACGAGGAATTAATGAGAACTTAGCGAAGCAAGTGGCGAGCACTTATAAATAATTGTTCTCAAAGTATTTGACCAGTGATCATATTTATTAGTCAAAGTTTTATACCTTATAATTTTTTGAGTAAACCTCATTTTTGGTCCTTGTGGTTGTACCAATATTTCACTTTTGGTCCAAAATTCAAAAAATCGACAGGATTAGTCCAAAAGTCCACGTGGACTTCACTTTTGGTCCAATTTTCTACCCTAGTTAATGGTCGTTAGTCGTACGTTGCACCGTTACTCCTTTAACCTAACGGTCGTTAGCAATGTTTGCACCGTTAGTCCTTTCAGTTAAGTACGTTGCACCGTTAGTCCTTTAACCTAGTTAATGGTCGTTGAGTCCGTTTTTCTTCCGTTTTCATACGTTTTCGTCCGTTTTTCTTACGTTTTTTCCGTTTTTGTCCGTTTTTCTTACGTTTTTTACGTTTTTATCCGTTTTTCTTACGTTTTGTCCGTTTTTCTTACGTTTTGTCCGTTTTTCTTAGTTTTTTTACGTTTTTGTCCGTTTTTCTTACGTTTTTTTCCGTTTTCATACGTTTTTGTCCGTTTTTCTTACGTTTTTTTCCGTTTTTCTTACGTTTTTTCCGTTTTCTACGTTTTTGTCCGTTTTTCTTACGTTTTTTTCCGTATTTGTCCGTTTTTGTCCCTTTTTTTTAGTTTTTTGTCTGTTTTTCTTACGTTTTTTTCCGTTTTTGTCCGTTTTCTTACGTTTTTTCTGTATTGTCCGTTTTTTGTCCGTTTTTCTTACGTTTTTTCCGTTTTCATACGGTTTTTTTGTCCGTTTTCATACGTTTTGTGTTTTTTCCGTTTTTTTTTGTCCGTTTTTCTTTTACGTTTTTGTCCGTTTTTTCTTACGTTTTTTTTTTCCGTTTTTCTACGTTTTTGTCCGTTTTTCATACGTTTTTTCTCGTTTTTGTCCGTTTTTCTTACGTTTTTTTTTTTTTCCGTTTTTGTCGTTTTTCTTTCTTTTTTTTTCCGTTTTTGTCCATTTTCTACGTTTTTTCCGTTTTTTTTTTTCTTACTTTTTTTTTTTTCCGTTTTCATACGTTTTTTGTCCGTTTTTTCTTACTTTTTTTTTCCGTTTTGTCGTTTTTGTACGTTTTTGTCCGTTTTTCTTACGTTTGTTACGTTTTTGTCCGTTTTCTTACGTTTGTCGATTTTTTAAAAAAATTAAAAAAATCAAAATTTTTTTGTCCGAATATTTAAAAAAAAATAAAAAAAATCAAAAATTTTTCGTCCGAATTTAAAGAAAAAAAAAAAATTAAAAAAAAAATTTATCCGAATTTAAAAAAAAAAAAAACGTAAAAAAATACCAATTAAAAAAAACAAAAACGAAAAAGAAAACGGACAAAAACGTAAAAACGGAAAAAACGTATGAAAACAAAAACGAGAAAAAAACGTATGAAAAACGGACAAAAACGTATGAAAACGGAAAACGATAAGAAAAACGGACAAAAACGTATGAAAACGGAAAAACGAAAAAAACGAAAAACTAAAAAACGTAAGAAAAACGGACAAAAACGTAAGAAAAACGGACAAAAACGAGAAAAAAACGTATGAAAAACGGACAAAAACTATGAAAACGGAAAAAAAAAAAAACAGTAAGAAAAACGGACAAAAACGTAAGAAAAACGGACAAAACAAAGAAAAAACGTAAGAAAAAACATAGAAACAAAAAAAAAAAAAAAAAAAAAAAAACAAAAAAACGTAATGAAAAAAAAAAAAAACGGAAAAAACGTAAGAAAAACGGACAAAAACGTAAAAAAAACGGACAAAAACGGACAAAAACGAAAAAAAAGTAAGAAAAAACAACGGACAAAAACGTGAGAAAACGGAAAAAAACGTAAGAAAAACGGAAAAAAACGTAAGAAAAAGGACAAAAACGTATGAAAACGGAAAAAACAATAAAAAAAACAAAAACATAAAAAAACGGACAAAAACGTAAGAAAAACGGACAAAACGTAAGAAAAACGGACAAAAACGGAAAAAACGTAAGAAAAACGGACGAAAACGTATGAAAACGGAAGAAAAACGGACTCAACGACCATTAACTAGGTTAAAGGACTAACGGTGCAACGTACTTAACTGAAAGGACTAACGGTGCAAACATTGCTAACGACCGTTAGGTTAAAGGACTAACGGTGCAACGTACTTAACTGAAAGGATTAACGACCATTAACTAGGGTAGAAAATTGGACCAAAAGTGAAGTCCACGTGGACTTTTGGACTAATCCTGTCGATTTTTTGAATTTTGGACCAAAAGTGAAATATTGGTACAACCACAAGGACCAAAAATGAGGTTTACTCTAATTTTTTGTAAAACATAGCACAATTACGACCTACTCGAGCTCGAAACTCGGCTCGAGCTCTTTCGAGCTTTAGATTTCAAGCTCGAGCCCAACTCGTCATAAAAAACTAGAGCTCAAAACTCGACTCGGGCTCGGTTATTTCCATAGGTGAAGCTCGAACTCGATAAGAATCGGCATATCAAGCTCGACTCAACTCGATTTTAGTGAAAATTAAATAACGACATATGTATAGAAGGGTAAGAGTATAACTTAATCAAAGCTCGATAAGGCTCGTGAGCTTAAAGAGTCGAATATTTTAAAGCTCGAGCTTGACTCGAAAGTATACTTGAGTAGCTTCACTCGTTTAAATCGAGCCGATTTTGATACGAGTCGTCTCAAATAGCTAGCGAGTTGTCTCATCTCGTTTACACCCTTAGTTGTAACATCAGATGTAAACTTTACCAGTCAATGGCGGACGCAAGAATTTGTCATAAGGTATGCATTATTTAATAAAGTGTGAAAAAGGTATGCACTTACTATCAAACTCAAGAATATGTAAAGAGAAATTTTAGTGTTACATTAATGATGACACTCTTAATATATGCACGAGCATACCTTTTCACTCAAGTTACTAGTGACTTATAAAGGTTAGCCATATTTCTTAGGTGTTACTTAACATGTGTTCTTAAGACATAACTTGCATAAGTTCATAATAAAAATAAGGCAAAACTGTTGCTACATGCACATCATTGTTCATCTATCTCTTTAACGTATTAGTTATGGCCTATGGATATATAATTATAGTTGTAATATGTAATGAAAAAAAAGATGTGTCATTTTATAAAATAAAGAAAGCATGGTTAGAAGATGATCTTGTATTCCGTGACACACAAAAAATACGAACCCGTGATTTCCTTAAATCTAACGTGTTCTCTTTTTGTTTGTCCACGTCTCCTTCTCAAACTCATTTTTGTATATCCACAAAAAGAGGATCCAATTTATATATTTGAAAAGAAAAACGTATTCATAGTATTTTACAATTTGAAACCGTGACTAACAAAATGAACACGATTATATAGTTTGCTTAAGATGTAACTAAAGCGTTACTATTTAAAAAAATAATTTCAAAATTGGGTTAGCGTTATGTTTACCCGATATCTTTTGGTTTCTTGTATTTGTTTCTATTAAAAAATAAAAAAATAAAAAAATAAAAAAAATAAATGGCAAATGACAAAAAAAATGCATTGAACTTGACACTTTTTTTCATTATATGTAGCCTTGACACGCTGGCAGCTTACGTGTAACAAAGGGACACACTGGCATTGGACACGCTGAAAATCGTACATACAATGACAAAAAGTCAAAAGTTTAGTGTTACAATGAGACGAAAAATAGTTGGCTATATACAATGATAAAAAGTGTCAAGTTCGATGCATTTTTTTGTCATTTGTCCTTTAATTAATAAATATGTATTAAGTTTACGTACAAAAGGGAATATGAATTGCTCAAACTTGCCTATAATAAATATGTATTGTTTTTCAAACATTGGCATAAGTGTGTTTTCAAGACTCGTGTTTTCAATTGTCAAACTTGCTATATTAGTTTATGGATTAAGAAATTAAGTAAAAATACTTACTGTTGGAATATGAATAACATAACAATTATTTAAACATAAACATATACACATCAAGCACGCAGCGGAAAATATGAACTAAATACTAGTAATTAATTAACTAAAAATAAAGAATACGCGTACCTTAGATTACTAGCTAAACAAGTAATCGTGTAATCAAGAACCGGTAAAACCCTAATTTAGGGTTTATGAGTGTCGACTAAAACACCTAGTCGAATGGGGAAAATAACTCAAGCAAAAGTATGTTTGATCTCCGTTCTTGTACACACGTATTAGTAGCGTTTCAATGTGAAAATCTAGGTTCTTAATCCACAAACAAACCAAACACTTTGTTGTGAACTTTGGATCGAATTCCCAAGGGTATTGGGTGTGTTCGATCGGCAATAGACAAGAGGGAAGAGGGAGAGAGAAGTTTGGCTTGCTAGGGAATCAAGATTAGAGAACTATGAATACAAGGGTTTGTATTTATAGACTTCTCAAACTTCCTCTCCAAGCTAGGGCAAAGAAAACCCTCTCCTTCTTGGGTTCGGCCGAAATCCATAAGCCCAAGGGGTTCTAGAACCTTCTTGGCTTGTAATTTCATCCTTAGTCCCTTAACTTAATATTTAACGTCCGTTAATCAAACTCCGTTAAATACTAACGACCGTTAAGTGTTTATTCGTGGAATTAATAATTAAATCATAACTTATTATATTAATTATTAATACATTGAAACTCATACGTAATATGTGCAATCCCGAAGTCTCATGTTCGAAACTGGTCATACGTATATTAATTTATATCCATAACTTTAACAGCTCCCACTTGGATTTGCATTAATATAGTAATGACATTGGTTAGTCTAGCTTAACACCCCAAATGCCCCCAGATCGACCCTGAGAATGGTTTCCTGGAAAAAACCTTGTGATGATTCATCATCATACTTATCATTTTGTTTCTAATACCACGTTAATATGGATATGGATCTAAGTCATTCCATAATTAAAAATTATGTTTCTTGTTATTAATAATTGATCAAGATTACCAAATCATCTGAACGTATTCCAGATAGCCTTTGGGCGTGCGCATGCAAACATCTTGTCAATCCTACGAGTGGCCAAGCAGTATTAAACTTCAAAACAAATTTGAAGGAACAAATCCTTTCTTGACTACGAGCATAACCCTTGAACTTCGCATCACCTCCGAAAATAGCCCTTATAACTACCAGTTACGGATAGCGTTAGACTATCTTACAGAAAATGAGCTACATCCTCGGCTGTTACCTGGTATCTCAAGTCTGAGGATAAATATTCATGATTTACTTTAATGACAAGGATCCATAAAGTACAATCATGCGGTTGGGATTTGTCCTATATTCAATTTATCCATTATTGAATATCATGTGAATTTGGCATGTCCACGCATCAATATACTTAAGTATATTCTACCAAAACTCAGATTTGCCTTAATTCAATAATACTCCCATATTATTGATCGACAACGGACTATTTAGAATAACATTAGTTATTCATGGATTTAAACATGCAAATATAGGATACAATATTATAAATGAAAATAAACATAACAAAATACTTTATTTCATTAAGATAACATTGTTTACATATCCTTTATCCAAATACTAACCACAGATTTACATGAAACAACTAGCTAAACGAAGTCCAATGCCATCATCATGTTGAGTAAGCTTTTCCTTAGGTAAAGCCTTCGTAAAGGGATCAACTAGATTGTCATCTGTGTGAACTTTGAGTAAATTGATTTCACTTATTTCGACTTGTTCTCGAACATAGTGATATCTCCTAGGAAAGTGTCTGGCGCCCTTCATGACTCCAGGTTCATTGGCGAATGTAATTGCGGCAGAATTTTCATAATACACATTAATAGGTAATTCAATTGACGGCATTACTCCTAGCCCCGAAATGAATTTCCTTATCCAAACAGCTTCCATCGCAGCTTCCGATGCAGCAATATACTCAGCTTCCGTTGCAGACATAGCTATCGTACTCTGCTTCTTTCTCTTCCAGTCTACTGCTCCTCCATTGATGACAAAAAGGTAACCCGTCTGAGACTTTGTATCATCTTTATCAGTTTGAAAGGACGCATCGCAGAAACCTGTAACATTCAGTTCTGCATCTGGATTTCCCCCATATACTAGAAACATCTCTTTTGTATTCCTTAAATACTTAAGAATGTTCTTAACAGCATGCCAGTGGAGTTCGCCTGGGTTCTGTTGATATCGACTGGTCAAATTTTGTGCAAACGCCACATCTAGCCTTGTGCATCTCACTGCATACATGATAGATCCTACTGCCGAAGCATATGGAACTTTCTTCATGTGTGCCACTTCTTCAGGTGTTGAAGCACATAGTTTGCTACTTAAGCCATGTTCTACTTGCATTGGCAAATATCCCTTATTGGAATTTTGCATATTGAATCTCTTCACTATCTTATCAATGTAAGCACTTTGGCTTAATCCAATCAACCGCTTAGATCTATCTCTGTAGATCTTGATTCCAAGGATGTATGCTGCTTCTCCTAAATCCTTCATAGAAAAACATTTACCCAGATAAGACTTAACTTCATTAAGACTTGGCATATGATTTCCCATGATCAATATGTCATCGACATATAGGACTAGGAAAGTAGTATTACTCCCACTAGCTTTGTGGTATACACATGGCTCATCGAAATTCTGAGTAAATCCAAACCTTTTGATTTCCTCATCAAATTTCTTATTCCATTGCCTTGATGCCTGCTTCAATCCATAAATGGATCTTTGAAGCTTGCATACACGCTCAGGAAAATCTGGATTCACAAACCCCTCAGGTTGCGCCATATAGATGTCTTCATCTAGGCGACCATTTAGGAAGGCGGTTTTGTCATCCATCTGCCAAATTTCATAGTCATAGTAAGCAGCTATGGCTATGAGAATCCTAATAGCTCTAATGTCAGCTACAGGAGAAAAGGTCTCCTCATAGTCAACACCATATGTTTGGGTAAAGCCTTTAGCCACCAAACGAGCTTTATAGGTGTGTACATTGCCATCCATGTCCGTTTTCTTCTTGAAGAGCCACTAACTTCCAACTACCTTAGCATTGGGAGGAAGGTCAACTTCAATCCAGACTTTGTTGTCTCTCATGGATTGCATTTCCCCATTCATAGCTATCTGCCATTTATCCTTTTCAGGACTATTAATGGCAGCCCTTGTGAAAACTTTAATAAAACGATTAAGCACACACTTAATATAAGTTTTCTGAACCGTTTAAGGACTCTAGGTTGTTTAGACCTTGATCTAGGGTAAACTTTGATAAGCACAATGATAATATTAGCGGAATATTCAAATGAAAGAAACAATATTATCACAACAAGGTTTTGCCAAACTTCTCATTTGTTATAAAACTAGCCCCAATGCTATGTGATCAAGTATAGCATGATTACAATCTAATCAGGGATCAAAGATCCTTGAGGCTAAACAAACCAAACAACATCAGACCCCTCGTTCGATGTTCCCACACACACACTTTGATGGAGTTACATATTAACTCTCATAGTTGTAATAACATCCCTTATCCTCTTTATATAATAGAGGATTAGGGTTACACAAATAGATAAGATATTTGTTTTTCCCACTTGTGTCACATGCTAGTTGAGTGTGTCAGTATCTCACATACAACTTGTTCTTACAACTTTGTTTATGTATCTAGACATGTTACTGTCTTTCTACATATCTATCCTTACTATAAGATAAGTATCTACCCACTATATTTGACTAAGATACAAAAGATCTTTATCAGGTTACAAAGTCAAACACGTCTGTTGTCCACTAAGCAGTACTAACTTTGAACTAGCAGTACTAACTGCTAAGTCAGTACCTTCTTGGTTGCACTAGCAGTACTAACTGCTAAGGCAGTACCTTCTTGGTTGAACTAGCAGTACTAACTTCAGTTAGTACTGTTAGTTATTCTTGAACAGACTTGGTGTATTTTCCTTATCTTCTCAGCAATCTTCATGTTTCATTCTTCTTGTTTTGTATCATCAAATCTATGAAAATATAAATCCCAACAGTCTTCCCCTATTTGATGATGACAAAACAAACACGTGAATGAAACCTTGAATGAAACCATACTGTCTTCCCCTTAAATCCATGCTATCCACCACAATATCTCTTCCCCTTTTTGTTATCAACAAATAGAGAATATAAGCAGTAAAAATTTGGTGTAGCACATAAATGGTTAACCATCTGAACATTTAAGCTTCCCGTGAAACCCATATGTTAACCATTCGAATCTCCAATTCTATAGGCTTTTATGACTGATGAAGAAAACTAACCATTACTAACTTGATGCTGAAGTGAAAGAAACCAACCTTGTGTCTTATATCTTGTACTAAATCTGACTTCGAACGTATACCCAACTTTCTTGTATAGGGAGACCGCAATCAAATGACAATAAACTCATCTTCTATGAGACACTGAGCACTACAATGTAACTCCTTTAAGTGTTTGTCATTTTGTAGTCACTTGAACGAACGAACAAGTTATCTTTAAAGTGTAACACCAACCTTAAGATATGATAAGAGCACAACCTTGAAAAATTCCACTTCATCTTCAAATAAGTAACAAGTTACCTTCTTCTCCAATAAGAAATAAAAACAAGCCTTTAATCTTTTAAGAACATAAACCAACTCTCTTCAGTGTGTGATTCTTCCCTTGTGTGTGTCTTTCTTCCCCTTACTCCTTATAACACATGTCCATAAGGCTCAGAGTAAACGCAACAGTACTAATTTAAACGAGCAGTACTAACTGAGAATACTAGCAGTACTAAGTTATAAGAGCAGAACCAACAATTAGTGAGAACCTTGTAGCATCCTAGATCCAGAGCCCTCCGCTCTGATACCAACTGTGAAAACTTTAATAAAAGCGATTAAGCACACACTTAATATAAGTTTTCTGAACCGTTTAAGGACTCTAGGTTGTTTAGACCTTGATCTAGGGTAAACTTTGATAAGCACAAAGATAATATTAGTGGAATATTCAAATGAAAGAAACAATATTATCACAACAAGGTTTTGCCAAACTTCTCCTTTGTTATAAAACTAGCCCCAATGCTATGTGATCAAGTATAGCACGATTACAATCTAATCAGGGATCAAAGATCCTTGAGGCTAAACAAACCAAACAACATCAGACCCCTCGTCTGATGTTCCCACACACACACTTTGATGGAGTTACATATTAACTCTCATAGTTGTAATAACATCCCTTATCCTCTTTATATAATAGAGGATTAGGGTTACACAAATAGATAAGATATTTGTTTTTCCCACTTGTGTCACATGCTAGTTGAGTGTGTCAGTATCTCACATACAACTTGTTCTTACAACTTTGTTTATGTATCTAGACATGTTACTGTCTTTCTACATATCTATCCTTGCTATAAGATAAGTATCTACCCACTATATTTGACTAAGATACAAAAGATCTTTATCAGGTTACAAAGTCAAACACGTCTGTTGTCCACTAAGCAGTACTAACTTTGAACTAGCAGTACTAACTGCTAAGTCAGTACCTTCTTGGTTGCACTAGCAGTACTAACTGCTAAGGCAGTACCTTCTTGGTTGAACTAGCAGTACTAACTTCAGTTAGTACTGTTAGTTATTCTTGAACAGACTTGGTGTATTTTCCTTATCTTCTCAGCAATCTTCATGTTTCATTCTTCTTGTTTTGTATCATCAAATCTATGAAAATATAAATCCCAAAAGCCCTATAACTAGTAGGTTCATCAAGATCCCCTAGTATAGTTTCCTCACATTCTACGTTAAGACATAGATGTTCAGGAGCTTTCACAGTTCTTGCAGATTAGCGAATGGGAACCACTTCAACTTCAGGTGGAGGACCTAGACTTTCAGGTTCCACAGGAAGTGTGCTAGTATTTTCAGAAGGTGATGTATCTTCTTGATCATTTTCAAGATCATAAACTCTCCCACTGAATTCTTGAGATATGAGATTCTCCTCTAGAAATTCGCCATACCTAGCCACAATGACTTTATTCTTTGGTGGAAAGTAAAAGTAGTAACCCCTTGTTTCCTTAGGGTATCCTACGAAGATACACTTAACAGATCTCTGTTGGAGTTTATCTGGTGAGTCACGTTTAACAAACGAATCACAACCCCAGACCTTTAAGTAAGACAAGTTGGGAGCTTTTCCAGTCCATAATTCATATGGAGTCTTATCAACCTTCTTAGTTGGAACCATATTCAATATGCGAACGGCACTTTCAAGGGCATAGTCCCAAAAGGATAAGGGAAGAGTTGTAAGATTAAACATAGATCGTACTATATCTGGCAATGTATGATTTCTCCTTTGAGATACACCATTTTGTTGTGGGGTATAAGGAAATGTGAGTTGCTGGACAATTCCACACTCAGCTAGATAATCTTTAAACTCTTGGCTTAAATATTCACCACCTCTATCAGATCGAAGAGCCTTAATCTTCTTACCGAGTTGTAATTCTACTTCACTTTTAAAAACCTTGAATGTCTCAAAGACTTCATGTTTATGTTTAAGTAAATAAACATGACCATAACGACTGTAGTCACCCGTAAAGGTTAAGAAGTAGGTAGCACCGCGTTTTGACACCTGTCTAAGTGGACTACACACATCAGTATGTATTAATCCAAGTAGATCTGTAGCCCTTTCCAGTTGATGTGAAAAAGGTTTCCTTGTCATCTTCCCAGATATGCAAGATTCGCACTTATCAAATGAATCATCATTGCTATTTTGCAAAAGCCCATCATGTTGCAGCTTTTCCATGCGTTTCTTGCCAATATGTGCAAGACGACAATGCCAAAGATAAGATGAATCCAAGTCTGACTTGATTATCTTATTTCTAATGCTATACACAGAATTATTTTCATTAGACACACGATTTTCCATGTCAATTTCAAACACACCATTTATAGGAATTGCATTAAAGTAAAAAACATTATTTAAAGAAACTGAAATTCCATTATCAGTAAATGTGTGAACGAAACCATTATCCTTTAACAAAGAAATTGAAATAACACCCCTAATGATAGAAGGTGCAAAGTGACAATTATTCAAAACTAGTATTAATCCCGAAGGTAAAACTAAATCGAATGTCCCTATGGCTTCAACTGCTGTACGTATGCCATTGCCCACGTACAAGTATCTTTCTCCATAGGTCAGCTTCTTCGCTCCTCTAAGCCCCTGCGATGTGTTACAAATATGAGTACCACATCCCGTATCATATACCCAGGCATTATGCTTACGAGGAAAAGAAAATAATTCAATCATAAAAATACCTGAAGTGCTCGCGACATTCCCAGCCTTGGCATTTTTATTTGCACGCAACTCCTCAAGCAGCAATGGACAGTTTCTCTTCCAATGTCCAGGAGTATTGCAGTGGTGACAAGCAGCCAAATCCTTCTTGGTTTTATCCTTCTTTTTAGGCATTGGCTGGTAGGACATAACCTGTTTACCCTTATCAGCTTTACCTTTCCCCTTCTTGTTCGCGTGTTGCGGTTTGTTGGGCTTAGTAATCCTACCACCTTGTATTGCTAATACCGCAGGTGTAGGTGCCTTCTTTGACAATCCTTTCTCAAAGTCAATAAGCATTGCATGTAAATCACTTATTGTCTTCCCCGTGCAATGCATATTGAAGTTGCGCACAAACTCACCAAACAACTCCTCGTTAAGGGATCGATTGATGAGGCCAACTTGTACATCTTGCACGTAACCACAGCCGAGTGCTTCCAATTGGTCCAAATAACCTTTCATTTTCAATACGTGGGCACTCACGGATTTACTTGCATCTTGCTTACACTTATGCAGAGAATCTATCAAGTCATATAACTCTGCCATAGGTGGTTTCTCAAACATACGTTTGAGCTCATTGATCATGTCCATGGGGCCATAGTTCTCAAATTGCTTTTGCAATTGAGTGTCCATCCCAGATAACATAAGACAAGCCACATCATTGTGCTTCTCATAATCAATGTTATAAGCTTCATGGTCTGCAGTTGATGCAGTACCAGCAGGAGCAGTAGGAAGAGGCGTACTAAGAATATCAAGTCTTTTGACCACCCGCAGAACAATTCTCAGGGAACGGTACCAATCATTGAAATTCTTTATCCCAGTCAACTTTTCTCTTTCAATCATCTGTTTGAAAGCAGAACTCATGTTGCTCATGTTTGTGTTGTCGGGTTGGGCCATTTCTACAGAAAAAGTTCAAAAGTTAGTACTTTCGATAATTAAAATTTTCAAGTAAATTAAACACCCATGGTAAATAACATTTAACCATTTAATTTTCACTGAAAACTAGGATCCAAATTGACATAGTTTCATCACATCAGCTGAGGGTGCTAGCAACGAAAGTATTCAATGAGGTACGAGTCGAACTCAATTGACAATCTCAAATTGCAATTCCTAGAATTATGGGATTTACATATTTTGCCAACCTCAGTTGCAAATGTAAGCATGTTTTATCCCCATCTTTATGCCTTGACATAGTTTCATCACATCAGCTGAGGCTGCTAGCAATGAAAGTACTCAATTAAGTTAACCAACTTAAGAAACTGCAAATTAACATAGTTTCATCACATCAGCTGAGGCTGCTAGCAATGAAAATATGTAATTTACCCTTTGATTACCATCCTTTTGATTCATCACATCAGCTAAGGCTGCTAGTAATGAAAGTATGTAATCTTAGGTATTTCCTTTTCATTGGATGGCATATAACTTAAATTTAAGGGTATTTATTTTTGATGTGTGTAATCAAAATATGTACAAAGATGTCATGCATTCATCTTGTATCATATGTTTCAAAAAACTTTTACTCATTCGTTACATTACTAAGCTCAAATCAACAATGTTTTAATTGATGGCGTTGAGAAACTTACAACTTTGCCTTAAGATGTTTCGTACGTATAATGGTTGTACTTGGTAAGTCTAATTTTGACGACAGGCGAGCGGAGAGATAGAATGGAGTCTCTTTAGGCCACAATTTAATGCGAAACCAACCTTATACCCACTTTATAGTTTGTCAACAATTAGGTCCGCCTTTCGACCATTTTTGTACAGTCGCATCAATAAATTGAAAGTTTATGATTTTTAGAGCTTAAAAAACATGTTTCACCATTATTAAGTTCAGTTTATTTTCTATTCTGAAAGTTACCCTTTTGCTTACAATCATGTCACATACATATTTAAACAAATGTGCAATTAATAAAAAATAAACAACTTAAGTAATGGATATGCTAAACAAATCATTTAACATGTATACATTGATCTTAAGACTCCCATTGGTTTTCGAGCGCATTGTACCCAATGGACCACAGACACCAACAAGTTGGCCGCGTAAGTCTTATGATAAATGTATACAATAACACATATAATTGATTTAATATACGATTTATATAGGGTCTTCCCCAATTTTAGGTCTTCCCTAATAACCTAATTAATTAACCTTTAGTAATTTAACTTGTCCAACAATTTTATTACTAAAACCCTAATTAATATTAATCGCATAAAATAAGCATGTAAAACATGTAACAATTAACATCAACTTCCATGACAAAACATGCATGTTTTTGTCATGGATTCCCCAAATAGCACTTATTATCATGTCACAACATATAATCAAGCCTATCCTACGCATATTCAATTAATGACATAAACCAAGTACTCATTAATTAACACATAAAAATTTACATGCAACCTAGGGTTTCTACAAGTTTTACAAAACTAAAACCCTAATTACATATTAATGGGTAATCGACCCATATACCAAAAAATTAGGGTTTACTTATTTTTTAAAACCCTAGAACACTTTAACATGTAATAATCACATAGATTCAATTTTATGTGTTTTAGTAATTAATTACATAGTATTAACGGGCTCTTAATGCCACTGTTGGAATATGAATAACATAACAATTATTTAAACATAAACATATACACATCAAGCACGCAGCGGAAAATAGGAACTAAATACTGGTAATTAATTAACTAAAAATAAAGAATACACGTACCTTAGATTACTAGCTAAACAAGTAATCGTGTAATCAAGAACCGATAAAACCCTAATTTAGGGTTTATGAGTGTCGACTAAAACACCTAGTCAAATGGGAAAAATAACTCAAGCAAAAGTATGCTTAATCTTCGTTCTTGTACACACGTACTAGTAGCGTTTCAATGTGAAAAGCTAGGTTCTTAATCCACAAACAAACCAAACACTTTGTTGTGAACTTTGGATTGAATTCCCAAGGGTACTGGGTGTGTTCGATCAGCAATACACAAGAGGGAAGAGGGAGAGAGAAGTTTGGCTTGCTAGGGAATCAAGATTAGAGAACTATGAATACAAGGGTTTGTATTTATAGACTTCTCAAACTTCCTCTCCAAGCTAGGGCAAAGAAAACCCTCTCCTTCTTGGGTTCGGCCGAAATCCATAAGCCCAAGGGGTTCTAGAACCTTCTTGGCTTTTAATTTCATCCTTAGTCCCTTAACTTAATATTTAACATCCGTTAACCAAACTCCGTTAAATACTAACGACCGCTAAGTGTTTATTCGTGAAATTAATAATTAAATCATAACTTATTATATTAATTATTAATACATTGAAACTCATACGTAATGTGTGCAATCCCGAAGTCTCGTGTTCGAAACTGGTCATACGTATATTAATTTATATCCATAACTCTAACACTTACATGCTTTATGTGTAGTTAAGATAGAGATAAGATAATGTTTTGAAAAGTATCAAGTATAAATATTATTACAAATCTTGTGTTGTGTTACAAACCATGTGTTTTGAAATGAATTTGAAATTTGCCTATCTCTACTACAGTTTGCGTTTAAGTAATAACTAAAAGTAGAAGACGTAAATTTAAATTTATTATTTTTTTAACAGAAAATTTGAAACTTGTCTATATTATATTAGTAATGAAACGTGTGTAGTATAGAACTTGCCTATATTATATTACTCCCTCCGTCTCAAATTAATTGTCAGAAGACAAGAATCACATAGTTTAATAAAAGTGGGGCCAATTTTGTTTTCAACCACTCAAAGAGAATATTCTCTTACTACATTCTCTAGTTTTTACTTAAAAAGGAAAGTGGACAATTATTTTGAGACATCCCAAAATGAAAATATGGACAATATTTTTGAGACGGAGGGAGTAGTAATCAAAAGTGTGTAGTTTTCATATTACAAAGTTGCCTAAATTAATTAAAATCTCTTTGAATAATTCAACTTGCCTATGGCTGATGTTATCCTGACACTCCCTATAGGGGGTGTTTGCAATCATTGGATGCATCAGGCTGTTGTACTGTCTGCTTTACGGGTTGTACATTTGACTAATATAGTGTAGGTCTCACATAGTAGGGGGTGTTAGGATAACACAACCCCTTGCCTATATTAACTCTGCCATGTGTTTTCAATTTTTTTCAAAGTTGTGTTTTCAAAGTTACATTATATGATTGAGGATTAAGAGATTAAGCAAAAACACTTAGAGCAGGAGGTACCCTCGGCTGGTGGCTAACACCATGGCCACCAGCCAACCATGGCCGACGGCGGACAGTACCGCCGCTCGCGCCATGGTGGCTGGCGCCGTAGCCACCAGCCCACGCCATCGTTATTTTTTTTATTTTTATTTTTTTCTGTGTTAAATTCGAACGTTGGGAGACTTTGGGAGGGAAGCAGAAAGTAGCCAACGGTTATATAACCGTTTGGCATTGATTACCAAAAAAAAAAAAAAAAAAAAAATCCTATAAAAACCTCCTTATTCTACCATTTTTCACACACACTTCCAATTCAATTTATACTTCAATAATACTCAACTTTCTTTCAATTATGGATCCAAACAATCCTAACGACACCTATTACGACCCTTATGATGTTTATTTTCAAGACGATCGGGAGCGCTATCTTCGGGGTTATACGGCATATGAACAATTTGTAGCTCTGTGTGATCAAGAAGCCGGGGGATCGGGATCGGGTCCTAAGAGGACGAGGGCATACATACCACGTGAACGAGAAGAGGCGGAACAACGTTTAATCGACGACTATTTTGGCGACGATAAGACTCCTCCTAAATATCCTGAAGAGAATTTTAGGCGAAGGTATCGTATGAGTTCTAGACTTTTTAATAAAATACTCAACGATGGACTCCCGGGAATGCTCGGGAGTATTGATTGTATGCATTGGGATTGGAAAAATTGCCCAAAGGCCTTACAAGCTCAATTCAAAAGACGTGATCATAAATACCCAACTCTTATGTTAGAAGCGGTTGCGGATCAAAAATTATGGATTTGGCATGCATATTTTGGTGTCCCGGGGTCAAATAATGATCTTAATGTGTTATATGGTTCCCCGTTATTTGATGATGAACTTGCCGGTACAGCTCCGGAATGTCCATTTGTAGTAAACGGACATACATATAAGAAAGGTTACTATTTAGCCGACGACATTTATCCGACATGGTCCGTGTTTGTGAAAACGTTTTCTGTTGCAAGGAATGAAAAAACGTTGAAATTTAAAAGAGTTCAAGAAAGTTCTAGAAAAGATATTGAACGAGCTTTCGGAGTCCTACAAGGTCGTTGGGGAATTATACGACAACCCGCACGTGCTTTCCAAATCAACGCGTTGAAAAGAATCATGTATTGTTGTATAATGTTACACAACATGATATTGGAAGACGAAGGATTCGAAGTGAATTTAAGAGATGTGTTCGTTGATCCAAGGTCGAACATGCCAGATACTTGGATTGAAAGATGTGATTTACATGTTAGAAAAAATAAAGAACTTCGAGATAGAAAAGCGCACGACGATCTTCGACAAGACCTTGTGGGGCATGTATGGAACCTTAATTACTAGGTTTTTATCCGTTATGTTTATGTACTTGGTTTTTTTTTTATGCTTTTGTTTTTTAATGTAATGTTGTTTTTTTTAATGTAACGAAGTTTATTTTTAAGTTATATTGTGTATTTTTTTTTATGTAAAAAAAAAAAAAGAAAAAAAAATAATAAAAAAAAAAAAATGGACGACGGCACCACATTTTCTGGTGCCGTGGGTAACGGCCAGAATGTGGTGCCGTGGGATTTTTGGTGCCATAGAGATTTTTGCTGACGTGGCAGGCATTTTTGAGCCATGGCTCATGGGTACCCAATGCTCTTAGGGTACGTTTGGTATGCATTTTTTGAATCACTATCGCTATAAGAATGATAATATGGTGAAATGAAAGTAATACTATCATATCCAATATTGTTGTTTGGTTTGTTATTTAGGTTTTGGTATCAAATTTTATAAGGTGTGACCATTCTTATACTAAAATAAATAAAACACATAAAATGTATAAAATTTTCCTTTTTCTTCATCATGAAAGTAAAATATAACAAATTTTGCACAAAAGACAGATACAAAAAAGAATGAATGAGTTAAAAGATACCCTTCTTGCCTCTTATGGGAAATCCTCTATATTCATATTTCATTTCGGTATTTGATTCCAATATTAATGTACCAAATGGAAGTAATCATTCCAACAATCATTCCTCATTCCCATTACCCCATACTAAACACATCCTTACACACATTATAGGTAGTAGAGGTGTGTTCAAAGTTGTTTTTTCAAATTTACCTAATATGATTGAGGATTAAAAGATTAATCAAAAACACTTAGGGTGTGTTTCTTTTTTATTTATGGGAAGGAAATGATAGGACCCACATATTTAATAATATTTCTTTTTAAGGCAGGACCCATTAAATTCTCTTATTTCCTATATATCACTAAAGCATGAAATTCTAACTCTTCCCCAACTAGAGGCTAATATAGATGTGGACCCCACAATATTTATAAGGCTCTTAATCTATAAATAAAAAGAAACACCCCCTTACACACATTATAGGTAGTAGAGACTAGAAAATATATGTTCTTATTAAACCAATTCTATTAAAAATCTCATCTCAAATGTTAAATGATATGCATTAAAATTATATGAATTAATGTTTGATAAACAAAATAAAATTCGTAAACATGATCAAACCAAATATCTCTTACCGGGAGAGATTACAAAAAGGTTTAGCCAAGCATCACACTTGTAGACATCGCGCTCATTCTACTTTGCATGCTAGTACGTACTGATGATATTGAAACCAAGGATTTAATTAAATCCTTTTCCCTTCTTCACGTTCGCCGAGAAAAATAAAATTTATATACTAATATGAAAGTGTCGGCTGTGAATCAATGATAAATGGGATCCCTAATAAAATAATAAAATAAATGCCGGCTCGTACTTTTCTTTCTCCAATTGTTTGAATGGGGTCGGCTGTCTTATTTTCTTTCGAATGAATCGAATGGCCTCTCCCCTTTTTCTCCGTATGTATATATAACAAAGGGGATGAAAAACCCTTTTTTTCTTTCCTGCGTCCAAGTCTAGGCCAAAAAAATCCATTGGGCCTTTTTTCCATTTAATAGATTTGAGCCCAATTCTTAAATAATAAGCCAAACCAAGAGCTGTCTTTTCCAGCAGATAAACTCACGAGCTAACTCCAAATTTTTGGGTATTTTATCACATAAAAATAAATATCTATTTTTTCTCTTTCCGTGGCCTTTTGAATCACCTAAAACGAGCTCGGACGAAGAAGTTATGATACAAACAATGTAGCAATATCACGCTTGTATTTATATCTTCATTTTGGTTCTTAATCGTCCACATTTACTTCAAGTACAATCCAAACACTTCGTATATCACATTAGCTCACAAATTTGCCATTTTAGCTCTATTTTACATATTACCTACATAAACACAAAACACCCTCAAAGTACATGTATAACAACGAATAACAATGCAACAATGCGTAATTAACATGCTATGAGGGGTATGTAAAATACACCGATCATTAAACCACTAGTTCCCTCAAGAAGTTTTTCAGCGAAGCCTTGGTCACTACAAGATATAACAAACTCAGACCTCGTCAATACACTTTGGTTGATTCATAGACTTCGTCATAATAATAAAAAAAATAAGTTGCGTTAAAGTCCAACGTGATTCATCTATTTAATGTGACTCGTACTAAATGGGAGTCTCATATCACATTTATGCAAATTGGTTTTATGGAAGGTGTCAGGATCGATTATCTAGTTGATATTGTGGATTCGGGAGGTTGGGGAAGTTCATAATAAGAGAAAGCCATTTGTACAGAGAGAAAGATAAAAGTGTGTGTTTTATTGATAAAAATGAAAGAGTAAATTACACACTTGAGCTTCACCCCTCCATGGAAGTATGAAGGGGTATATATAGGCTCTCACACTCTACACTTTACAATATTGACGCTTCTAGTCAATGTAAGCCTAACAATATAACTAGTGTAATCCCGTATATGACGTCACATTTTGCGTTTCCAATAATCTTGCCCTAAAAAGGTGTCGGCATACGGAATTACTTACAACATTTCCTACAAGTACAAATACAATGTAATGATCAAAAAACACTTTTAGGAGGTTGGGGGAACTCAAAATAAAGATTAAACATGGTATTATTATATTAATGAATGGGGGAGGTGTGTGTGTTTTCTAGAGAGAGAAAGTAGAGAAATCACACACACCTCCAAGTTACAATGAGAATCCCACCCTCCTAGTTGAGACTAGGAGGGTATTTATACTAATATACAAGCCTAACTTTACTCTAATGGCAAAACTAGACCTTGTACTTAATTACTATGCAATTTCCGAGTATAACATAACTTTAAAGGCTAACAATCTCTCCCAAAAGTGATGTTATACGAGAATTGCTTACAATGTTCCCTACAAGTAAAATACAAAACATAAGCACAGCAGCTCTGAGAATAGTCTTCAAACTTCATTACATCGTTCAGCTTGCAGAATCTTCTCAGCTGTCATTTCTTTACTTGCAGAAGAACAATATGAGCAAATCTAATTAGGGTAAGGATATTGGTGATTAAATCTAGCTTTTCACTCTCCCCTAATTAGTGCTCTCCCCCAAACTGACAACCTTTCTGATGAATGCCATGAATTCTAAAGAATTCTTTTTGATAAATGAATGCCCTGAATTTGAAGAAGTCTTTAGATAATTAAATGCATTCCGTCTTTAGTCTTCTAAAACGCAGCGGATACCGTCTTTAATCTTCTAACATGCAATGGAAAATGTAGAACAGACCGTAGACTTGACCTTCTTCAAGGTTGTTCATTTGGGGGAACATAGTATCAACATCTTCATCTCACCAAATGCATCCCAGTTATCTTTCATATGAGAAATCAACCCATAACGTACACATGAAATGATAACACCGAAGTAACAAGTTGTCCCATATCGTTGGTCACGGGTAACTTGTTTAACGATTTCTCTCCCCTGAAGTTGAAACCGTAGCACCAGAATCAACTAAGATCCGAAAATGCACTTTTCTTTCTCCAGGATAGTTCCATCATCACGGGATATTACACATTTCTCTCCCCTGCTGGTTACGATTTATCAGAATCAGCATAATGGTGTGTACGTGGAGTATTAACTGGAAGCATCTTTATCATTAAATATATATAGCCCGTGAGAAGATGTCGATAGACCCAATCTACTAATAATACCATTTGAAGTGTCTAACTCTTTATCAACCCCTTGTATCAAAAACAACGGCTTTTTGTAGTGACTACTGATGGAGAAAACCCACTATGACGAACTTGAGACTGAAGTAAAATAACCCAAACTTGTGACTTAAACTTGCACTATTTTCAGATTAAGAACCTATACTGAGCACTATAACGTAACTCCTTAAAGCATAGATCGTTTCATATACCCATCCAACCGTCCTTATCTGTATATGAACTCATCTTGAATTATCCACAGCTTTTTGTGACACTTGAGCACTACAATGTAACTCCTTTAAAGTGATAGCTATACTCTGTGAGCACAACAACGTAACTCCTTACATCAGGTATTGCTAGACAAATCAAGTCTTAATCAATGTATGCTCTGTGAGCAACCTCAGCTCGAACAAGGATCTCGAAGAATCATGCATCCAACCAACCCCGATAACTTCAAGATACTAAGTACACGCACCCGTGATATTCCACTTCAACTTCAAATAAGTAATAATGAATCATCCTTGTAGTCACAGTTGATAACATCCAAATTTAGCCATTGTCATTTGATTGTGAATCTTGATCAGGATCTTTTAAGCTATACGTGGTAGTTTTGAGGATGTAGGCCAATAATATTTTTTGTGATTTTGGTGTGGTGAGTTTCAAGTATGCCATTAAATACAATTCTAATGATGCTAGGAAAATTTGAGCTTTAGAAATTTTTACGCCAAATTTTACCAAAAAAATTCGAATTTTGACCTAAAAATTTGAATTTTGGGCCAAAATTTTCACCATTGTACCAAAATTTGAATTTAGCGTAAAAATTGAACGTTTAATCGCTCATAAAAATTAAATTTTACTCAACTTTTCCCGCCAATTTTATTTATTTATTTATTTTTTATTTTTTTTTTGTGGCATACTCGGTTACAAAGAAACTCGACTAAACTAGAGAAACTCGAGCAACTTTTGGAAACTCGACTAAACTAGAGAAACTCGAGCAACTTTTGGAAACTCGATCACACTAGAGAAACTCGAGCAACTTTGGAAACTCGATCACACTAGAGAAACTCGAGCAACTTTGGAAACTCGAGCAACCCAGAAGAAACTCGATCAGCCTGAAGAAACTCGATCAGCTTGAAGAAACTCGATCAGCCTGAAGAAACTCGACTAAGCTGAAGAAACTCGACTAGGTTAGAGAAACTCGACTAGGATAGAGAAACTCGAGTAGATTTGCCCAGAAACTCGATCAACCTAGAGAATCTAGACTAACTTGTCGAGAAACTCGATCAACCTAGAGAATCTCGACTAACTTGTCAAGAAACTCGATCAACTTAGAGAATCTCGACTAACTTGTCAAGAAACTCGATCAACTTAGAGAATCTCGACTAACTTGTCAAGAAACTCGAGGAACCTTGTCTAATGAACAGTACCGATCAAAAATCACTTTTTTCACCTCAAAACCCTACGATTCGCCCCTGGTTAGCTCTGATGCCAATTGTAATGATCAAAAACACTTTCAGGAGGTCAGGGGAACTCAACATAAAGATTAAACATGGTATTATTAGATTAATGAATGGGGGAGGTGTGTGTGTTTTCTAGAGAGAGAAAGTAGAGAAATCACACACACCTCCAAGTTACAATGAGAATCCCACCCTCCTAGTTGAGACTAGGAGGGTATTTATACTAATATACAATCCTAACTTTACTCTAATGGCAAAACTAAACCTTGTACTTAATTACTATGCAATTCCCGAGTATAACATTACTATTGTTAATCATCCTTCCACTATCTTTCTCTCTCTACTTTCTCTCGATAGATCTAGATCTAATTAGGTAGCTTGTGTGATTAATTAATAGATTCATCAAGTGGTATCATTCGCCTAGGGGTAATTTAGGTTGTTAAAGATTAGATTTAAGTAAAAATTAAAGAAAATTTGAGAAGTTACTGTACATCCAAGACGTTACTGTTCATTGATCGAGTTTCTGGCTAATTCATCGAGTTAGATGTATTAGTCGAGTTTCTGAGATTGATCGACTTTCTGATATAGTCGAGTTTGTTCCTTGATCGAGTTTCTGGCAATTCATCGAGTTTGGTGAATTAGTCGAGTTTCTGAGGGTGATCGAGTTTCTGATATAGTCGAGTTTGTACTTGATCGAGTTTCTGGTTCATCAAGTTTGAACAATTTATCGAGTTAGATAAAGTAGTCGAGTTTGATAAGGTTAATCGAGTTTCTTAGATCATCGAGTTTCTTGCATTCATCAAGTTTCTTGACATAATCAAGTTTCTTGACATAATCGAGTTTCTTGACTTCATCGAGTTTCTTGACTTCATCGAGTTTCTTGGATTCATCAACTTTCTTGGACTAATCGACTTTCTTGGGTTGATCGAGTTTCTTGATTAATCGAGCTTCTTGGGTTAATCGAGTTTCTGGATTTTGTGAGATTTATTGAGTTTCTAGTGTAAAATCCTCCGAGTTTCAATGATTGAAATCTCCAAGTTTCTAGAGTAAAATCCTCAAGTTTCTTCAAGTTTTTCACCATTCATCAATCTAATCTACGAAAACAACTGTTATTATCCTTTGAAGATCCTAAACCTACATCCACAAGTTACTTAACGATGTCTCAACCGCCAAACAATTACTATTTCTACAATCAACAACAACAACCATATCGTCAACAACAACAACCATATCCATATCAGTATCCTCAACAAAAATATCAACCACAATATTCACCTCAGTATCAATAACAACAAATGTTCATGCATCAACATCAATTCCCTTAGCCGCAACAACTTCCTCCACAACCAATGCATAACTACCAATCTCCTTCCGGAGAACCACACTGGTTTACCAAGATGTGCGAAGCCATTAGTAGTCAACAATCGAGGCATGAAGCTGGTTCTTTGGACACACCACCTATGCTCACACCAGGAAACTATGTGCAGTGGTCCAGTCATTTTCTACGATTCATCGAACTAAGGAAACCTAACGGGAAATATCTGAAAAAAGTCATCATTTATGGACCATATCCAACACCTACAACAACCATTCCTGCTGATCCAACTCAAATTCCTCCAAGAGAAGCGACAACAACCCCCATTCCTCTAGCTCAAAAAACTGCTGAACAAGTCCTACAACAAGAGGCCAATGAGCTAGCTATGTCTTATATACTCCAAGGGATTCCCAATCCCATCTTTAGGAGTATTGATGCCCAAAAGACAGCCAAAGATATGTGGGAGCACGTACATCTGCTTATGGAAGGCACTGAACTCAATCAAGAGGACTTGGAATCAAAGTTGTATATGGAATACACACACTTCATGATCGAACCTGAGGAATCCTTGGAATCATACTATCATCGTTTCACCAACATCATTAATGATCTGGATCGCCACAATATCACCTTACCAAAGATTTTTGTTAATTCAAAGTTTCTGGGATGTCTCGGACCAGATTGGCAGAAGTACGTCACGTTTGTTCGACAAGCCAAAAAGATAAATGACGTTTCTTATGGGTTATTATATGATTACCTATAACAACACCAATATGAGGTTGATAAGGACCGTGCCGCACGTGGAGGATTCTCATTAGCACCTAATCCAAATTCACTGGCATTAATGGCTCAATTGCATTTTGCACCAAATCATGAGTTTGTTCCACCACCACCTCATTCAGGTTTTGCACCACAACCGTCAAACCAAATTGTCCCTTATGAAGCACCGTCATAATACCCTGATACTCAACTTGTTCCATACGACAACTCTGATTATAACATGTACTCCAATGTTGACACTGATGAAGATGATGCTTTTAACTCTTTGAATGAAGGATTTGCATTAATTGCTCATGCATTTAGCAAATTTTCCAACAAGTCGAACAATCGTTTTTAGATCTTCAACGAATACAAGAAATCATGCTGTGGTCAATGATGGAAGAGTTGAGATTCAGAATCAGTCTTCAGGCAGGTCTGTTTCAGGAAATATGGGGAATTCTGGTGGTCAACGTTTCAGTTCTGGAGGAGGTAGTAGAAACATCATGGGAAACACTCAGAGAAGGACTCAGTTTGCTGATAAAGGGAAAGGGATTGCTAATACATCCATCACTTGCTACAATTGTGGGGGAAATGGTCATATGGCTAATGCATGCCCCAAACCGAGGACAATGGGTAGTGCAAACCATAAAGAAGCTCTTCTCATGGCATTAGAGGATGAAAAGGCCAGTGGTATTTTGACAGAGAAGGAGCAGAGTTTTATGGCCAATGCATACTCTGATGACGAAATGAAGGATCTGGAGGCTAATGCTGCAGTCATGTTAATGGCCAACATGCAGGAGATAAACATGAGTGAGACAGGCCCGGTCTACGACACCGATGGCTTATCTCAGGTATCTGATGCAGATTGTCTTATTCATGAAATAGCCTCACCATCTGTATCTTCATCTGCACAAGAAAATTTTTCTCAAAATGACTTATCATTTTCATCTCAAGACAATGATCAAATAAACACAGTGGTTACCTTTGATGATGAACAAATTAACCCAGTAGTTTCATTTGATGATTCTTTTGATGATGATAATCATGAACATCTTGAACCAAATGATCCTATGCGAGATTCGGATGCAGAACTCATGACCTTATTGCTTGCCACCCAATCACAATTGAATGCACATAAATCTCAGATGGACAAATGCAATGACATTAACAAAAACTTAAAAGCCAAAGTTGCATTATTAACAAAGGACCTTGAGTGCTACAAGCAACAACTTTCAAATTATGAAAATCAAGAAAAACGTGAGAAAAGCTTTGAGATTGCATTCCAACAATCATTCGTTCAGGTAAAGAATTTAGAACATCAAGTTCATGAGTTAACTATTTCTAAAAATGATTTGATTTCTCAAAAAGAACAAGAGCAATTCGAATTTCAAAAACAAATTGACAGTTTACACTCTGAGCTTTCCAAAACTAAAACAGAGTTTTCATATTGTCAAAATGATCTTATTGAAGAAAAACAAACCACAAGGAAACGAGTTAACTCATATCTTGAGGAGATTGTTGCGTTGGAATCCAAGCTCAAAGATTTTGAAAACGTTGTTTATAAAACGGGTAAGTCTGTAACAACTATTCAAAACCTAACTGTCAAACCAAATCCTCGCGGATATGGATTTGCAATTGGAAATGATCAACCTCGTTTTTTAAACTAAGCACTCAAGGAGAATCCTAAATTGTATAGTGCAGAGTTATTGTTTGATGATACTTTCCAGCGTGTTGTTGTTTATAATACTGAAGAGGAACTAGAACAAGCGGACGAGAGTCGATCCAAATTGAGTTGTGTTTATTATAATAAACCATACGATTACTCAAAATCACCTCACATTAGTAAATAATTTGTACCACAAAAAGATAGATCTAATCCAACGTGGTCTTTAAATGAAATAAATGTTTCGTCTGACTTTGCTCCTGTAACTACTGTCGCACAAGTCAATGGTTCATTACCAAATCAAGGTGAGAAGGAACAAATGCCAAAAGAATGTCGCATTCTAAAATATTTTCACACATTTATGGACGACATTCAACTTTTGGAAAATGCAATAGAAAGAAATTCTGAAATAAAAATCTCCATTTTTCTATCTCCTTATGAGAAAGAAAAGCGAGAAATTTTTCAAAAATAATTCTTGCCACTTGTCAACCACCTGCGACTTTGTGCCACACAGTGGGAGCAAGAACTCCAGTCAGAAGTTGCATCAATGATGAGTATTTTCAGAGCAAAAGATAACAAAATTGCAAAACAAAAAGGTCAAAAGAAAGCTTTGGAAAAAGATGTTGATCGACTCTTAACGAATGTTCTCAGTTCTGATGTGATATCTGTGCTTATGAATGCTATCTATTTGTCGTGCAATGAATTGCTTGTTGATGATCACTGTGTTGAAGTTGAGACAATGAGAATTGAGATTGATAATCTGAGAAAAGAAAATGAGAGACTTAGACAAATCAATGATGATGTGGAAACCAAATGTGCAAAAGAAATTTTAAAAAATTAACCAAAGACTGCAATGGTGTCAGACTCAAAGTATTAACTTTGAGTTAGCACTACAAAGTCAAAAAGAATCTTTATCTTCTCAAAACATTCATGTTTCAAAACTTCAAACTCTTGAAAAAGAAGTTGAGGTTTTAAAACATCAAAATTTTGAGTATGAAAAAGATATTGCTGAAGTTTGTGAAAATAGAAATGAAATTGTTCGGTTAAATAGAAAATTGGAATCCAAAATTCAAGATCAAAACCACATCATCATTGAAATGAAAGAGAAACTCAGAACTCTTGACAAAGGGAAAGCTGTACAATATAATGTGATTGCACCAGGAATGTACAAAGTCGACAAGGCACCTAAGAAAGCATCATCGTCAACTACTAATGTGAATACTTCCACTTCCACAGGATTAGGTAACACATCTAAGGCTAGCAGCTCAAAGACCACCAAGAGTCAAAAGATGAATAGAGTTTGGCACCCTAAGAGTGTATTATCTAAGAATACAGAATTAGAAGTTAATGCTAGTAGTTTGAATAAGACGCACATTATGTCTAGAATAGAATCCAACTTGTCTAAGTGTAATTCTGTATCAGATGTAATGAATGCTGAATCTTTGAATGTTATGAATGATGTAATGGTTGATGCTTATTGTGTGTTCTGTCGTGCTAGTATGTTATCTGGTAATCATGCAAAATGTGTAGCAAAAATCCTTTTATCTAGGAGACAGAAACGTACTAATGGCATTTCCTATAGGCCTATCAACGTTGCTAAGTCCATTTTAGGAAAACCGCCGCAAGTAGTTTCTGAGACCAAGGTTGACAAGACCATAGCTGCACCTAGGACAAACCGATCACCAAGTACTTACATTAGGAAGAAAGCAGAGACTAGTTGGACGTGGCAGCGTTGGTTACAGCATAAGCCTAGTTTTAATTAGGTTCCAAAGATGCTTAACACCTGTATGACTAACCCAACGGGATCCAAAGGTTCCAACTCTCCATCTGTGTCTTCTCATTGTGATGCAGGTGATCCAAATTGTTCTCTGGATTGTTGATAGCGGGTGTTCCTAACACATGACAGGCAATCTAAAGCTTCTAGTAAACTTCGTTGCGAAGTTCATAGGCACTGTCAGATTCGGGAATGATCATTTCGCGGCTATCATGGGTTATGGTGATTACGTCAACGGGAATATCGAGATTAGCCGTGTCTACTATGTCGAGGCCTTGGTCATAATTTGTTCTCCGTCGGGCAATTCTGCGATGGTGATTTAGAAGTGGCTTTTCGGGAGAAAACATGGTTTTTTCGAGATCTTCAAGGAAATGATCTAATGAAAGGAAAGCGTGGAACCAGCCTTTATACTATTTCCTTCTCGGACATGACAGCTTCCTCACCAATTTGTCTACTATCCAAGGCACATCCCACCAAAGCATGGTTATGGCACAAGCGTATGTCTCACCTGAACTTCAAAACAATGACCGAGCTCGCTCGTAAAAAGTTGGTTGATGGTCTTCCAAAATTCAGATATGCCAAAGATCATCTGTGTCCTGCTTGTGAACAAGGAAAAAGTACTTGTGCTCACTTTCCTCCTAAACCTAAGCACAGTACTGATCACGTACTTCAACTATTGCATATGGATCTGTGTGGCCCTATGCGTGTTCAAACTATTAATGGGAAGCGATACATACTGGTAATTGTCGATGATTATTCCAGATGGACTTGGACTTATTTTCTTCGCAGTAAAGATCAAGCACCGTCCATGATCATCACCTTTCTCACAAAGATTCAAGTTCAACTCCGTAACACAGTCAGAAAAATTCGAACAGATAATGGGACTGAGTTCAAGAATCAGACTCTTCGGGAATATTATGTGAAAGTGGGTATTGAACATCAAACATCCATTGCTCGCAGCCCCGAACAGAACGGCGTGGTCGAAAGACGCAACCGAACTTTAGTGGAAGTAGCAAGAACAATGTTAATCAATGCTCAGTTACCGGATTACCTTTGGGCCGAAGCCGTTTCTACTGCCTGCTACACCCAAAATAGATGCATGATCACCAAAAGGCACACCAAGACACCATATGAAATTTTTCACCGTAGAAAACCAAACATCAATTACTTTCATGTCTTTGGAGCTCTCTGCTATCCAAAGAATGATCGTGATGACCTCGGGAAATTAAAGGCCAAAGCGGATATAGGGATTTTTGTCGGATATTGTGAAAATTCAAAGGGATTTAGAATTTGGAAACGTCGCACCCGGGAGATTCATGAGACTATACATGCTAATTTCGATGAGCTCACCGATATGGCTTCTGAGCAAAATAGCTTAGAACCCGCAACCAACCGTCTCAACTTCCCTGATCCTTCAGCTGCATCTTTCTCGCTAAACCGCAAAGATCTAGAAGACTTGTTTGCTCCATTGTTCGATGACACTATGGTTAGTCGTGCTCCTGATGTATCCACAAGCTCCGCTGCACAACCACTCGTCAATAATCAAGAACCTGATGCACCAGTAACTGACCGGATCTACACACACTCCTTGTGTTAGATGTGATACTAAGAATTATACGTAGTCTAGCACGCGGAATTTACTAGCTAGCACTTAGAAGATCTTATGTGTTTTATATGATTTGAATAAACAAAGAACACAGAATAAATAACTTTCAACGATTCAATATTATTAGAAAATAATACGAGTGATCTTCCTATCACTAGGGTTTACAACCTTGAATCTCTACAATACGTATGAACTCACTTTTTTCTGTATCTATCGTGTATCTAAACCTTAACCTAGACAATCCTTTTATAGACTAAGGATTCCTTTACAAGATAACTATCAATCTATTCTTATACGATATACACAATATCTTTTCCATATTTATCTACTATACACAAATCATAATCAGTCTTAACTTCTTCTCTCAGCAGTCTTAACTGCTCATGTCTTCAACACTCTTCAGCAGTCTTAACTTCTTCCTTCAACAGTCCTAACTGTTACCTACAACAGTCTTAACTGCTTAAGCTTAATTTTCTAACAATCCTCCCCTAAACTTATGATTTCTTCCCAAATCACTAAGTTTCTTTAAATTAAGCTTCTTCTTCTTAATGCTGAAAATTCTTTCAAATACCCATCAAGCAAATCTCTTAGATCTAGCTTTTACTTCTTGTGCAAGGTTGAACATCTTCGTTACCAGCATATTAGCCATTTCAGACTCTTCATTAGCTTCTAGTTTAGCAAATGCCAGCATTGTCAAAACACCTGGTCTGAGTGGATAATATTTTTCAACCAGCATATATATCTCTATTCCATCCTTTGTAGATACTCTTTGTACTCCACATGTACCAAATAATTTCCAAGAGATATCCTTGACTTGAGCTTGAAATCTCCATATCGATTTTCCACCATCTGGTTCATATATTCTCTTCAATTGAACCCATAGTTCTTTGTCTTTATCTTCAACTGGATCAATATCTCTGAACTTCTCTTTCACTAAACTCCAAAGTTGATTTAAATCTTCTCTGTCAAAGCCTTTAAGTAAATCTTCAAACAACTTATATCTTTCAGAAATATCTCCATGTCTAATAATTTTCCATCCCTTCCTTCTACCATCAGTAAACACTTCCCAGTCAATAATTGGATGTTTGACCTGCAAAGGTTTAATGTAAGAAGACTCTGGAATAATCACCATCATGCTTTTGATCTTCTCATCAGTTAATCCTTCTTCATCATACTTTTGTTTCTTAGCAACTTCTGATTCCATAGATTCTGCTTCCCTCTTCTTACCTGTTTTAACACTTCTTCTTGGAGAATTCAAAATAGCATAAGTTTCACAGAATTCTTTTTCAATGATAGCATAAGACTTTCCCTTGAAATCTTTCATCGAGTAATTTTCTGAGTTCTTCAAATAATGCTTCATATCCTCAACAAGTTCCCTCTTTGTTGGTAATTTTATCTTGTACCCTGACTTCTGTCTTTCTCTTATTCTATGAATCAGATCATCCCATGTTGCAACTCCATTCTTCTTGAGTATAAATTCTTTAAGCTCCTCTGTCTTATCATCTTCATTCAATTCTTTATCTTTAAGAACCATTGAAGCTTGTGCTCTTACCATCACATCAGAATCCAGAAAATATTGCAACTGTTCATTGAATTCTTCTTGATCTACTTCATTTGATCTTTTTCTTTCCATGAATTCAGATATATTCCTTATATCATCAGCAGCCATCTTCCTTGCAAATTCTTCATCATGAGCAATCTGAGCTTGTTTTTCTTCCTCTCCAGCCAAATCTTCTTCTAACATCTGTCTTGCAACCTCTGCATCATGATCAATCTGTTCTTGAGTTTTTGGTTTCAACCTTTTAAGCCTTTCAAGTTCTTGAACAGCAACCACTTCTTCAGATGTCATAGGTTTCTTTCCTTTATCTGCTCTTCTCCTTTCATATTCTTGTTCAGCAGAAGTTTCTTCAGTTAGAACTGCTTGTTGTTCTTTCTCAGCAGTTTGAACTGTTACTTTCTCTGTCACTTGCTCTGTTTCAGCAGTTTGAACTGCTTCTTCATTTGGAACTGCTTGATGTGTCTCAGCTGTTTCTTCATGAACATTACCAGAACCTGAACCAATATCAAAACCTTGATCTTGTTCAGAATCTTCTTCATACATCCCCTGAGATCCTGATCTATCCTTATCTTCGAATTTCCTCTCTTTACCAAATTTCCTCCCCTGTTTGGAAGAATTTTCATCATCCCCTTCAGAGCCATCTGAATCATCATCATCAGAATCTTCATCCATTATCACTCTTGCCCTTTTCTTCTTCAACTGTTCTTCAAGTTTCTTTACCCTTTTTGTTAGCTTCGTATAGACTTTGGCAAAAGTTTCCTTGTGAGCTTTGAATTCCTCCTTGGTTTGCTTTAGCTCCTTCTCCAAAGTATCAACCTTGTCTACTAACTTGGTACATAAAGCCGTCAATTCAGTTTGTGAAGAACTACCCTCATCACTTCTAGCTGTATTACCTGCTATGAGAGGTGAATCTTTGGGCAAGGATTCAGTCACAACCCTAGTTAGACTAGGTTTAGACCTTCTCCTATAAGTGATAGGTGGTTGTTGGGTTGTTTCAAATACTTGAGTGGATGTGTGATGGGGATCAGTTGGAACTGCTGAACCTTCACCCAACTCAGTTTGAATCATTTGAGGAAATAATGGAACTGGTTCCCCTTCAAAAAGTCTACTAGCCATAGCCATATTTTGAAAAACCTTTGATTGTAGACTAGGCGTAGCAAAAATTTCAGTTGGTTCTGTAAGCAGGTTTTTCTTTTTATTTAAAATTGTTTGAACAAACCTGGGATACATTAAAAACTTTGTTTTACTATCAAAATTTGATGCCATACCCTAAAAAATATATTTTGAAAAATTAAAAACCCTGTTTGTAGACAAGCAAATGAGAGCAATAGCAATATTGCTACTGAATTGTTCCAAAGCAGTCTTTTTATTACTTAAACAACACAGAAGAGTATGTATCAAAAATCTCCATTGGGGTGAAAAACATGCTTTTTGAAAAGTCAATTTATGTTCAGATGTATTATACCCCATTTTTTCAAGTTCTTCCCAAATTTCAGTATTTAGCATAGTGTGGATACCATCTGAGTCATTTAATTTAAGATGTCTCCTAATTATAGACTCGGTAACAACAAATTTAATGCCATCTACTTTAGTATGAATTTCTAAGTTTCCATCATCACTTGTCAAGATAGATGAATTCTGCCAGAACTGTGTGATGTGCGAAACATAAAGAGTAGGAGAAACAGTTAGAGCATACCTTATGTTAGAGTGGTTGAGAAAGTCCACAACCTCATAAAATTTTGGCCCATCTCCTTGCTCTGTTTTCTCTAAAAACGCAACTTGGTTGTGACGCTTAACAAAATCCAATCTTGCCATTCTTAGCAGTAAATATTAGTTAAAAACCGTGAAGAATAATAAGTTTGAGTGAAAGGATAGAAGATGAAAGTAATATTGAGAGTTTATGGAGAGAGTTGTAGGGTTTCAAGTTGACCGACTTTAGGAATATGGTAACTATTTATTTTAGTATAAGAATATAATAAAATAAAAGTTAAAATATCTATATGAGGATCCCTCGAAATCCGTAATCCATCCAGTAAAAATCGCAACAAACCGCCAACGGCTAGTTTTTACTCCAAAATTAATTACCGACACGTCAGTCATAACGGCTAGTTGAACCGTACCAATATTTTGTACTAACAGTCCCAACTGTTGAAAAAAAATTTATTTGAGCCGTCCCAACTTTTTGAAATAAGAATTTTAGAATACCATGGCTCAAACATAGTTTTTAGCAAACTATCAGCTATCAACGGATTTGATATGTCTTTACCAATAGCCGTTTGCTTTGGACTAGCCAACTCTTCACATTTAGATATGGTGAGCTGACGGATTTGATTAGTCTTTACCAGAAACCGTTTGCTCTGGACTAGTTGGTTCTTGTGTGGATAAGACATGGTGAACCAATTACCATTTGTTGTATGCAAAGATCACATACTAATCTCCAGAACACCATTTAGTCCAAAACATCAAGCATTCATAATCCCTTGGTGTTTTCTTTCCAATCCTGCAATTGTTAGTCCAAAAACAAAGAAACCAAATACAAGCATATGACTAACAATGCACATTACAAGAAAAATTAGTTTCCTTGTCGAACCCAAGCCAAAACAGACTTAGGCTTTCCTCTAGCATCAACATAATTCATTCTTTTTAAAACAGTCTTAGCACCATTGGGTTGAATTGGTCTCCATACCCAACATGCTGAAGCATTCACTCCATTACCCATGTTTCCCTTAGCAGTGTTTTTATTCACACCAGTACCAATTACCTTGCTAGCAGTTGGAACTGCTGGCTTGGCAGTTGTTACCTTAGGTTTCCAATCTTGGTTTTTCACCACTTCTTTCTGATAAAAGGGTCTATTTACAGTTTTTGGTGCTGATTTGGAAAACATTTTTTCACCTTGAACTGGTGGCCTTGAGTGAATTGGTCTCATAGGTCTGACAGTTGGAACTGCTGGTCTGGCAGTTTGAACTGCTTTAGGTCCAGACCTCAAAAGAACTGATCTGGGTATCATCTTGTCATTCCTAGGAAGAGTTTTAGGTCTTTCTAGACACATACTTTTGTTTGAATACCCTCTAACATACTTATCACAAAAAGCTGCAAGATGATCAAAGCTACCACAAGAGTAACAAGCTTTCCTATAGCAAACAAAATCCTTTCCTAATTGGTGGGATTTGAGGTCATTCCAATTCCTCTGGTTACCTCTTGGCTTGTTTGTGGTTCTATACATCTCTGCATACCTAACTGTTGGTCTAAAAGGTTTGGCATTTGAACTAGGCCTAACAGTCTCAGATTTAACCATCTTTGGAACTTTTGGTTCCTCCACTTTAGCACTAACATGCTTAACCACAGCCTGATCATCCTCATCATCAGAAGTCCATTCCTCAATTGTTGGAGCATCTGAGTCCTTAGGTGAGGACCTATCAGAAGACACCTTGTCCTCAGATAGTGATTTATCACTTGCACTTACAAACACAGGTTTATCAACTACATCCTTCTTAGGTTGAGGACCATAGTTAAGTTCAGGAAATTGAAATTCAGGGAGTCCTGTGTGTTCTAAGTCTATACCTTTGGGTGATGGAATTCCTCTATAAGGAGGTGGAACTGATTTATATCCTAGGCCTGACTTAGCTTTATTTTGGATCTGACTCTCAATTATCTTTTTAACACCTTCTGATGTGTATTCAAGTGTATCTACACTCATCTGTATGTTCTCCTTAGCTTTCTTAACCTGTTCTAGCTCATGTTTTAAAACAGTGATTTCATTCTCTCTAAACATTAAGTCTCTTTTAACAATAATCATATCATCAGAAAACTTAGACTCATTGTTTTGATAATGAACAATTTTCTCTTCTAACACAGCTAAAGCTCTCTTATGATTTGCTAAGCTAAAAGCAGTTTCTTTTAATTCTTTCCACTGACTCTCATATTTAGTTTTAAATGTTTCTAGTTCTTTTAAAGCTTCACAAGATTTAGAACATTTTGAAACTTGTACCTCAGAATCAGAAAATGCCATGAGAGCAACCTCTGTAGATGCTTCTGCTTCCTCCTCTGCAATATAGCTCCAGTCAAATCCTAAGCCATCAATAGCAACCATGGCTTTTGAGCTTGAATCAGTAACCTCCACAACTCTTGACTTGTTTCCATATGCTCTACTCTTTCCATCTTGTTGACTTGGCAATCTGCACTCCCTTGAGTAATGACCTTTCTTGTGGCAATTGTAGCACTCAATCTTGGATTTGTCATACCCTGCAACATCATTACTGTTTATGACAATCTTCTTGCCAGTCTTCTTCAAGAATCTTCTAGCTCTCAAACTGAAAAGAGAGAGCTGCCACTTAATATCCATCTCTTCAATATCATCTTCATCAATCTCTTGAAGATCTGAATGAGTCAACATACTTCCATTGTGCTGAGTAGTCAAGAAGGCACAATAAGTATCATCATTCAAAAGTCCACTAGTACTGCTTGAGGTGCTAGCAGTACCAAGATTTGCACTAGCAGTTCCAACTGCTCCACTAACTTGGACTTCTTCATCAGGACTTGATGAACTGGGAGTTGATACAAAAGCCAAATTCCCTGAGCTTGAGCTTGAGCTTGATCCTGCAGACTTCTTAATCTCATGTTCAACTATCTTGAAGTTGCTATATAGATCCATTAAGCTCATGGAATCTATATCAGGCTTGTTTTTCCATACTACCACATGCATAGCCCATTCAGAAGGTAGACTTCTCAGAAACTTTGAGTTGAGATCTTCCTGAGGCATCTCAATCCCTAAAACAGCCAATTGACTCACCAGTTTTTGAAGCCTATTGAACATATGATCCAACGACTCATTGCTTGTTGCAGTAAAGTTCTCAAACTGATGCTTGAGAAGGGTCTTCTGGGTTTTCTTGGTGGCTTCATTCCCACCATATCTTGCAACAATAGCTTCGAAAAGAGATTTAGCACAATTGAACTTACTAAAATTCAGCAACTGATCATTGGGAATAGTCATCAGAAGCAAACTTCTAGCCTTAACATCATTCTTGTATCTTTCCTTCTCTTCATTAGTGGTTGGCTTTGTCTGCACTGTAATCTCAGATTTACCATCAACAACAGTTGTTGTTTCTACTGGGGTAAAAGAGTTTCCATCTTCAATGATCTTCCATAGTGCATAGTCTTGCACTTGGAAAAACTGCTCAATACGAAGTCTCCACATATCGAACTCATTAGGTTTAAGCATAGGAAGCTTAGCAGCAATGTTAGTTGTGGATGGTGTTGTTTCCATGTCCATCTTTGTTCTTCTCGGATCTTCTAAATCTATGTATCAGCAACCTGGCTCTGATACCACTTGACCGGATCTACACACACTCCTTGTGTTAGATGTGATACTAAGAATTATACGTAGTATAGCACGCGGAATTTACTAGCTAGCACTTAGAAGATCTTATGTGTTTTGTATGATTTGAATAAACAAAGAACACATAATAAATAACTTTCAACTATTCAATATTATTAGAAAATAATACGAGTGATCTTCCTATCACTAGGGTTTACAACCTTGAATCTCTACAATACGTATGAACTCACTTTTTTCTGTATCTATTGTGTATCTAAACCTTAACCTAGACAATCCTTTTATAGACTAAGGATTCCTTTACAAGATAACTATCAATCTATTCTTATACGATATACACAATATCTTTTCCATATTTATCTACTATACACAAATCATAATCAATCTTAACTTCTTCTCTCAGCAGTCTTAACTGCTCATGTCTTCAACACTCTTCAGCAGTCTTAACTTACTCCTTCAACAGTCCTAACTGTTACCTCCAACAGTCTTAACTGCTTAAGCTTAATTTCCTAACAGTAACTACAACCACTACAGTTGCTAAAGATGCACCTCAGCCAGACACATCATCATCAATAGATCAAACAGCTTCTACCTCTGCGTCTGCAGCTGAAGATCCCCCTCTACATTCTTCTGAAGTACCCACACCAGCAGATTATGACGGCAACACATTCTTCAATCCATTTGCGCTGGCTCCCACCATTCCTGATATCGCAGAGTCATCCACACGCAATTTGGAACCGTCAAATCTGCACCATACCTATCAACATTACCCATCAACACACAAATAGACAAAGGATCATCCCCTTGTAAATGTGATTGGCAACCCAGAAAACCCTGTCATGACACGAAAACGACTCCATACAGACGGTGAAACCTGCATTTATGCACTCACCGTTTGTCAGTCCGAAGCCAAAAACATTAAAGAAGCCCTTACCTACGACAACTGGATTGAGTCTATGCCAGAAGAATTGGATCAATTCAAGAGGTTGGAAGTTTGGGAATTGGTAGAGAGACCAGATGGGGTTTATGTCGTCGGTTTGAAGTGGATCTGGAAAAATAAGTTAGATGCGGATGGTACAGTTATTCGTAACAAGTCCCGCTTGGTTGCTAAAGGGTTCAGTCAGGAAGAAGGGATTGACTTCGAAGAATCGTTTGCACCAGTGGCACGTCTTGAGGCTGGACGAATGTTCTTGGCGTACACTGCTCACAAGAACATCACGGTATACTAGATGGACATGAAGACAACATTTCTCAATGGACAACTCCGGGAAGAAGTGTACGTTTCACAACCAGAGGGCTTCGTTGATCCAGAGCATCCAAACCACGTCTACAGGCTCAAGAAAGACCTCTACGGACTTAAACAAGCCCCGAGGGCATGGTACGACAAACTGTCTGCATTCTTATTAGCCAATCATTTTACTAAAGGATCTGTTGACCCGACTTTATTTATACAAAAACACGGGGAGGATATTCTCATTGTTCAAATTTATGTAGATGATATCATTTTTGGATCAACTCATAAAAAATATTCAAATGCTTTTGCAAGACTTATGAAACAAAACTTTGAGATGTCCATGATGGGTGAACTCAAGTTCTTTCTAGGACTGCAAGTTCATCAATCACCCCGTGGTATATTTTTAAGTCAGTCTAAATATGCATTGGAAATATTGAAAAAGCATGGTATGAATACTTGTGACACCTATAACACCCCCATGTCTTCCTCATCCCCAAAGCTAGATGCTGATCTCCATGGCACACCCATTGATCCTACGAAATATCGTAGTATGATTGGGTCTCTCATGTATCTCACAGCTAGCCGGCCGGATGTTGTATTTGCCACGTACCTATGTTCTCGTTACCAGTCACGACCTACTGAACGTCATTTGTCTGCTGTTAAGTGGATCATTCGATACATAAAGGGAACCATTCACTTGGGGATCTGGTATCCGAAGGATTCCGGGTTTGAACTTGTTGCTTTTTCAGACGCTGACCATGCAGGTTGTTTAGACACGAGAAAAAGTACGTCTTGGGGAGTAAAATTTTTAGGTGACAAGCTCGTCTCTTGGCAGTCAAAGAAGCAAGACTATACATCACTGTCGTCTACAGAATCAGAATACGTCGCCTTGTCTGCCTGCTGCGCTCAAGTAATTTGGATGCGATCTCAGTTGATGGACTACGGATACGTGTTTAACAAGATTCCGATGTACTGCGACTCCAAGAGTGTCATCGCTATTTCATGCAACACGGTTCAACATTCCAAATCGAAGCATATTACTCTCCGGTATCACTTTATAAAAGAGCATGTGGAAATGGGTACAGTTGAATTATACTTCGTGGGTACTGAACACCAATTGGCGGATTTGTTCACCAAAGCCTTGCCTCATGCAAGATTTGTGGAACTAGTTCACCAGATTGGTATGCGATGTTTGACTCCAAACGATTTGAACAAATTTCTTACACAAAATTAATCGAGTCAAACATCAAAACTATCTTTGTAAATAATTATTGAAAAAAAAAAAAAAAAAAAAAAAAAAAAAAACTCAAAAAGATTTTCCAATTTTTTTTTTTATATAATCATTTCAAAAAAAAAAAAAAAAAAAAAAATTAAGTTTGCAAAAGTGTATCCAAACCAAAATATGTTCTAGTCATTTCAAATTTCATTAATTTCAAATCACGAACATATTTTGAGGGGGAGAAATTTTTGCACATTTATCATCACAAATCTTCATCAAAAAATATTTCTATGAACTCTTGGACTAGTTGTCTTAAAGTTTTTCAAAAATAGGTCTTAGTTCAAGGGGAAGAAATGTCATAAAATATTGGATCTAGCTTTTAAATATAAAGGGCTGAAACTGTCATGTTAGGAAAGTCATATCTTTAGGACCATATGTGAATTAGGCTTTTAGTCAAAGGGCTGGAGTTGTCACCTAAGGACTCAAATGAACTAGTCCACAAATTAAAGGACTAAAAAGGACAAAAGGGCCAAACTTATTCAATAAAACAAATTGTCTGACTTAGTCAAACTCACAAAACACAGATACAATTTTTTTTCCCTCTCTCTTAAACCTTCGCATATACGCTTAAACCCTTCGACACAAGTTATGACCTTAGATTCTTCATTAAATCTTCAAACTGTAAGCGGTTAATTCTTTCATGAATGTCATATAACTGTTTGCATATCATCTTTGTAGATTAAAATCAGTTTTTTACGATTTTAGGGTTCAACAAAGAATTTGGGCGTTTCTTGTTTATCGTTATTTGTTCTAATTGAGATAGTGTAATGGTTTCATTACATGATTCTGAGTCTATTGCAATAGATTAATTAGATTCAATAACGCAAGATATAGCAACTTGAGTTTGTTAGGGTTTAAGGCAGTCGTGCTTGTGAACTGTGATGAATAAGTGTTTGGGATTATTGTTGGAATGATGAGATAGGATTGGTTATTGATTTAGAATGTGTTGTTTATCTGTTATGCATGAAAAACTGAATGCCATGTTTATACGTGTTCTAATATCAAAGTTTATGACTGATAATTGTTTAAGCGAGTATCTTAAACAAGTTTGTTGCTGATGATAATCAAGTTTGTGCATTGATTGACTTTGTCTCCGAGTTAGGAGACAACCGTCTAACTAGTCGAGTTTTTCTCCTAGTCGAGTTTCTCCTAGTCGAGTTTCTCAACCAGTCGAGTTTCTCCTAGTCGAGTTTCTCAACTAGTCGAGTTTCTCTAGTTAGACAAATTTCTTAAGTTGATCGCTTTTCTAGATTAGTCGAGTTTCTTGATTTGCTCAAGTTTCTTGCATTGCTCGAGTTTCTAGGATTGCTCGAGATACTAGATTTGATCGAGTTTCTAGGATTTAGCCAAATTGAAGGACTCATCTGGTTTCTTAGAATCATCGAGCTTGTGGATATTGTCAAGTTTCTATAAAGATTATCTCATGTTATCAAGTTTCTAAAATTTCTAAGTTTGTCACATTTTTTCCAAGTTCGTCAAGCTTGTAAAACTTGTTTCAAACTTAAAATCTTTATAAACTTGAGCATGTGAAAATATTTATAAGAACTGGTTTGTTTGGAAAATGGTTTGATTGAATGATATATGAATGTCTTCATGATTTAACTATTCAATGTGATGCATCATACAATGTAGGATAACATCATGAAACCGATATCATTCACTAGCACAAATATACTATGTCCATCGTGTATTGTTGTTGGTGTTTGTGATGTTCAGGCAAACCATGTCTCAAGGATCTGTAACCCAAAAATAAGTAATTCCAGAAGGGGATGAACGATATATCAGCCATTCAAACTCAAGAGTGGACTTTAAGAGATTGCGGTGTCATGAGACTTGCCAAATTATCGTGGAAATTCTTGACAGACACTTCATCAGGCCTACACTGACGAACACAGCAAGTGTACCAGAAGTTTATCTCAATCAGTTATGGCATTCTATGGTCGTAGGAAAAGATGAAGAGAGCATAACCGTCACATTAGACAACACTGAAATCACGTTCAAGGTAGAAACTCTTAGGAACGTTTTACAACTTCCAAAAGAAGAATCAGGTCCAAAGGGAAAGTTTCAGGATGATCCAACTTTTGAAGAGATGGTAAAAACACTTAGGCTTCTGGGTTATGATGAGAGTGAAGAAGAGCTCAAATCACTCTACAAAGTAGAAAGGAAATACATTCCCCGGCCATGGTTAACTCTTTACTCAATCATCATTCACTGCATAACTAGCAAAACCACTGGCCTTGAACATCCACGATCTGAACACCTTCAATTCTTCTGTGGAGTCGTCAACCTGAAACATCTGAACTTCACCAAATACATATGGAATGACATGATCTTTCTGAGTCAAAGCTTTCACCAAAAGAAGGACTATAAAGTACCTTTTCCTCGATTCACCAAACTCCTGATCTCACGTTTCATGAAAAGACACCTTAAACTCAATCGACTTGAAAATGAAAAGATGCATTGATGAACTCAAATAAGTACATTTTATCATCATCAATTATCATATTTATTTGACTTGTTTTATTATATTATATATGAGAATTGATACGTTAATGTTTACTTTTGTAATTCTCAGGTAAAAACAAGTATTATGTAAAACTTGGCGATTTTGGACTAATTATGGAGCAAAACAAGCAAGATGTTAAGAGTCTACTGAAATGTACAAGATCAAGATCATTCTGCTCCAGATACGGCACAACATACTTCTTACATACAGCGTATCACTATCAAGATTTCACAAGTTGCAATCCAAGACAGCAAAGGACATGCGCCACATAGAGAAATGGAGTTACGCCGCATCTTAAGGCGGTGTACGAATATTCCTGAATATATTAATCTTGGACCCCACGCGAAGTTAAGTCAATGCGCCGCATCTACTTATCCTATGCGCCGCATCTAACCCCCAGACAGAAACTATAAATACCCCAAGGTCAGACGAATTTAAAGAGGTTGAACAGTGCGAGATACCATACGTACGAGTACCAAACCAGAGACGAATTCAGACGTATTAGCAGCACAAGACACACCCTGAACGAAGATACAAGAGCTGTAAGAAGGTCCTGCATGTATTCAATTCATTAAGAAGTTTTGTTTTATTGTATTAGTACACTTTAATTCATCAGGATTGATGGGCTGATCTCATGTGACTACGGAAAATCATGAGCACCCCTTAAAATTGCTTTCCCATTAATTAAAGTTTATATGTTGATGTCTTTGGTGACTTTTATTAGTGCATTGATAACCTCTGTGTCTAGCTGAGCATTGCTTGGGTCGCCATGCCCCTTCCTCGCCTATTTATTCTATCGTTTCTAGGATAGTGGGATAGACATAAGTGATCATTAAGGGTTTACTCGCCGATAAGATTAGAGCCAACGAGAAAGGGTTAATTATATACACTTCATATAAAACTAGCAATAAAACAAGTGACAAGCTACTTAATTATCAGGACAAGTCTTCTTATTGTCTCAAGTATCTATCTGTGTACGTGTGTGCTAATCGCTGATTCGTGCTCATTAGTTAAGTTTTCTATTTAATCATAACCAAACCGTGCCAGTCTCTCAGGCTGAACCCCCTTGCGTTAGATTAGGTTGTATAGCTAACTTAGGATATTAAAATACTGATTAGAATAACTAGATAATACGTTCCACTCTTAGTGATCGACACTCTACTTACCATTATATTCATACTGACCGGGTACACTGCTCGTTAAGTGTGTGTGTTATTGATAAGTCGGCTAAATATAAATTTAAAACTTGAGTAGGCATTAATACTGCTAAACCGCAACGACACACGCGCGCATCAAGTTTTTGGCGCCGTTGCCGGGGAGTGAATTGTTATTATCTGTTTATTTGATTAGTATTTTAATTAGGTTTTTCTTTTTAATTTTTAGATCCTAACCGCTAACTTTGTTATATATTAGATAAATTGCATTCATTGTATTATTTGCATATTTTCTGTTTTTGTGTGTTTTCTTATTTTCTTTAATTTTTATTTCTTTTTGTTTGTTTTTAGTTTTGATTTTATTTTTCTGCATTCTGCTATCGTTGTACTGAGCTGATACAAACGATACGGCGTATTGCGTTTAATTTTTAAAAAATACAACGCGTTTAATAAATTCGAGTACGACGCATCTTTCCCCAAGATACGGCGTATTCTGTTTTTTAATAAGAAATTTTTCTAAACCCTAACGCCATACGACGCATCTGTTTTAACAGATACGACGTATTTTCTATTTAAATTAAAAAACAGTTTTCGAATTATTAAACAGATACGACGCATCGATTTCAATCGATACGGCGCATCTTCTGAATCAAAAATCTTGTATTTTGAAACGTAACGAAAATACGGCGCATTAGCTTTTGTTAATACGACGCATTTAATTTTAATAAATATAATCGATTTTTGATAAATTAAACTGATACGGCGCATTCTAAATTATAAGCGGCGTATCTGTTTTCTGAATAAAAGTCTGATTAAAATTTTAACGAAATAAGATACGGCGTATCCAACTTTTTGGATACGGCGCATCGTCTACTGATATCAGCAACTTTTATTTTACTTTGATTGTTTCACTCTTCTTTTGCACGAGTAAGTTTTATTTCAGGAAGATGGACGATCCGGATATTACAATGGAAGAATATATTAGGTTTGAAGAGGAAAAAGCCTTGAGCAATAATCAGGTGTATAACTGGAAGAGAGCAAGATATTGTGCACAAGTCATTGAGACGAAAGAAATTAGTATGGAAGAATACTTGTTGCTGGAAAAGGTTAAGTCAAAGAAAGAAAGAAATGGGTTGCCGTTTCAACACACTTGGTGTATGTCAAATGATGATGAGGAGGAGTCATATACCGTGAAACCAATTCCGGCAATTGTTATTGATAGTACTTTTTCTCCGGAGATTGCACAAGATGATGTGTATACGGAACCTTACGTTGAAGAATATTCTGCAATCGTATTACCACCATTAGACAATCCATCGGATGAAGATGAAAAGTATTCTAATTTTGATTTCGAACCATTTGACGCCATAGTTTATGATGACATACCTCAACCAGATTTTGACCCAACGAGGGATTTTGAAGAAATCTGGGATTACTTATTTAAGGATGAAATTCGGGACGATGCTGAAATTGCAAGACCACTAGTTAAAGATGGAGATTCACAAGATGAATTGGAGTCACTTACAACACAAAGTGGTACAAATTTATTTAATATTATTAATCCCGTTACTAATAATCTTGCTAGTTTTCCTAAACAGGTTGCAAAACAAAAAAATGATGAGGTGAAATTTATTACACTACCTATTGAAGCACATGAAGCACCTGTGATCAACCCGTTTTTGGTGGAGCTCGAGGAAGAGTTTGGTGATGAGCTCTTAAACATTGCTATGATTGATGAAGATGATGATTTCGACCCTATGAAGGATATAGAGGAACTCGAACTTTTACTTGCCAAAGACCCTTTCTCATCTTCTGCGGAAGTCAAGGGATGCCTTACTACCAAAGAGACTAACCAAGAAGAAAGGAGACTCATTTTTCCTCAACACACTACTCTTTCAGATGGAATGGTCAAGTCATCCAATTTATCAACCAAACCGGGTAAGGATAGGAAAGATGTACATATATTGCCAAGGTATGATCTTTATTTATTTCTTCCATCTTTACTAGCAAATTTACACTCTTTTCGTGTTTATTGCTATTATCACCCGCACTTGATCCCAAGTGGGGGGGACAACACCTTAATACACAGCAAATAAGGGTGGAGTCAGGCTCGTGACTCGAATAAAAACAAGCGCTTCGTGGGAGGCAACCCATGCTTATCTTTTGTGTTATTTTCTGATTTTGTATAGAGTCTGTCAGACCTGCAGATACGGCGCATCTCAATCCTAAGATGCGACGCATCGCCTGCACTGGTCATATCTTATTTAATTTTCTGCATTTTTATTTTTGACTTTAAAACTTTCTGTCAGTTTATTTAATACGGCGCATCCCTGGTTAAGGATGCGACGCATCTTTTATTCTCATTCGTATTTATTCCAGGCTCGATATGGCGTATCTTCTTCCATAAGATACGGCGTATCGACTGACCTGATGATTTACAATTTTAATTTTTTAGTTTTATTTTTTTCTAACTACTAATGTATTATGCAAGTTTGAACCTTCTTAACTCAGGTGTGTTAAAGTCTTAATGGTATTATAGATTCCTGCAATTTTTGTGGATACATCATTTTTGAAGCTTAAACGTTCTAATCCACAAGAAAGTTGATTTTTGCTCTTATACGAATAATGGAGGATCATACCGAGCAAATCTCAGGGGAGTTTTTCTGTTCTAATTCTTTTATTTTCCAGTTTTTAATCTTTGATACAAACAACGAGGACGTTGTTTAACTTAAGTGGGGGGATTGGAGAATTAGAACACTTACTTGTCCTAAACTTTTTCAAAATATGCTTAAAATGCGCTTAATATATCAAAATTTAAAATTTTTATAGCATGTTTTTGTTTAAAGTCTAAATTACATAGCTGCACACATAACATTATTTCCAAAAATTGTGAACTTATAAAAATTCACAAATCTATGAGTGTGCCGGTGACTTGTAAACTTTAGAACTTGGCTTGTATACTATTCGAGACCACCATAATAAGTATTATCTATATAATTGGAGTGACTTGTCTAAATTGGTAAATTTCTAGGATTACACCCAAATAGCCTTTATATGTTATGTGATATTAACTAACTACACTGGTTAGTTAACCCTGTATAAACCCTTTTGTTACTCTCACTTTTAGAGTAAGATACCCCTAGAAAAACCCTCAGAGCCATTCCTTTCGTTTCTTACACCTTTGTTATAATGTTTCGATACACCCTTACACCTTAGCCTACCCTGTAGATTAAAATCCGTGGTTAATTGCTTTAGGCAAAGTGTGTTTCCTTACATTACCTGTGTTCGCGTGCGTAATTCATTATCTTTGGTTAGGTCGGGAAATTGCACAATGCAATTGTTATGAAAGTAAATATTGTATAACTTTGAGTTTATTTTTCGTGTGTTTACTACTTTCACTATTACAGTTATTTCTGAAAGTATGAAGAGTATGGAAAAATTATCCGGAAAAATCGTGATAGAAAAGTTGTGAAATTTTACACATATGTTGATCTTAAAAAAAAAAAAAAAAAAAAAAAAAAAAATCGAAAAAAAATAGAAAAGAAAAAAAGAAAAAAGAAAAGTTGGAAGTTTGTTTTAACCAACTTATGTAAAGTTTTGTATTAAGTGGGTGATATCACCACTATTTGTTGTATATTATATTTATGGATTGAATGGGAGTTGGCTGTTATGGGAACGCCAACTAAGGTTATTCTTTGATTGAGATCTTGTTGAGTATAATTCGTGTCTACCTAAAGTGTGTGTTTCAAGTGTTAAAGCGTGAGTTATTCAATGATATGAGTCTTATTCATGGGATGGTTGGGAAAGAAATTTACCACACTTAGGATTTTAATTTATCTGTTTTGTTTATTTTTTATTTTACACCAATTTGTATCCCAAATATTATCCATACCCTACATCATTCTTTATCCAAACCTTTGATTTATTGAGATTAGGGATTTGAGCAATCTTAAGTATCGTAGTCGTGGATTCGGCTATGTATTTATGATTTTGTCGCCCTTTTGATATAATATTATTGGTAAAGATTACTTGGTCCTATCTTTAGCCTATTCGAGTTAAGGATTTTACCAATTGCAAGTATCGTGGTCATGGATTCGATCATGTATTTATGATTTTGTCACCTTTTCTAGAATATGAGATCGATAGAGATTAAAAAGGAGGATCAACCCTTAACCAACAAACCCTTTTTTTTTAACCGCTTTAGACTTGTTATTCCTTGGCTTTAGTGGGGGAGATGCGTATACTTGCCAAGCTTATGATAGAATATTCGTCACGACTGGACAGTTAAACGATTAGATTTGCTTTTATCAAAATATTTTATTTTATTTCTAATTCGTTAAGTGTTTGGTTGTGCAATTATGACAAAACGAATACATGCTTAAATATAAAAATAAATCCTAATATCTTTTAGGATACATTTTTATAAGATTTATTCTAAGGTTTACTTGGGGACAAGTAAAGTTCAAGTGGGGGGATATTTGATGAACTCAAATAAGTACATTTTATCATCATTATTTATCCTATTTATTTGACTTGTTTTATTATATTATATATGAGAATTGATACGTTAATGTTTACTTTTGTAATTCTCAGGTAAAAACAAGTATTATGTGAAACTTGGCGATTTTGGACTAATTATGGAGCAAAACAAGCAAGATGTTAAGAGTCTATTGAAATGTACAAGATCAAGATCATTCTGCTCCAGATACGCCGCAACATACTTCTTACATACGGCGTATCACTATCAAGATTTCACAAGTTACAATCCAAGACAGCAAAGGACATGCGCCGCATAGAGAAATGGAGTTACGCCGCATCTTAAGGCGGTGTACGAATATTCCTGAATATATTAATCTTGGACCCCACGCGAAGTTAAGTCCATGCGCCTCATCTACTTATCCTATGTGCCGCATCTAACCCTCAGACAGAAACTATAAATACCCCAAGGTCAGACGAATTTAAAGAGGTTGAACAGTGCGAGATACCATACGTACGAGTACCAAACCAGAGACGAATTCAGACGTATTAGCAGCACAAGACACACCCTGAACGAAGATACAAGAGCTGTAAGAAGGTCCTGCATGTATTCAATTCATTAAGAAGTTTTGTTTTATTGTATTAGTACACTTTAATTCATCAGGATTGCTGGGCTGATCTCATGTGACTACGGAAAATCATGAGCACCCCTTAAAATTGCTTTCCCATTAATTAAAGTTTATATGTTGATGTCTTTGGTGACTTTTATTAGTGCATTGATAACCTCTGTGTCTAGCTGAGCATTGCTTGGGTCGCCATGCCCCTTCCTCGCTTATTTATTCTATCGTTTCTAGGATAGTGGGATAGACATAAGTGATCATTAAGGGTTTACTCGCCGATAAGATTAGAGCCAACGAGAAAGGGTTAATTATATACACTTCATATAAAACTAGCAATAAAACAAGTGACAAGCTACTTAATTATCAGGACAGGTCTTCTTATTGTCTCAAGTATCTATCTGTGTACGTGTGTGCTAATCGCTGATTCGTGCTCATTAGTTAAGTTTTCTATTTAATCATAACCAAACCGTGCCAGTCTCTCAGGCTGAACCCCCTTGCGTTAGATTAGGTTGTATAGCTAACTTAGGATATTAAAATACTGATTAGAATAACTAGATAATACGTTCCACTCTTAGTGATCGACACTCTACTTACCATTATATTCATACTGATCGGGTACACTGCTCGTTAAGTGTGTGTGTTATTGATAAATCGGCTAAATATAAATTTAAAACTTGAGTAGGCATTAATACTGCTAAACCGCAACGACACACGCGCGCATCATGCATACAGATAATATGGACCACGTTCTCAACATAATCAAAGTACAACAGTCCAACACAAAGAAACAAGGTGCAAGAATTCAACTAAGCATGTTAAATGAAGAAGTTATGAATACTGAGGCATATCTGAAGTATGATGAAGCTGAAAGAGCTGGAAAGGTAGGTATTATGGATATGAACACAAAACCGACCAAGGGAAAAGAAAAGACAACTACAAAAACTATCCCAGCTCGAGCAGCCTCTTCTCGAACAAAGAAAATCACTAGAACTGAAAAGAAGAAAGTAGTTTCCAAAGTCTCAACAGCTCAACCACAACTTCAAGACGAATCAAGTGATGAAGAGGGAGAAGAAGAAGTGAATATCAATAAAGGAAAGAAGGAGAAGGATTTTGAAAAACTGAAGACAGTATTGGCTGAAACTGTTAAAACTTTGGGCAAAGGAAGAGGAAAGTCAATCAAATTTACTGATTCACCATTTTCACCCATTGAACCTCCAAGAATAGAAAAAGAAGAAAAAGAACAGTATAAGATTGCATTCAGAGAAAACTTACAGAAACACAGTAAAGATGAAGAGAAGCGTGAAAAAGTGAGAAGAGGTGAAGGGTCAGCTTTACATCCTGATGATGAACAAGAAGAGAAACAAGAGGAGTCTAAGACTACAAAGTCTGATGCACCAGATGAATCAGAGGGTGAATCAGAAAAGTCTAAGGATGAATCAAGATCCAAGTCTGAAGAAGCTGACAGTGATAATGATAATGAAAAAGATGAAGAAGGAGATGAAGAAGATGAAAGTGATGAAGAAGAAAACAAAGATGATGATGAAACAGGAAATGACGACACTATACCACCATCACCACCACCATCATCAGTGGGTCAATCCACCACTGAATTCAATGAACTGAAAGACAAATTTGCCAAACTTCAAGAGTTCGTATTGAAAAAACAAGAAGCTGAAGAAGAAGCGCACAAAGCATTTGATTTTAAGCTCACTGAAGTAAAGAAAGTGGCAGACAAGAACGGATTTCACATCAAGAATCTCCAAGATTTTAATCTAGAAAAGACAGCAGGGGAATATCTTCAAACTCATGTCCCACAGGCAGTCAGTTCTCACGTACCCCAAGAGGTCACTCAATACCTTCAAGAGAATTTTCCTGGAATCTTCAAGGAATATGTCAAGAGAAACCTAGAAAAGACAGTGGCCAACCTCATGCAGACAACACCAATCACTATTCGAACCGTGCCACCTAAACCTTCAAGATCTGATCTCAAAGGGCTATTACTTGAAGATATCATGGATGAACCAGAAGTGGAAGAACTTAAAAAGGCCTTGCTCAAGTCTATTAAAAAGGATGAGAAGAAAGCTGAAGGATGCAAAACAGCCAAGCCAGTCAAGCGACCTCGAGATGAACATGACAAGGACGAAGGAAAGAAGAAAAGGAAACCGTCCACATCCACTGGCCATGCAACCACAGCACATTCCTCTAGCACTACAAAACAATCAAGCCAAAAGATGTTCGTCCCACTTGAAGGCGGGGCATTCGAGGAAACTGAATCATTTGAAGACATGAGTTCTGATCAGGAATTTCCCATAGCACCACCCAAAGTTCAAAATGTCACTGCACCACCTGCAAATGGAAAATCCGTACCTCTACCAGAATGGGTGAATCCTACTGCACCAAGATTCGATTGGTTCGAGTCAATGGTAGATGCATATCCTGAAGAAGAAAATGATACACCTGTTGAAGGATCAATTGTGGACTTCACTAAATGGTTGAAGCGGGCAATGAAAGTTCAGAAGTTAGGATTGCCTGACATCAACCGAGTTTGCAAAGGAGGTTTCACAAAATTCAAGACAGTCACAACTACATAAATGGAGTTTGAATACAACCTTGAACAAGTTGCAAGAGCACTGTCTGAAAACATAGAATGGGATCATGCGCGTACCTCTCATCCAAAAGAACGTCTTTACCTCCGTGATTACTCCCATCCCTTACCACTCATTGGTCAACCTCACAACCTAAAGATACCAAAAGCATATTTCTTCAATAATGATTTGGCGTATCTTGAGTATGGTAACATAGACCCTGAAAAGCGGTATGCAACATCCCTCACCAAGTATCAAGCAGCTTCGTATACGTTAGAAGGTTTTGAAGAACAAATTCGAGATTTATTCGTCCACAAAGTTTGAGAATACAACGAAGATGCTGCTCTTGGGATCTTCCACTAGCCGAATCTGCGAAGATTGTTCTACAAATATATGATTACGAGAAGATCAAAAACCGATGTGTGGAACAAGAACAAAATTCTTTCAATCACCAGTGTAGAAACCGAATCTATGTTTGGGTATAACTTTCTAAAGAAGATTATCGTGAGAAGGTTGGATGATCAAGAATATACCTTTAGTGAAGCAGACTATCCTTATTTACACATCAACGATATAGAAGACATGTATCTACTGAAGGTTCAGGGAAAACTCGAACATCTCCCTGGACGTCTTCAGTATGATATCATTAACTCGATTTTGATATACATTTGCAACATTGTCATCAGAACACGAGTTGAAGATGTGCACCTTGGGGTAGAAAGCTACCAGACACAGTTAAATTTGGTCGAGCCTAATATTCAACCACCAGGGATCGGAGATATGACACCTTATACTTTTGGGGACAGACCATTTGGTTTGGTGTATGTACGAGATCAACGGACACCAAGGTTCATGGGTTATGAGGAAATCCACAAATTTAGTGATGCGACTTTGGTACGAGTCAAGTCTGAGCTTCATACAATTCTGGAAAACCTCAGCAAAGGATTGAAAATGGGATTTTTATGAGTTATGAGCTGGAGTAGGAACGATGCAAAGCAGGCAGTGAAGTTCATTGACAGGATTGACAAAAAGCTCAAGTTTCGGAGAACAATGAGACGATTGGAGAGTTACGTAGGAGGACGTGCCAGAGTTCCTAATATCCTGAATTTTCGTCGACCTGAGCAGTGATTGTTGGTATAATCTATTGTCATTTATCATATTTCATCATACTTTTCATCATTTTCATTCACTATGGCTTGTGCACACATAATAGTACACAACCCGTACCTGTAAAGAAAGGACCCTGAGGTACGCTTCAGTGCCTCAATACTGATCAAAGGAGCGAAAGCTTCTTACTTATGAGTAGAATTAAACCAGAATTTTTTCTAAGTTTTTCAAAATTCTGCTCATAAGGACAAGTATTCCCTCGTCAAGGGGGAGTATTTGAAAAATAATCTTTGTTCCATAAATGAAAAGTTCTTGAAATTCTTCCCACAAAACTCAAATGGCATATTTTTATCAAACGTTTATCAAAAACATCATAAGTATGCTATTTTTGAGGGGGAGAATAACGATATGATCAAAATATGGTAACTCGCAAGATGAAATCTCATGAGAGCTAGGCTCAGAGTTGACCCTCGAATTGACGATAGCAAAAGTCAGTAGTCGAAAAGACATATCCTGGACGGGTAATAATTTCAAGCCAGTTTATCTGGTGATGTAAGCGTGTCTTGCAAAGGATGTGTCTGAGTAGAATGTACCGATTTCGAGCGATTTTTCCTTGAATGTGATCTGGACGGGTAATAATTTCAAGCTAGTTCTACTAGTGATGTAAGCGTGTCTCGCGACGATCATATTCATTGAAAATCAATCAATTCAAAAAGTGCCTACTCTACCCGACATGTGCAAATTTACCTTAATCACTTATGAGCACATGTTAAGGGGGAGTCTTTCTGAAAATCACAAAACTCTCAAAGTGTTAACAAAATATGTTTTCATAATCATAAACACTTTGAGAGATTTTCAAAAGGTTTGGTTTATGGCATCAATAGGATAGTCATGGAGTTATAAGGTGACTAAGGTTAGGAATAACCGTCCTATGATCCGCCAAAGCCGGAGGGATCTACCCAAGGACAATACCAATAGTTTAGAACTAGAAAGTCCTAGGTATGATTGAAAAAAGGAGATATGAAATGTAAGGAGAAAGAAGGGGTTGAAGAATGAAAAACAAAAGTAAAGAAAAGGGTGAAAAGAAATAGCCCTCCATTTATTCAACCTTAGGGCAGACACCGGGTTCAATACATAATCTACTGGTTGATTGGGCATCACCGGTATTGTAGATCAAAGTCGTCATGGACCCAGTGACGCACTACACTAACCTTCTAGCCACTCAGGCGTCTCTCAAAAGGCACTTGTTTCATTTCACACGGAGAACCCTTCATTATCTATTGACCTCTCACTACGAGATGTGTTGATATTGAAAAGGAGGCACTCTGCTCCATGCCTCCGACGACCAAAAAAATGTACACTAATCTAGTCTAGAGCAATGAGATACATCTAAGATCTCTTAGGTACACTTAGTATACACTGGATGTTCAACAAAAAGAACACCAGTTGTAAATTATAGGAGTGTCCTTCGCAGATCTTAGAAATCTGCCGAGAACATTCATGAGAGAAACCACATGTGTGATTCTCAGTGATTGAATGGAAATCCTGCCAGGGTCAACATCAAACAGCCCTGACAGCAGGTCACTTCGGTGATCCCTTGTGGGTCACGCTTAGTGTTTGCTCCAAAATGGTCTACAGTCGTGGGGTGATCTCCAGCGACTCACTGAATCGTGGGTGCACTTCGGTGTGTCCGTGTAAGCCTTTTAAGAAATTAAAGAAAGTCTTCGGCCTGGGAAAAGATTAGAGAAAGTCTTCACACTATGCTGTTGACGATCTCGAAGTCTGAGCCTGTAAGTGCCGGATGATTTATTGCTAACTGTTTACCTGCAGCAAATCATGAATACCTGGAGTTCCACCATCTTTCCATCATGCTCATATCTGAAGCAAAGTTATCACAAAGACTAAGGAATAGCAAAAGTTTTAAGAAATTAAAGAAAAGTCAAAGATCAAGTACTTTAACCTTTCACAAGTCAAAGATCAAGCTTATGAAGAGAGAACTACGTGATATATGTAGAACAAAAGTCAATGAACATATGAGCATGGTGGAAAAGACGTAAAGACACCAGAACTGAAGACCATTGGAGGACGGCAGATCATTATCATAACATATCATATCATATCAAGAACTAAGGAACAAAGATGCAAGAGACGTCTGAAGCCAAGAAGCAAAGACGACGTCAAGCAACCTTGATGACCAATACTTAGGGGGAGATTGTTTGGAACACGTTTTGTATTATCAAGTATTGATCATTATGTAATAAGGTTGCTTAGGCCTTTATGTTTGTTTTATGGCCCAGCCTGTGTAGAAGGCCCATGGGCTGTGTCTTGTTATTTATTTTAATTATGTTATTAGGGGTAAAAGCCCAAGACCTTGTAAAACTATAAATACCCCCTCCCATTCAAGGGAGAGGGGTGGTTGGCTGAAGAGCTAAACATTTCAATACTATTGTTAATCATCCTTCCACTATCTTTCTCTCTTTACTTTCTCTCACTAGATCTAGATCTAATTAGGTAGCTTGTGTGATTAATTAATAGATTCATCATACAAACATAGTAAAGTCTTTGTAAGCTCTCCAAATGTTTCGGATGACTGCAATTAACGCTCTTTGTCTTCATCTTATACCTCGGCTTGAGAACTTTTCTTCACTTGTAGGCAAATGATGTAATATGTATGAACTGGATTAACTTCCCTCCAATTCATACTGCATGTATTTAGCAGCTTCTCCATACACTTCTTTTTGGTGAAGTTTCTGAATTAGCTTCTGTCACACCCCGTCAAAGACGGAAACGCGAGGTGCGAAGAAATCAATATACATCTCAAAAGAGATCTAGTACAATACCATAATTAAAATTTAAGAAAAAAAGTACAACATTACAATAGTGTTTTAGCCGACATCGGCAATTAAAATATAAAGTTTAGTTCCCAAAAGATAGCATTTTAATACATAATGACCAGTAGTGACACGTGAAAACTTCATTATGCAAAAGCCTTGTAGAAATATTATAGCTCACCAAAATAACAAATTTTAGTATTTTAAATGTGACACGTGTTTATCGGGGTGCTTAAAATAAGTATCATTTCATAGATAATTAAGTTATCGTAATTATATATATTTACAAATATATATAATAAAGGTGTTTAAAATACAAAGTAATTTAATACTTGGATTTTTGTAACATTTTACGAAGTGTGAAAATGTATTAAAACCATTGTTGGGAGTATTGTGTGTTTTATTTGTGTGAAAATAATGAGCTAACATATCATTTTTATAGAAAAATTAAGTATGGCCCTTTGACTTATTTATTAATACTAGTACATAAGCTCATTAATAGGCTTGGAAAAAAATGCACAAAAGAGTATGGTGGATTACTTATTCGGTTCAAACAAGGAAAAATGACCATGCCTTATTTAATGTTCTTGTCTCAAAATATCTTAAATATCTTGTATATATAATGTATTATATATTTAGGTATTAAGCTAGCTAGAAATAAATTGTAGCGGAACAAAATAAAGTGTCTAAATTATAAAATAAGGTGGAAAATTTTATAATTGTATTTTATGTAAGTGTCAGGTGTTTCGTGTTTGCGCGATTGAACTAAAAAGTTCTACATAAAATGTACTCGTGTACACCTCAAAATAATAAATTTGAGTTTAGTAGTAAATAATGACCTTGAAAAATTACGGGTTGTCACAACTTCCCCCCAAACTAACATCTGTTTTCAGCAGATTCGAAACTTTGATGTAGTTCACATATCTTCTAAATTTTTGCGGTTTAAGCGCGCAGCGGAATTTGTAGATAAAGCAGTAAACCATACCAAGCAAATTTGACTAACACATAATCAGAATTCGTGAATTTCGGCTTCATCATTTCTGATTAAGATTCAATCACAGTTATACTCAATGCGAAAAGTTCGTTCAGGGGTAAAAAGCAAGAAATCAACAAGATCTTCTCACGTATGTACACACTTCACACAAAACAGACCACGAAAGACTAAATAATAATACCCCGACGCGAATCTACCAAAAAAAATCATGTTGTATGTTGATCCAAATAATGTTCTAAAAACGTTATTTATATCTTTCAATCACTTCACGTTTTGATGATAACAAAATGTGAAATCACTTTACGTTAAAATTAACGTAAACAAGTTTTTAGTCGAAATATCCCGTTTCTACGTATATCACTCTAGGTATGAACAAACAAATTTACAACTTGACAAATGATCAAAGAAGTGAATTTGTGTTTCAAACTTCACATTTTTAATGTGACAAAACATTTTTTCAAAAATATACCTTACAAGTTATTTTTGAATTATAAAGAAATGTTTTATTGAAAAAATAAGTTTAAAAATCATAACAGCTATTTTCCCCCCCAAAATCAGCTCCAAACTTTCCCAAATAAACTTTCACCACTAAAAACAAAAATTGGAGCGTCCTTGTCTGGCACGGTACCACTAAATTTAGTGGTACCGTGTGGCATTTAGTGGTACCGTGTCTTTATAACGGTCAGATTTCTTCTGCCTATAAATACCAGCCCTCTTCACAGTTTTTGGGCATCCTTTTTCACACACAAGTTTCTGAGTTTAAAACTCTTATCACATCTTCTCTTCTTGATCATTTAGTTTAGTTTTCTTTTGTTTAAAGAGTGGTCCAATCATCCAACCAAATGATCACCTTCATTCCTCTCCTAGTGCAAGAGAAGAACATAAAGTATCCAAGAAGATACAAAGTGTTGTAGTTATAGTTAGTGCACTTGTAACACTTGTTACATACTGGTTGTATCCTAGTATACATCAAGTTGATTTTCTTTTGTGTAGTTTGTGGGAGTAGATCATTGTGATCATGTCGAGATCTTGGAGATCTCTTGTAGCTTATGCGCTTGTGAGTTGATCAAGTGGATCAAGGGTAGATTGGGTAGATCGAGTCAAGTGAGAGTAGATCATTGTGATCTTGTTGAGATCTTGGAGATCTCTTATAGCTTGTGGGCTTGTGTGTTGATCAACTGGATCAAGGGTAGATCGGGTAGATCGAGTCAAGTGTGTTGATTGTGTGAATTATTAAGGATCGTGGTAGATTGGTACTAGCTAAGATTAGTACTCGACATTTAGCTTAGTGTCGGAAATAAGGATAAGCGATGTTGTACGGTTTTCTCCGCCTGAAGGGAGCTTTGTTGAAATAGTGCTTAGATCTCTCGAGTGTGGTACTCGAGGAGTGGAGTAGGGCGAAGAAGAGTTTTATGACCGAACCACTATAAATCTCTTTGTCCTGGTTTGATCATTCCATCTCATTTCTTTATATTTATTGTTTATATTAGATAGTATTGTTTAGTGTTCATATTGGTGTTGATTGATTTCACAAAAGAATTGAATCAAAGTTTTTCACAAGTAAAGTTTTTAAAAATCGGTAAAACTATTCAACCCCCCTTCTAATCTCATGACGGAAAATCAAGTCTTGTCTCATCTTACTTAGCATATAACAAAGGTTGAGTCACGTTTTTGAGTTTATAAACAACATCTCAGGCTAAGTTACGCTTTCTCAAAACCTCCTTATTGTTAGATGTATCATGTATGTAGAGTTATTAGAATCTAACCTAATGATCACTAACATAATGGACGTGAAAAGTGAATCCCTAAATGGTTTTATCAACAAGGAGGTATATGTAGTACAACCTCCGGGATTTGTTGATCCATAAAAACCGAATCAGGTTTATAAACTCAAGAAAGCTCTCTATGGTCTTAAAAAAGCTCCCAAAGCTTGGTATGATATACTAAAAGCATTCTTGTTTAAACATGAATACACCATGTGAATGGTTGATAACACACTTTTCATGAAGAAACAAAATTCGCATCCCATTATTGCTCAAATATTTGTCGACGACAATTATATTAGGCTCAACTTGTCCAGAAATGTACAATGATCGTTCAAAGATCATGCGTGACAAGTTCGAGATGAGCATGATGAGCGAATCAAGTTTCTTCCCTTGTCCTCATATAATATTATTTGAAGATAGTATCTTCTTAAATCGAAGTACTAAAATACATACATACATATATATATATATATATATATATATATATATATATATATATATATATATATATATATATAGTTGTCGAAGCCCGCCCGATGGGCGGGCATGACTTATAAGCCCTCCCGGGCAGATAAGCCCGCCCGTTGGGCGGGCATGACTTATAATTATCATTGACATATGTTTGTATAGTGTAAGAAGGGTTGTAAAGTATGGTTGCAAATTGTTGCCTTTCAACCCTAAATCTACAATACATTGGGCTGATGTGACCTGCAAATAAGTATGGATAATTGTAGGGTTGGAACATGTAAATTGAGTATCCCAAATGTTAAACATTCACACACTAAAACAATACCAATTATGTTCTTCTTGGAATCCTTTTATTTTTACTAAACAACAATAATGCAGTACCAGAATATCCTAATCATAGTTTCAAAAGTATGAGCAGCAGCATTATCCTTAAACGTTAACAAAATTATCACAATAGTAGAAACCTCCAACTCTCCATGAATTATTTGCGTTCAAAGATTAAAGCACAAGGTATACATATAAGTCATTACATCATATTGTTTGCACGAATAGGCTTGTTTAGAAAGCTTCACTTTTTCCATATTTTTCATTCATGTTCTTCATAATATTTTGTCACCCTTGGTTGAAGCCTTTGGAATGTTGTTTTCTGGAGATTATTCTTCTGAGCATCGTTTAAGTTTCTATATTTCTTCGACTCAGTTTCCATCTGTTCTCTATTTGTGGTTTTGCTGTTAACATCTTGAATGCACTGGCATGTTTCACTGAATCTAGGTAAAATGCGAATGCTTTTGTCTGTCATGTAATAAACAGTCAGTGAAATTATAACTCATTTAGATTCACTTTTTTATATACTTGATGCACTAATATTGAAACACTTTGTAATACTTACCAATGAACTTGGAATGTCCCCGTATCGCTTACGTATGACTTGACTTTCATCATGCATGTTATCAAGTATATCAACTTCCATAGTCTTTAAATTATATACAATTAGATACTAGTGGTTAAGCTCCTCCCCTGCCTTTGTAATTGGAAAAAACACCTGTTTCATATTCATCTCTATTAAACACCATTTTTACATTTATTTATACATGCATCTTTAACCTAATAAAGCGTAATGTTTATTAATGAATTACCTGATCGACTTTGTCAAGATTTGGGCGCGTGGAATATGCAAGCATCTCCTCCATCTTTGTTTTAAAATGTTCTTCCTGCCTTGTCAGCTTTAAAACACGAATCACCATACCACAAACTTTGTTAAAAAATTACCAAATATATGCAATAACCATACTTAATGATGCACTAATATGTCCATAGATGCACTAAAAAACCAAACAGATGCCCTTTTATGTTCAACAATAACATAAACACTAAACACACATTGATTTCTTAATATTTATAACAATTCACTAACCATTATCAATTTCTATCCTAATCATATACGCAAATGCTCTAATATGTTAAACGATTCGCTAAACATATTTTTTATTCACTAATCACACAAACAGTTGCCATAATAAGTCATTTGATGCCTTATTCACACTAACCTACAGATGTTGTATACATGTATAACAGTTTAATGAATATCTTATAATGTAATCAAAACTTGTATATATAAATCTATATTTTATTATATATATTTACAATCATGCCGGTTTTGCAAAATACATAACGTGATGAAGCTCGTCATTGTTTAGTATGGCACTCCATACATCAATTGCTGCGCTTGTTACTCCAAAACCTTCACGCATAGCTTCAAATACTACCCTTGGAATCTCCATGCTGAATGTCTTGAACACAATATCCCTGTTTATTAATGCAAAAGGATATGCTTTTAATAATAACACTTTGATGCACAAAAAAGTAGTTATACAAATTTAACAATTTTATATGTTACTTACGTAGAAGGTAACATTCCGCTAAATATAGTGTCAACTACTTGTTCTTCTTCACTTTGGAAAAAGCCGGTGATGCTAACCTTGTTTTTGACATAAGGGCGCAACTGAACCTGAAAAGAATAAAAAAATAATAATAAATAAAAATAAAAATAACACACTCAAATAAACTGAACACAAAACAGTGAAAAATGAGGATAATAAACTGAACCTGATGACGTTGACTTACTGATATGTCCTTTAAACTTAGGAAATAAACTTAGTCATGCTTATCCTGATGTGTCCTTTAAACTTAGGCAATAAACTGAACCTGATGTGGCTTTGAAACTGAACACAAAGATATATTTCGGCATGTTTAATGTTTGCACCCAGAATAAACTTAAACATATGTACCTGAGAATGCATTCAAGTTATCTGATAAACATATAACAATAAGAATACGTCGTCTCTGATGTTCTGTGAAAGGCGACTGAAGGAATCACTGTGGCGACAGTCTAAGCGCGTTCCACAGACACGTCGTCTCTGATGTTCTGTAATGGAAATCTATCATACTCCAGTCAATAATTCTAATCCTGAACTTTGAACCACTTCTACTTTTTTTTATACCAAATCGAAATCGGTGGGTTTGCTTCCAAAAATAGTCAGGCAGAAATTGTTCCATAAACCAAAACAACATACCTGTAACCTCTTGATTATGTCCGGTTGAGGTTCTTGCTTGAGCAGAAGCCGTACACGTAACAATTATAAGGATCCTACTCACTCTTATTTTCAACCACCATCACTGTCAACAAAAAAGAGGCAGTTAGCTATAACATCAGCTAACCGAGCAGCAAATATTTCAAGAGTGGCAGCGGTTAAAGTAGCTTAAATTAAATTCATCATCATGATGACATCAGTGGCTATACCTTGGGCTACCGATCGTAAGGTTTGCTCCATAAAGTGTACACATTCAGTAGCTGTAGCTGACTTGGTACTATTGGTTTTGTACTTTCAGAAACGCCTACAGCAATTAAAATTAATGCAGGTCAAGTACATCATACATTGATAAGTTACTTCCTGATTTCCACAAATGGCTATGCACATACCTCTAAAACAGTGCCGAGTGATTTGTGGATCGTACTGAGCAGAAGTTGTGGATTAAACCCTAATTTTGCTAAAGGAGCAATGTTCATAATAGCTCTAAGAAGCTGTGACTTGGCAACAGAAAGATCCCCAATTATCATCATGTTAACATCACTGCAGTTAGCCTAAACTTTATTAATTTTATCCTATTATGTTTAATACAGACAAAAAAATATATTTACATAGCTTATCACCTATGTAAATGCTGATAATGTACTTTGAATAAGGTTCTCAGAAGAGTTTTATTTTAAGCATGCTCTCGCCCAATTTCAAGCGCACGCTCAGTGGGGTGTGTTTCACATGATACAGATCATAGCCTGCATGTCTGAAAAACAAAATTATGAGTTTAGGACTTTCAACGGCATTTAGTGATGTATAAGTTTAAGTATATAACTTGTTGTTGCGGTACATGAATAATATAGTGCTATTTAATCTTAGTAATGAACAACATGAACATAATTTTAAACAATAATGCAAGGCCGTTTTCATCTTAGAATTAACAAAAAGGAATGGTACCTGGATTGACAATCTTCTTAGCACATGAATTAGCAAGCACACGCTCAGTGGGGTGTGTTTCACATGATACATATCATAGCCTGCATGTCCGAAAAACAAAATTTTGAGTTTAGGACTTGTAGTATATTCACAAGCAAATAAACACTCGTTTGGGACTAAAATTTGGATCGAATGGGTTAGTTTAGAGAGAGAAAGAGATGGGAACCTTGTAGTGAGAGAAACTAGAGAAATATTAGATTAGTTATCAAATGAGGTCCAACCCTCTCCTTTGGTGGAGAGGGCTTTATATAGTACTACATAGGGTGCCCCTAATGGGTTGTGGAGCGAGCTGACAGTGGGTAAAAGACCCGACCCACTTCATAATATTAATAATAACTAATCTACTGCTAATATTACTAATAAACCTACGAGCTATTAAGTGCTATTAAGTACTCTGGGTGACCGAGTCTTCAACTGAATATTTATATTCCTAACAATCTCCCCCTAAGGGAGGTCACCCCGGAAGTAACGTTCTGAATTCTAGCACTCTATCCTTGAATCTTGACTTCATAGCTCGTAGACCTTGATTCTTCTACGTCAAAAATCTTTGTGCCTTCAGCAGTGAACTTGCGATGACTGTTCTTTGTTTTGGGTGATCTTTGAGTATTCTTTGAAGTTATCATCCAACATATGTCTTCAAGTCATCTTGTGGCTTCGTCATCATGAGAAGTTGTGATCTTGGTGCCTTTTTTGAGATCATCGGCCACCATAAATCTCTGAGCTCATCCATTGTAGTAATGCCTCCATGTGATTTGTTGTGACTGTTGGACTCGCATGCTCACACTTTTCTGGATCATGATAGCTATCATCAGAGTTGCGGAAGCTGTGTCGTAGGTCTTTCATCTATCATGATGTCTTTGATAATGAATTGGAAGTGTGAGCATGGAGTGTGGATTGACACGTCTCTGCTGGAATCAGGAACCATCTTTATATGAATCTGAAATAAAACAGTTAGCAATAAAGTTGGAGAACGAATATGGCTTTGTCATTCGTTCGATGTGGTGGTTGGATTTAACCTTCGGTTCTGTGAAGACCGACCTGTGATCAGGTAGAATCCCCTTTAAAGAAGATTCTCCTTGACAGGAATTTCCAGCTTGTAGTAATGAGTCTTCCAACAAATTAATGTCAGAATCATCATACTAAGCATGTTCTCATACCGGAACGTCTCAAAGCAGACAGCACGGTAGAGTGAATCAGTGAATTAAATACCCACTTATTGACGAGAGATTGATTAGAAAAATCACTTGCGTGTCACTGGATAAACATTTTGTGCAAAATGACAAAGGTTTTATAAATTGAATCACATTTCTGTCAAAAATACTTTTGTTTGAAAATTTTCACAATCTATGTGCTCGAAACTTTGTTGGTGAGCACATTGAAAGGTTTTCCAAAAGTATCCGTCAATCCATTTCCTGGAACAAGTTTGATTCAAATTTGAATCGCCCCATCGTTTCTTTCCAGTTGTCACAAGCTTGATCCATGAAGGATCTCACATGTCACCCACCAAGAGCTTGTTTGATGTTGGCTCTAGAAGGATTTCCATCTTCATTGTGAATACTTTACGTATCACTCGGATGTTCTGGCAATACCACAAGGATAATGCGTAGGACTCTTCATATATATTTTCTTGCTTCTCACGGTGTATGAAACAGCAAGCATATTGGGAATGTGTCCTATTGAGATTTATTGATGATCTCTTGGCTCTAGACTCAATAGTGCATTTTGATTTAGTGATCGGAGGCTGGAGAGCACTGCCACCTTTTCAATTTCATCCAACTCGGAGTGAGAGAGACGATAGCAATGTATTGATCTTCGTGACAAGTGAAACAAGAGTCCTTTGAGGGACCTTGAGTGGCTAGGGAGGGTTGTGCAGCGTATCACTGGGTCCATGATATTTTGTCTTTAATGTCTGCAATCAACTAAGTGATTCTGACAGCATATGTATTGACCCGGTTTCTGCCTAAGGTGTAAGGAGGGATTCTTTCTTTTCACCCTTTATCTTTACATTTCTTTTTCATTCTTCAACCCCTTCAGCGCTTACCGAGACTTCATTACTAGCACCTTGTTGGGTTTGTTCCAGTGCTAGCTCCATCTCAGTCTGCACTCTTCCCTTATTCACTTTTCTCCTTTTTAATCATACCTAAGGACTTCTACACTAACTAGTGGATTGTCCCTGGGTAGATCCCTCCGGTTCTGGCGGGATCGTGGGAACGCATACCTAACCTAACCATCCTTATAACTCCAGTACGTTAAATAAAATAGTCGGTCTTTGGTGTTCTTCCACAATTGCCATCATAAATCATTTGCTCCCCCTCAATATGTGCATCGATATACGTAAAGGTTTGGCACATATGGGAGAGCCTACACTTGAGTTCTAAAAGATCACATTTTTTATCAGAATTTCATATTTAAATCACATTCTCTCCCCCGATCAAAAATTTCAAATCATTTGAGATTTGGGATCCCAATTGATTTAAATAGTTTAGAAATTTTGGGAGAAAATTTGGTCTGGTTTTAATATATTCTGATTATGGAGCATACTATGCTCCCCCTTAAACTGCGAGAGAGTGTCACTGCTGATGTTGCACAAAGCTTGCAAGGTGTTAGAAATTTGAACAAATATTCTCCCCCTCAATTAATGACCCGTTTTCTATTTAAAGAGCTGTAGTCGTTCAATTGATCATCGAGTATTTGTGAAAATTTAATTCAATTTACCACCTTGTGTAACATCAAAACTCTCTTGAAGAATCATAGAAGATAAAGAGTTTGATGTACAGAAGACTTCTCTTCTTATACACGAAATGATGCACTGAACCGTACATCAAGTCGGAGAAACATGGATATAAAGTAATCCATGCCCAGGTGAACATCACCCAGTTGGAGGAACAACCGTCTTTTTTTTGCGACGTGCTTTCCCCATTTTGAAGCGCGGGTTGCTATCTAAAGTAATAGCAAGCCATTAAGACAAGTTTTAACCAATTAGTGTAACTTCTGCTCGAGCTTCATTTGAAGACCCGTGTCATTATTGAATGACATTTCTAGGTCCGTAAATATTATTGATAAACAGAAGACATGCCTAGGTGAAACTATTTTTGGTATTTTCTAATTTTTTTTTGATTTTTATGGTTTTTATAGGTTTTATATTTTTCTATTTTCTTTTTGATTTAAGATATATACAACTATATACAAGGATATGGGAAGTCAATCCTTTACTCCTCCTTTTCTTCTTGAAGACACTTGAGGGTTTCAGGTGTCAAGCTCTTCATTCCAAGACGTGGGAGAATAAACTAAAACCTTTCTCTCGGAAGAGCCTAGGTGAAGATGTCTGCTAACTGAAACTCTGTCCTCACGAAGTATAGCTCCACAATTCCTTTCTCAACTTGTTCCCTAATGAAGTGATGCCTGATGTCGATGTGTTTTGACCGGGAGTGTTGGACATTGTTACAACAAAGAGCTATAGCGCTCTTGTTGTCACAATATAGAGGAATCATGTTGTATGAAAAGTGATGAAGCGAAAAGTGTACCGCTTTTAAGGGGTTATTTAAGCCCTAAATCGTATTTATTTGATCAAATATCGCCCTAAATCGTTCCTTTTGTCATTTTAGGTACTTTTGAGGAGAAATCTGGAAAAGGAGGCATTTTGGACGTTTTTGGAGCATAAAAGTGAAGAAAACGACAAAGTCTCAAAATCGGCTAAAAGTTACCTTTGACGGCGTCAGATGTTAGTCTAGACGGCGTCATGGCTTGGCAAGAAAAAGGTGGATATGAAATTTACTCATGATAAGCCAGTGAAAATAACATGTGAATTCTGACGGCGTCACGCTTTAACTTGATCAAGGGCGTCACGGCTTAAATCAAAAGGGGACGGCGTCACGTTCAAGGTTCGACGGCGTCAAGCCTTGATAAGCCAGAATGGATTTTGGAAGAGCTAAAGAGGGACGGCGTCAAGAAGGTCATCCGGGAACCCTAGGAGCGGCGAGGTGACGGCGTCACACTCCATAACGTGACGCCGTCAGATCCAAAAATCTATATATAGTTTTCTAATTTTTTGTCATTAGTGTGGAACTTAGTGTATGGAATTTTGGGAGAAAACCCTAAGACGATTTTAGCTTCTTTTTCAAGGCTTTTTGCCTTGAGATCTTCCATGTTACATTGAAGATAAGTTACCAATTAATCATTCAATATGTCTATGTGTTGTTTGATTTTATCTTATTCTTGTCTTTTGATTAACATGTTAGGCTAAATTTATCTTGTGTTTGCTTAGATCTAATGAAACCTAGCTATTGATTATTGGTTATTAGTGTGTTATTAGTTGTATTGGATGATTGTTTATTTATGTTAGGCTTAAGAAAACTGGCTAACTTCCTATTCGGTAACTTGCTTGAACGTCTTAAGAAACATGAACCAAATGCGTACTAAAGGTTTTTATGGTTGTATTTAATGCACAAGCGAATTCTAGTGATCCCATGTTAGGAGCTTCCTAGCCGGCTCGACATAGGAGTGAAGTAGGAGCTTGTAGAGTTGGGGAAGTAAGTACGCCACCCCACGAATGGTATTAAGGAATACACCCGTCATCCACGCGACTAATACACACTAATTAACCGGTAAAAGATAGTTAGGGAGTAAGGAAATCTAAGTAAACACATTTCTCTACACATAAGTTTCTCACCACATTTTATTTTCAGTTATTTATTTTATTTGCATCCGTAGTAATTTTGGGTTAGTTGACTAGCAACTAATTCCGCCCACTCTTTCAAACCCGAGATTTTACTTGCTTTCATAAAAAATTATAAAAACACAAAAAGAATCTTCCTCAACCCTTAGACCTATTAGAGTAGTCTTTCATACCTAACGAACACTATTCCCTGTGGAGAACGATCAATCCCCCGTACTTACCACTACACTATACTACATCGGTCAGGTACACTGCCTGGTGGGGTTGTAAGCCTCTTGAGATCCCTCGAGAGGTAAAACCTGTTGTAAGGTTACAAAACCACGCATCAAAAAGCCATAGTCTGAAAGCTGTGATCTCATCCATAGAATTTGTGCACAGCAACCAGACATAGCGATGTATTCGGCCTCTGTAGAAGATATCGACGTACTCATTTGCTTCTTAGAAGACCAACTCACCAACTTTTCCCCTAAAAACTGAGCTCCCCCTGAAGTACTTCGACGAGTGTCTTGACATCCCACGTGATCAGCATCAGCGTACGCAGTTAGCTCCATTGCTGTGTCCTTCGGATACCAGAGACCCATATGAACTGTGCCTTGAAGATATCTGAATACCCTTTTTACTGCTTCTAGATGTTTCTTAGTAGGCTTGGATTGATACCGAGCACACATGCATACGGCGAACAGAAGATCTGGTCTACTAGCAGTGATATACATCAAGGATCCAATCATGCTTCTATACTTTGTTTGGTCGACTGGAATCCCCAAAGGATCTTCATCTAGTCTTGATCTATCAACCATGGGAGAGTCAACAGGCTCACTCGAATCAAATACAAACTTTTTCAAGATCTCATGGGCATATTTGGATTGATTTTTGAAAATGCCTCCGGGACTTTGTGAGATTTGTAATCCTAGGAAGAATGACATTTGTCCCATCATTGACATTTGAAACTTGGAACTCATCTCCTTTGAAAATCTATCACATTCATTTGGATCAGATGAAGCAAAAATAATATCATCTACGTATATCTGAACATGAAGCAGATGTTTGCCCGACTTCCTAGTGAATAATGTGGGATCAACAACACCCTTCGAGAACCCGTTTGCTAGAAGGAACTTGGACAATGTATCATACCATGCCCTTGGTGCCTGCTTTAAACCGTAGAGAGCCTTCTTCAAGCGGTAGACATGAGTAGGATGTTCAGCATCCACAAATCCTACTGGTTGGCTCACAAAGACTTCTTCCTTTAAATCTCCATTCAGGAATACTGTTTTGACATCCATCTGGTAGACTATCATATTTCGACTAGCAGCATTGGCAAGGAAGATTATAATGGCTTCAATTCTAGCAACTGGAGCAAACGATTCTTCAAAATCTATGCCCTCTTCTTGTTTGTATCCTTTTGCAACTAACCGTGCCTTGTTCTTTAGAACATCACCATGCTCATCTAGTTTCACCTTGAAAATCCACTTGAGAGCAATAATCATAGCACACTCTGGAGGAGGCACCAATTCCCATACATCAAGCCGATCAAATTCATGGATTTCGTCTTGCATAGCCTCGAACCAGCAATCTTTAGTCATTGCTTCTTTGGCATCTTTTGGTTCGAATTTGGATAGTACGGAATTGAAGAAGCACCACAGTGCATCAGTGGCCAGTTGTTTACGTGTGGATACAGGTCGAGCGGGATTGCCAATGATGTTGTCAATAGGATGATCGTTGGTCCATTTTCTGAGATGATCATGAGGTTGAGGGTTTTGAACTGATGTTGCCGTGCTGTGTTCTTCGAAAGAGGATGTGTGAGTTGAAGATTCAGGAGCAAATATATTCTCAAAAGGAACATCATCTATAGGAGCAAACGGATTAACTTCCAAAGAATGTTCATCTGCAGATTCTTGTTGCACCGGAAAGGATTGAGTATTTGATGATGAGGGTGATTGACTGGCAGCTGGTGCATTGAAACTGATTGAGACAGATGCTGATGGGCCTTCGGAGCCTTGCGGAACTTGAGCATCAGCATTAGGAAGAACAACTGTAGCATTTGAGGTCGTTTCATTTGTTGGCTCAAAATATTCGTCAAACATAGGATCAAATAACTTCTTCAACTCCTCACTAGTTGGTGGTACATAAGACTCTGCAGGCGTGGGATTCTGTATAAGCCCTGAACTAATTGGTCTAGGTGTCAAAAGTTTAAGTTCGGGTCCAGAACAGTTTTGTCCTGAAGCAGGTTGCTCACTCAGCTCGTCGAACGTGACATGGATGGATTCCATGATTTGTCGGGTTCTCTTGTTGTAGATTCTGTACCCCTTGCGATCTGGTGCGTAACAAACAAAAATACCTACGTCTGCTTTAGCTCTTAACTTTCCCAAGTCTTGACTATCATTAGTCGGATAGCAAAGTGTGCCAAACACACGAAGAAAGGAAAGATCTGGTTTCTTGTTATGAATTAACTCATAGGGAGTCTTGTCATGAATAGGATGAATCAGAGATCGGTTTTGGGTGTAGCATGCTGTTGCAATAGCCTCTGCCCAGAGAAACATCGGTGCCTTTGAAAATATAAGCATGGTTCTCGCAGCTTCCACCAGAGTACGGTTCCTTCGTTCAACAACTTCATTCTGTTGAGGAGTGTGAGGGATACTTTTCTGATGCGTTATGCCAATATTTTCATAGAAATTTCTGAGTTGATGATTAACAAACTCAGTTCCATTGTCAGTGCGGATGATTCTGACAGTTTTGTCGAGCCTTACTTGCAGCTGTTTTATCAGTTTGATGACAACCTCTGGAGTTTCATCATTTGTTCTCAAAAACTTTACCCATGTAAACCGAGAGTAATCATCTACTATCACAAGAACATATTTCTTTCCATTTATGGTTTGTACTCTCATTGGGCCGCACAGATCCATGTGAAGGGTGTGAAGAACTTCCAAGTTGGTGTTGATGGTTTTGGGTTTGTGGGTTTGTTTCTTGCTTTTTCCCAGTTGACATGCGGAGCAGAGATGATCTTTCTCAAATTTTAGTCTGGGCATGCCTCGTACAAGATCTTTGCGGGAAAGATTATTTATGGTACCGAAGTTTAGATGGTTCAGACGACGATGCCACAGCCATGATTTTGTCTTGGAGGCTTTAGAAAGTAAGCAAATGGGAGAGGACCTCAACATTTCTTCAATTGATATGGTGTATAGATTTGTGCCCCGACTGCCTTTTAGAAAGTCTACACCATCCAATTCCCTGACGAAACATGTGTGTTTTCTGAAAGCCACTTCTAGATCTGAATCACAAAATTGACCCACAGAAAACAGATTGTGCCCTAATCCTTCCACATAATATACCCGTGAGATTACATTGTCACCGAACACATAATCTCCATAACCCATAATCGCACCAAAATGGTCGTTCCCGAATCTAACTATCCTGATAAACTTTTTCACGAAGTTATTGAGCCGTGAGCGATCCCCAGTCATATGTTTTGAGCAGCCTGAATCCAAATACCAAAGGACGATTTGTACGACCTGCATTTGAAGACAGACAAAGATGGATAACTGAAATATGTGGATCCCCACGTGTAGCTGGGGTCCGTTTGGTTAGCATTCACAAATTCAGGAGCAACAGAGTTTGCTAATACTGAAGTCTCTACAGTGGGAACAATCCTAGAGTCAGCGGATGGCCTATTTGGAAGGCATTGTGTTCCTAGAGACAAAATTCAACCTGTTGGCCTCCATTTTTTAACTTTCACAAACCTATGATCATTCAACTTAGGCAATGGACTTTTATTTCCTAAACTGAATTTTCTTCCAGTGGGTCACCATTGATACCCAACAGTAGCAAAAGTTTTTCCTGTCGCCTTCCAAACTTTCTTACTTCTTTCAGTTTTCCTAACATACTTAACTTGGGGTGGTGCATGAGATATCAGAAATGACACAACACAATCATCATGATTAGCTGAAATTAAGCATTTGTCACATGTTTTACAGGCCGCATTAGAATTCGAATTAATTACAGTACTTTTGATACTAGAATCAACACGATTCAATCTAGTCATTACAAACTTATTGTTCCTAGGTTGGGCTTCTACACTCTTCTTGTGATCACTTTTAGCTGGCGCAGTCCTATCTTTCCTTGCATTGCCTCTAAGCTTTGACTCGCTAGCTTGGGTGTCACATTTCACTCCTGTAGAAGTAATGATAGGAACATTAGTTTGTTTCACTGTCACATGCTTTCCTGATTTTGATGTGCTGGGTTCTGATGTTCTTGATGGCAAATCAAAGGTTACATGCTTGTTTTTAATAGTGGATGATGATGCACCTAATCTATCTCTTTGGTTGCTAGACTTGGGACCCGTGCCAATGGCATATTCTAACTGTTCCTGGATCCTTTTTGTGAGGACGCAGGCATAACCTACTGCCTTATCAAGTGGTTTTTCTATTCTGTCCTCTTCCACAACCTCACGAAGAGTGTCAAGTCCATCCCTAAGGTGACAAAGATACATTTGATGGACAGGTCTGTTGTTTCTCATGGGAAATGGAATAGGCCCCACATCAACAACGTACATTTTACAAGCAGAGACCTTTGATGCAACACAATTACAAGAGGTGCATGGCATTTTTCCTTTCACCCGAGTCTTAAGATTCTCAATTTCATTTAACAAAGAAGTTATCTTTTCATTATGACTATTTCTTGTAACTTTAATTGAGTCATATAACTCTTTGTAATGCTGTTTAATCTTAGAATTTTCTTCTCGAAAACACTCATTTTCATAATGTAACTTATTGATGGTGTCTTGATATTGAAAATTCTGAGAATCTGAAGACGAAGGTTTATTGGTGCCATACACATCACACTTGTTGGATTTCAGTTGGGCAATTTGGGCCCTCAACAGTCGAATCTTGTTTGTGTGAGCTTGAATCTTTTCATCTCGTTTGCTTAATTCAAAATATGTATCAAACTCAGGAGCATCCAAGGATGTCTTGTCATTTGATATTTTGCATTTTTCTTCTAAATGTTGATATTTTAGTTGCAGATTTAGATAATCAACCTCTAGTTTTGAAAAATGTTTAACCATGTTATCATGGTCATCATTTTGAATTTTGTCAAGCAATTTCACATTCTCCCCCTCAAGCTCAACAACACGATTTTGGGTAACATTTAAAGCAATAGCATACTCATGAAATTGACAAGCAGATAAAGCAGAATCAGTAGCAGTATAAAATACATCTTGCGCAATACATCTAGCAATCAAGTTGTCATTGGCGATGAGTATGTTTTTCCTTTCAATTTCATGACTCTTAAGTTCTATTGCACATTGAGTTACCTCATTTTCCATATCTTTAAACACTACTTTCATTTCATTTATTTCGGTATTAAGGGCAGTTTGCATCCCTTCAAAATGTTCTTTAAGTAGTTTAAAGAATGGCATGACCTCAGTCAAGTAACACCTTTTTGCATGCTCAAAACACCTTTCCCCCTCAGTAATTCCGGTTGGTGTGATTCTCTTCTTACTTGTTTTATCAAAATCGGGAAATAGTTGCCAAAGCACGTATAAGCTAATTAAGGTTTTGCATTCAGTGGGAAGAGACAAAGGAACCAAATTCCTAGGTGTATTGGGAGGATACACCGTTATGGACGCGACTTTTCTAAGGGATGGGGTGTTGGCTTTAAGTTCATCAGCTTTTAATTTCTCAGTATCAGATTTCCAAAATATTTGTTCAGGCGTTAACTTCTTTTGAGGTGCAAACACAGTCAAGCGATTCTCCTCATAATAATCATGGGGTTTGACTATTATTCGCTTGTCTATGCATATGGGATCTTTCATTTTCTCATTCATTCTTTCTCTATTTCTCACTTCTATCTCATCACTCTCTTTCAAAGATAAAACCTCAGGTGGGGCATGACTAGGCATAAGCATCACATTGGCATCATATAAGGTAGGTTGGGCTACTTTAGCAATCCTAAGTAGAGCTAATTTAGGTTCACCTACATTACTTTCAATATGCTTATCACTCAGCTTTCTGTGCTTCTGAATCATTTGAGCAGTCTGTCTGGTTTGATCTTGTGTGTACAACTTATCTTCAAGTTTATTCTTTAATGTTTTGAGTCTAGAGAAATCATTTAAGATTTTAGATTCTTTTTCTTTGAATTCTAGCTTAAGCCTATTCACACAATTCTGTACTTCCTGTTTTTGTTTAACAGACATATCTAGTTGGCTTTTCAAAGAATTCAACTCTTGTTTTAATGTTTCTTCTCTCACTCTAGAGTCTTTTATAAGTGTACGCAACTGACCTTCCATTTTCTGCTCACGTTCAGTTAGTTCAAACTTAGCACGCTGTTCATACATAGCTTCTTGTTCCTTATAGATGTTTAGTCTAGTGATCAAATTATCATTAGGAGCAAGTACAGTGTTTTCATGCCACTCATATGCATTATCAACGTTACATGTATTTTCTAAGGCACACACGTTATTAACAACACAAGCATTATTATCAACAGAAGATTCTCCATCTTGTACATCAGGCACGTTGTTGTGAGTCAAATATTGTTCATATAGAATCATATCGCTATTTTCCATGTCAACATTATTTGAGTCAGAAACATCTCCCTGTTGTACTTCGCTGGGAATCTTTTGTTCATCAACTACTTCATATGTGTCATAAAGTTTTAGTACCTCAGAAATCACAGATGCATTTGAAGAACCAGCTTGTCGAGGTGATGAAGCCAAGGATGACAAGTTAGCCATGAAGACTGTTTGAGCCGTTGGTTCATCATACACATCAGAGTCAAATGCATCACAATCATCAGCTTTGAAGATGTTGGGATCGTTGAGTGCTAGATCCTGAACTGGTTGCTCATCCACATCTTCATCAAAATTATTTCCCCCATCACCAGCCAAAAACAACAATTCTTCCTCATCCAATACAGCTCCATTCTCTTGAGCCTGCATCAACAGCATCTTATCCTTGAAGTAATCTGAGTTCTGAGGACGTTTCGATTGATTGCAATTCCTGGCAATGTGTCCCAGTCCTCCACAATTATAACACTTGAGCTGTTTCCCCTGCCCCTGATTGGCATTCCCCGCTCTGTTCTGCACATTACCTCGACCCATGTTTCTTCCTGCTCTCCCTTGCACATTTTGAACCACAATTTTCCCATCCTCCACCATTGCTAGATTGCGTGGGTTGGATGAGTTTCTTAACTGATTGTTGGTCTGAGGGAGAGATGCTTTAAATTGTTGAACCAGTAATGATACTTGGTTGGTGAGGTTATCAATCATTTTGTCGGTCTGAGAATAGCTTGAGTCGAGTTGTGAGCTCATAGCAGAATATGGTGAGTGAAGTTGATGATAACATTGGTTAGGTGATGGTTGGGGGTTTGGTAGAGCACTTGCCATAAATGCCAGTGGGTCATTAGGAGTTGAAGGATTGAGCTTTTCTCTCAGCACCCGATCGTAGGCAGCATGCTTCTCATGTTGTTGTAGGTAGGCATACAACTGTTCATAGTTAGTGTCTCTCAGACCTTTGTTGAGTTTGACAGCAGTAACAAATCTGTCCCATTCTGGAGTCATGTTGTTCACAAACTTTGAGTTAAGTTGGATGTTGGGCATAGTCATTCTTATCATCCTCATGTCATTCACCAACTTATGGAATCTCACATAGTAATCTGTGACATTCTCTCCTGGGTTCATTTTGAAGTGTTCAAACTCATCATACAATTGTGATTCACGGTCTTCTTTTGTGAGTTCTGACCCAGCTAGCAACATCTTTACATTGTCCCATACTGCTTTAGCTTAAGTGTTGAAATTGATGAGTTTGTAGACATCCTTTGGCAAACCTTGAATAACAATGTTTGAGGCCCTAATGTCAGCATCATACCTCTTCTTTTCCTCCTCATTAAGGTCATTGTAAGTGTGTGGTCTGTCAATTCCAAAGGTGACTGTGCCATCTTCACCAGTAGTAACAACATCTCTGGTGGTACCCATCTGAAATGGTCCTTCATCAATGGACTTAAGGATGTTTGCTCCATTCTCTTTTCCCAAGCAGTAAAGCCGTATTCGTTGTGCCCACGACTCATAGTCCGTCCTATCTAGCATAGGTGGACGGGTATCGGATCCTGCTGCTTGAATATCATCTGATGCGATGCTTGTCATGGTGGCCATAATGAATACGGGATTTTACAGATCTTGTGATTTAACCGAGAAATCGAATCTTTCGCGGGACTTTCTAAAATCACCAAGAAACAAACCGTAAACTAAGAGTAACTTGCAAATTAGAATTTTAAGTCTTAACTCAAGAGAACTCAAATCTCAATTGATCAAATCGCAAAGTGTCAAGACACAGCTTGTCAAATCGCAACAAGACAAATCGCAAGTTTATCAAATCGCAATAAATCAAATCACAAGTGTTAGCTTGCAACGTCAAATCGCAATAGATCAACTCGCAAGCTTATCAAATCGCAATAAGTCAAGTAACAGCTTGTCAAATCGCATATAATCAAATCGCAATTTGGGAACTATGAGACAAAACACAATGTTCAATTCGCAAGTGCTCAAGTCGCAACTCACTGTTACAAATCGCAACAGACAAATCACAACCCTGAGGATACAAACCGCAACAGACAAATCACAACCCTGAGGATACAAACCGCAATAGACAAATCACAACCCTGTGGATACAAACCGCAACAGACAAGTCGCTACCCTGACATACAAGTCGCAAGTCTAACAAGTCGCTACCCTGACAGAAACTAGTCGCAACCCACAAATCGCAAGTTACAAGAAAATAGAACTGTCACTATCTTGGTCAAAACGCAACACACTAAACGCCAGACACGTCGCTTTCTTAGCGGTTTGTCATCTTTTGCCAAATCCGGTAATGGGCCAAATCGCAACTTCGAGACACCACAAATCGCTACTTTCACTTACCCAACAATACAAAAATCGCTACTATGAAACCTTAATAGAGGGACAAAACGCTACGAAGAACACCTTTATACTAACCCTCGAATCAGCCAAAAACTACCACACAAAGCCAGAAACTATGATTCCAAACACCAAACACTACTTCTATACTATCCTTAAGCTAGAAAGTACAAGATCTAACACCTTCTATCAACTAAACTAAACGCTACGAAGAACACCTTTATACTAACCCTCGAATCAGCCAAAAACTACCACACTAACTATTCGAACCAAAATTACCCCAAATCTACACAAATCCATGAATATAACCATACATGAACCTAACCATGGCTCTTGATACCAATTGTAGTATATTAACAAGCAAATAAACACACGTTTGGGACTAAAATTTGGATCGAATGGGTTAGTTTAGAGAGAGAAAGTGATGAAGCGAAAAGTGTACCGCTTTTAGGGGGTCATTTAAGCCCTAATCCGCGATTATATGATCAAATATTGCCCTAAATCATTTCTTTTCTCATTTTAGGTACTTGGGACGTGATTTCTGGAATATGAAGCATTTTGGAGCTTTTTGGACGTTTTTATGCTCAAGAATGAAGAAAACAAAAAGACCAAGGAAAGTTCGGATTTTACAGCTGACGGCGTCAGGCTTTGGATGCTGACGCCATCACTTGAAGATGAAAGTGGTGGAATTATACACGTGACGCACCAGAAAGTTTTACATAGGAAGTCTGACGGCGTCACGTGTTAATGGATGTAGGCCGTCAAGTGTTAAGTTAAAGAGAGACGGGCCAGAGGATTTTTGAATGTGACGGCGTCAGGATCATAGACCTGACGACGTCAGATGACATAGAGTGACGGCGTCAAAGTATTCTTACACGAGAAGGAACCTTAGTGAAACCGCCACAAGTTAATCAAGACAATCACAACTTACGCGCGGAGTAGCTGTCATTGTTTTGGCCATAAAATCTTCATACGAACTTGGATTTAGGTGATTCAAGAGGCCACGGAATCGGGATGAAAAGATCTACAATTTGGTGAAAAAGGGGAGCTAACGCCGTCACTTGTAAAGGCTGACGCCGTCAGATCGATGCGGACAGAAAATCAGCTATAAATACAACATCACAACTTCATTATTTGTAAGCCCTAAACCCTAAGTCCGATTCTAGGGTTTAGGTAGGTGTTTTTCCAGCAACTTAGAGGGTTTCAATCATTTCATAAATATCAAATATTGGTTTGTTGATTCTAACTTAATTATGTCTTTCATTATTGTGGTTGTTTGCCCTTCATTGATCATGCTTTGTTAATTCACCTTGTGTCTACTTATGATTGTGTGAAACTTGTATATAATTAATTAGATCTTATTGATTCCTTGTTGATGTATGTGTCTATCGTCATCAATAAAGGTGTGACACTTCAATAGATCTAATTGGTTTAGCTTAAAATTCTTGTTTCCTATTGTCTCTTGTTTGATTGGGTGATATCGATGTTAGGCTTAAGAAAACTGGCTAACCTCCTATACGGTAACTTGCTTGAACGTCTTAAGAAACATGAACCAATGCGTACTAGGTTTATTTGGTTGTATTTAATGCATGAGCGAATTCTAGTGATCCCATGTTAGGAGCTTCTTAGCCGGCTCGACATAGGAGTGAAGTAGGAGCTCATAGAGTTGGGGAAGTACGTACGCCACCCCACGAATGGTATTAAGGAATACAACCCGTCAATTAAAACAAGGTGTGACAATTCAATAGGTAGAATTGGATAGCTAGCAAGGAGTAATACATCATAGGTAGATACGCTTCACTTCCCTTGTAGAACCCTAGTTTACTTTCCTGCACATTAGTTTAATTAGTAGCTTTTGGGTTAGTTGATTAGCAACTAATTCCGCCCCTTTTTTCCAAAACCAGAGATTTTTACTTGCTTTCCATAAAATATAAAAATACAAAAAGAATCATCCCTCACCTCTAGACCTAGTAGATAAATTTCAATCCTAACGAACACTATTCTTTGAGTTGAACGATCAATCCCCCGGTACTTGCCACTTCACTATACTACATTGGTCAGGTACACTGCCTGGTGGGGATTGCAAGCCTCTTGAGATCCCTCGAGAGGTAAAACCTGTTGTAAGGTCGCAAAACCACGCATCAAGTTTTTGGCGCCGCTGCCGGGGAATAGTTATTGTTTAGGTTGAATTTTTATTTTATTAGGTCTACTCACTAGATTCCTTTCTAGTGAGATTTTTTATTTTTCTTTTTATTAGATTTATTTAGTCTATCTTTTTCTTTGTGCCCTTTGTTTGTAAAACCATTTTCATTTGTCACCATGGCGGATGAAATTCCATTTAGATCATTAACAATAGAGGAACAATTACTTTACACGGATAGATTTGCTTCCTGTTGTTCCAATGAATTTTTAAGTGATCTTAGATATATACAAGAGGAGATGGGTATAAAGTTTGATAGGTTTGATGAATTATGTGCATGTGTGGCTTCTATTAAACAATCATTGTTAGGATCAACTCCTTTTAATAAGACCCTTTGGAAAATTTTTGAGGAAAGCCTCCTAACCGTGAACCATAAGTTTAATGAATTAATGGGTTCGTATACATCACAACTTGAGGAAACAATTGAGGAGGATTTAGCCGAACATGAGCATATTGAGCAAAAAGACCTAGGTTTTATGATCAATGACTTTGAATCTCAAGGAACACATGATGAATCCTTTTGGCAAATTGAACATAGTAATCATGTTATCGGGGAAGATTCTTATGAATCGGACTTAGAACTTGAAATGGCTAGAGAAGGATTTGAGATACTTAGGAACATGTTTGGGTTAGATTCTACTAAAACACATGATATGGATATAATTGATATAGAGACAAGGAAGGATGAGGTAAATAACACAAGCCCATCAAGTACCCCACAAGTCCTACCATCATTTGAGGCACACACACCACCCATGACTTACCCGGAAGAAGTAGAAGAGACTATAGGAACCCCAATAGAGGTAGAGCCCTTGGACCAAACAAAACTAGAAGAAATAGGTTTGAATACTTGTAGTCATAACCTTTCTTTTAGTTATATGGAAGTTCCTAGTTTTGATGAACCGGAGCCTAAACCAAAACCGTTACCTAATCTTCCATCCTTAGATGTGAACTTAGGAATTGAATTAGGTCCCGACCCACCCATCAAACCATATAGTCCGGGTAGTTTTATGTTGAAGGTAGTAGACTCTAAGCCTTGTAGAGAGGAAGCTGACATAGGAGTGAACCATAACCTTTCATACTTACATCACCCATTCATGATTGATCACAAGAAACATTATGGGTTTAAACCGGGTTTATTAGGTCAAGATGGATTCCCAACTAGGAATCTCTCGAAGTTGATAGAAGATGATCCCTTTTTAGGAGAAAACTTTAATTCACCCATTGACCAAAGTGAACTAGGTAAGGTTATGATGAAAGGAGCACACCCCTTTGAGTATATAATTCATCCACCACTCTTTCCTCACGCGGCATACTTCCACCAAGATGGTGTGTATCGCTACTATCACCCGCACTTAATCCTAAGTGTAGGAAAAACCTCTCCTTTATCCGTTAAATAAGGGTAGAGTCAGGCTCGTGACTCGAACAAAAACAAGCGCTTCTTGGGAGGCAACCCAAGCTTTATTTGCTTTGTTTGTTTGTTTTGTTTGTTTGTTTGATTTTATTTGCTTCCGTATGTATGTTTAATTTTTATTATTATTGATTCATGTTCAAAACTAAATTGTGAAAATGCTTTATCTTTTTTTTAACTTCGTCTTAACTACATATAAAGGTATTTTGCAAAAGATAAGTGTAAGGGAAATCCAAATCGGTTTATTAGAACAAATGAACATGAATCGTAGCAATAATAAATTAACATACATATTAGTATTTGTTTGAGTCAAATGCTTGTATCGAGTCATAGTGATGATTTGCAGGATTTCCAGGAAGTAAGGTAGAGGTTTTTCCAGAAATTTTCCGGAAACTTAACATGAGAATTCTGTCAGATCATTTCTGACGGCGTCAGGCATTACAACCTGACGGCGTCAGGTTTTAATTTTCTGAAATTTTTGAAAGTTTTGTTTTCATAAAAAGTTTTTATTAAATCTCTAACTTATAAACTCCAGGAATCTGCAAAATTATCATTCCACAAGCATTATATCCATATATAGAATTTATCCCGCCGATGTTATGCAGGTTTTCGTGTTTGTTTTCTCAGGTTTAACAGGTTATTTTGGACAAGGAAATGTTTGTGGAATCAAGCTTTTGGCGATGCTTTAGTCTTGAAGCTTCTAAATTCTCTTGGAAAAAGATCTAACCATGTTACCTCTTTATCCACCAAACGAATCAGGGGGGTATTTGATTTCATTCGTTTACCTTATTTGCTTTTACATCTTGTTATTTGAACATTGGGGACAATGTTCATCTTAAGTGTAAGGGGGGGGGTAAAAGTACGATACTTTAGAGAATGCTATTACGCTTGATTTTTGTTTGTTTAATGGTAGATGTGTAATAAAACTGAGAGAAATACCTGTTAGGGCAATTTTAGTGCCAAATTTAAAATTTTTTACAACATCTAGGAGTGAAACTTTGATCTTAATGAGCGTCTCATGGATAGGAGTTATATGACTAGCACAAAAACCGTACCACTAAAAAATTTTCCACCCCCAAATATGTGAGGTTCGCCCCTAGAATTGGTAGGAAAAACATTTATGCTATGATGTGTGTACCGGTAGCACTTAGATTCTAGAACTTGCGTTAGGACCATTCCGAGGCCACAAGTGAGACTACATTCGTGTAGTTAGATTTACTACATGATAAGAGGCATTAGGATTAACCCATTGTTTTACACCTGTGTTTTTGTTATAATTACATTGGCTACATTGGTCAAGTAATTCTCCCACATCCTTTGCGTTGTACTCATTTTTAGTACACGATACCCCTAGTACACCCCTCAGAGCCTATCTTTTCGTTTCTAACTTTAAGCATTTTACTTAAAGGAAGAATTTGTTTACACCCCACTTAAATGTACACCCAAATCGCCTTAGCCTACCTTGTGTGCACTCATCTTTAGTGCATTATTGTGACAACATTTGTTTAAACCCTTAGTTAATTATCTAATTGATTACATGGTTGCTAAGTCGAGTCATATCCTTGTACATATTGTTTTGGGACGATTGGAACTTATGGGTAAAGTACTAGTGTAATGGAGTAATAGGGAAGAACATCATTTATTACCCCCATATGTACGTTAATATTTTAAAGTACTCCAAATGTTTCGATTATCTTGATTCGAGTCATTAGAATAATTTTATGTAAAGTATGTAAAAGTTCAAGTGTAGGGATGGTACAAAGAATCCCTAGTGATGTATTGTTTTGGATAGTAGGGCAAGAGTGTATGAAAAAAAAAAAAAAAAAAAAATCGAAAAAAATCAAGAAAAATACCAAAAAAAATGAGAAAAAGAGAAGTAGAAAAAAAAAACATACGGACTACCATCCGCCTCTATCTTTTATTTATGTTTTGTTTTGTTCTATGTTTATTAGTTCTTGATTAGTTTAAGTTGAGTCGAGTCTTGGCTTAGCAACGCCTCATTCTACATGTAATTGACCAAGATGATTGACTTGCCACCAGTAAAAATATCCTTATCCAACAAACTGTGTTTTCCTTATCCCTGCACCTAACGTTATAACCCTTTGTAAAGACCTCTTTGATAGTTTATCCTAGGTGCTTACGCCAAAAGTGGTAGAGGCGTGATCCTTTCCCAAGCCTATGGTAATCTATTTTCTATGACAGGTAGTGAGCGATATTCTTCCATTTCCATTTATGATATATAAATTTACAACACCCGAGGGATGAGAGTATCCAAACACTTATTGTGAGGTGCTAGTGTATAATTTCCGTGCTTATTTTGACCAAGGTGGAATGATCATTTGTTGTAATTACTTTTATATTAATGTTAAATGACCCCTAACTTGTATTTCAACTGGTGGAAAAGCTCATTTGCTTGAGGACAAGCAAATCTCAAGTGTAGGGATATTTGATGAAGCGAAAAGTGTACCGCTTTTAGGGGGTCATTTAACCCTAATCTGCGATTATATGATCAAATATTGCCCTAAATCGTTTCTTTTCTCATTTTAGGTACTTGGGACGTGATTTCTGGAATATGAAGCATTTTGGAGCTTTTTGGACGTTTTTATGCTCAAGAATGAAGAAAACAAAAAGACCAAGGAAAGTCAGGATTTTACATCTGACGGCGTCAGGCTTTGGATGCTGACGCCGTCACTTGAAGATGAAAGTGGTGGAATTATACACGTGACGCGCCAGAAAGTTTTACATAGGAAGTCTGACGGCGTCACGTGTTAATGGATGTAGGCCGTCAAGTGTTAAGTTAAAGAGAGACGGGCCAGAGGATTTTTGAATGTGACGGCGTCAGGATCATAGACCTGACGAAGTCAGATGATATAGAGTGACGGCGTCAAAGTATTCTTACACGAGAAGGAACCTTAGTGAAACCGCCACAAGTTAATCAAGACAATCACAACTTACGCGCGGAGTAGCTGTCACTATTTTGGCCATAAAATCTTCATACGAACTCGGATTTAGGTGATTCAAGAGGCCACGGAATCGGGACGAAAAGATCTACAATTTGGTGAAAAAGGGGAGCTGACGCCGTCACTTGTAAAGGCTGACGCCATCAGATCGATGCGAACAGAAAATCAGCTATAAATACAACATCACAACTTCATTATTTGTAAGCCCTAAACCCTAAGTCCGATTCTAGGGTTTAGGTAGGTGTTTTTCCAGCAACTTAGAGGGTTTCAATCATTTCATAAACATCAAATATTGGTTTGTTGATTCTAACTTAATTATGTCTTTCATTATTGTGGTTGTTTGCCCTTCATTGATCATGCTTTGCTAATTCACCTTGTGTCTACTTATGATTGTGTGAAACTTGTATATAATTAATTAGATCTTATTGATTCCTTGTTGATGTATGTGTCTATCGTCATCAATAAAGGTGTGACACTTCAATAGATCTAATTGGTTTAGCTTAAAATTCTTGTTTCCTATTGTCTCTTGTTTGATTGGGTGATATCGATGTTAGGCTTAAGAAAACTGGCTAACCTCCTATACGGTAACTTGCTTAAACGTCTTAAGAAACATGAACCAATGCGTACTAGGTTTATTTGGTTGTATTTAATGCATGAGCGAATTCTAGTGATCCCATGTTAGGAGCTTCTTAGCCGGCTCGACATAGGAGTGAAGTAGGAGCTTATAGAGTTGGGGAAGTACGTACGCCACCCCACGAATGGTATTAAGGAATACAACCCGTCAATTAAAACAAGGTGTGACAATTCAATAGGTAGAATTGGATAGCTAGCAAGGAGTAATACATCATAGGTAGATACGCTTCACTTCCCTTGTAGAACCCTAGTTTACTTTCCTGCACATTAGTTTAATTAGTAGCTTTTGGGTTAGTTGATTAGCAACTAATTCCGCCCCTTTTTTCCAAAACCAGAGATTTTTACTTGCTTTCCATAAAATATAAAAATACAAAAAGAATCATCCCTCACCTCTAGACCTAGTAGATAAATTTCAATCCTAACGAACACTATTCTTTAAGTTGAACGATCAATCCCCCGGTACTTGCCACTTCACTATACTACATTGGTCAGGTACACTGCCTGGTGGGGATTGCAAGCCTCTTGAGATCCCTCGAGAGGTAAAACCTGTTGTAAGGTCGCAAAACCATGCATCAGAAAGAGATGGGAACCTTGTAGTGAGAGAAACTAGAGAAATATTAGATTAGTTATCAAATGAGGTCCAACCCTCTCCTTTGGTGGAGAGGGCTTTATATAGTACTACATAGGGTGCCCCTAGTGGGCTGTGGAGCGAGCTGAAAGTGGGTAAAAGACCCGACCCACTCCACAATATTAATACTAAGTAATCTACTGCTAATATTACTAATAAACCTATGAGCTATTAAGTGCGATTAAGTACTCGGGGTGACCGAGTCTTCAACTGAATATTTATATTCCTAACAGGACTTTCAACGGCATTTAGTGATGTATAAGTTTAAGTATATTACTTGTTGTTGCGGTACATGAGTAATATAGTGCTATTTAATCTTAGTAATGAACAACATGAACATAATTTTAAACAATAATGCAAGGACGTTTTAATCTTAGAATTAACAAAAAGGATTGGTACCTGGATCGACAATCTTCTTAGCACATGAATCAGCAGTCTTGCTGGTACCTGAATCAGCTATTTTCTTAGTATCCAAATCATCAGTCTTGTTGGTACCGGAATCAACAATGTGAATATCCTAAGCCTTGTTTTCACTTACCTAACGACATCTGCTGAAGCGATAGCAATTACCTTCACCTCAGGCCTTGTATTCAGGTTAAAAAAATATTAAATTAGTCACTAAAAAATTAAGAAGAATATACCTTGGGCTACCGATTGTAAGGTTTGCTCCATAAAGTGTACACGTTCAGTAGCCGTAGCTGACTTGGTACAATTGGTTTTGTACTTTCAGAAACGCCTACAACAATTAAAATTAATGCAGGTCAAGTACATCATACTTTGATAAGTTATTTCCTGATTTCCACAATGGCTATGCACATACCTATAAAATAGTGCCGTGTGATTTGTGGATCGTCCTGAGCAGAAGTTGTGGATTAAACCTTGATTTTGCTAAAGAAGCAATGTTCATAATAGCTCTAAGAAGCTGTGACTTGGCAACAAAAGGATCCCTAATTAACATCATGTTAACATCACTGCATGTTAGCTTAAACTTTATTAATTTTATCTCGTTATGTTTAATACAGACAAAAAAAATATATTTACATAGCTTATCAACTATGTAAATGTTGATAATGTACCTTGAATACGGTTCTCAGAAGAGGTTTATTTTAAGCATGCTCACGCCCAATTTCAGGCACACGCTCAGTGGGGTGTGTTTCACATGATACAGATCATAGCCTGCATGTCCGAAAAACAAAATTATGAGTTTAGGACTTTCAACGGCATTTAGTGATGTATAAGTTTAAGTATATAACTTGTTGTTGCGGTACATGAATAATATAATGCTATTTAATCTTAGTAATGAATAACATGAACAGAATTTTAAACAATAATGCAAGGCCGTTTTCATCTTAGAATTAACAAAAAGGATTGGTACCTGGATCGACAATCTTCTTAGCACATGAATCAACAGGCACACGCTCAGTGGGGTGTGTTTCACATGATACAGATCATAGCCTGCATGTTCGAAAAACAAAATTATGAGTTTATGACTTTCAACGGCATTTAGTGATGTATAAGTTTAAGTATATAACTTGTTGTTGCGGTACATGAATAATATAGTGCTATTTAATCTTAGTAATGAACAACATGAACAGAATTTTAAACAATAATGCAAGGCCGTTTTCATCTTAGAATTAACAAAAAGGATTGGTACCTGGATCGACAATCTTCTTAGCACATGAATCAGCAGGCACACGCTCAGTGGGGTGTGTTTCACATGATACAGATCATAGTCTGCATGTTCAAAAAATAAAATTATGAGTTTAGGACTTTCAACGGCATTTAGTGATGTATAAGTTTAAGTATATAACTTGTTGTTGCGGTACATGAATAATATAGTGCTATTTAATCTTAGTAATGAAAAACATGAACAGAATTTTAAACAATAATGCAAGGCCGTTTTCATCTTAGAATTAATAAAATGGATTGGTACCTGGATCGACAATCTTTTTAGCACATGAATCAGCAGTCTTGCTGGTACCTGAATCAGCTATTTTCTTAGTAATCGAATCATCAGTCTTGTTGGTACCTTAATCAACAATGTGAATATCCTAAGCCTTGTTTTCAGTTACCTAACGACATTTGCTGAAGCAATAGCAATTACCTTCACCTCAGGGCTTGTTTTCGGTTTAAAAAAATATTAAAGTAGTCAATAAAAAAATTAAGAAGAAAGTTTATTTTGAAATTTCAAATTCATGTACTAACCAATTTGCATTGTACTATACAGATTGGCCCACAGATGGTGCTGAAGCTCCCTCAATTCCTTCAATCCATGTTCCATCTGTTTCTGCTAAAGGGATCCAGCATGAGGGTGTGAACGGATGTGATTTAGAATAGTTTTATGTCACAGAAAACATGCAAAAAAACAAAAATCAATTAGCAGTACAAACATAAACGCAGTAGTACAAATGATCTTTAACTCTCAACTGGCAGTACTAAAAACAGCCGAACAGTACTAAGTCATTAGGAACAGCAGTATGAATCTAGGGTTTGCACACAATCCTAACTAAACAGCTGCAACATCATATCTCCCAGATCCATGATTTAACCAATATTATCGATCAAGCAATTTTTTATAGAATAATTAAAAGCAATAATTAAAAGCAGATTAGAATAAACCAATTAGAATGAAAAAAAAACTAACCTTAAGTCAGTGATGAATGGTATAATGGCAGTCCACCAAAACCCTCAAATCGTATGCAGCCCTAAACACCCGTGAATAAGAACAATTAAATACTTTATTCATCAAAGAATTTTGAATATTCAATGAAAGATGTAGTAAAGAATTATGATGGCTGAGAATGGTTTTCATGGATCTACAATGCTGGATTAGGTAGTGAGGGATGGCTGAGGAAGAGATGAAATTTGGATTTGGAGAAAAAGTGTATTTATGAATGAACCGGTTTAAAGGTTGTCACTATAATTAAGGAATAGATATGCTTTATAATTTACAGGTTTATGAATATCAATTAGGGAATACAGTAGTTAAGTAGTTATTAAAGCATGACTTAATTAGTTTATATTGTAAATCACAAAAACTGGCTTGGTCTAGTGGTTGAAGCATTTGTATGTGGATTAAATGACTCATGTTCGATTCTTGAAAATGTCAAATTTTTAATTAATCCGAATTTTAATTGCCTGAAATCAAGCTTAGGTGGACTAAATGTGATGATGTGGCCTTTGACGTGGACTTAATTATGATGACATGGACTTAATTGTGATGATGTGGCTTTATCTAGTCATGTTTATCCTGTTATATATATATATATATATATATATATATATATATATATATATATATATATATATATATATATATATATAAGAAATTTAGCTTAGAACAATCTTAATCGATGATAACGCCTATGTCCGCGGAGACGAATCTCACAAGAGATGATGAAGGTGAGTACGCGGATAGTATTAAGTTTGGGGGCATGATAGGAAGTTTACTCTACCTAACGGCAAGTAGGCCCGATATCATGTCTAGTGTCTGCCCTTGTGCTCGCTTCTAAGAAGGATCCCAAAACTTCTTACCTTGAAGCGGTTAAGTGTATCTTCTAATGCATTAAAGGCACTATACACTTGGGATTGTATTATTCCAAGGGGATTGGTGTAGAAACTATTGTCTATACCAACTCTGATAATGCGGGAGATAATGTGGATCAAAAAAGTAAGAGTGATGTTTGTACCTTCATAGGTTGTTGTCAAACTTCTTAGCTCTCCAAGAAACAAACGAATCTTGCTATCTCCGCGACCGAAGCCGAATACGTAAGCGCCGAAAAGGCATGACAACAAGCACTATGGATGAAATAAGCTCTAATCGACTGCGACATCCATCTCAACGACATTCCTATGAAGTGCGACAACCGAGGTGCAAATTGACTTGACCAAGAACCCCGTGGAATGCTCATGTACGAAGCACATCGAAGTACGTCATCTCCTCCGTCGCGATAATGCACTAAGAGGAAACATTTCTATCAAAAAGTTTTTCTCAAAGGAAAACATCGTCGATATCCTAATCAAACCTCTCAAACGAGAATCCTCAACTATCTTCGTCTAGGTCTAGGAATGATGGAACACATTCCGTGAATTTCATAATTCCCATGTGTTCAAATACGTCCTTTAAATCCCTCTTATGACTACTTAAATATTTCACTGGAAATATTGAAGTCATTCCTTACGTCTCATCTCATGACTTATTAAATATTTCATTGGAAATATTAAGTCATCCTTCACATCCTACTTGAATATTTCACTGGAAATATTGAAGTCGTTCCTTATGTCTCGTCTCATGACTTTTAAAATATTTCACTGGAAATATTAAGTCATCCTTCACATCCCTCTTATGACTACTTGAATATTTCACTGGAAATATTGAAGTCATTCCTTGTGTCTCGTCTCGTGACTTTTTAAATATTTCACTGGAAATATTAAGTCACCCTTCACATCCCTCTTATGACTACTTGAATATTTCACTGGAAATATTGAAGTCATTTCTTATGTCTCATCTCATGAATTCTAAATATTTCACTGGAAATATTAAGACATTCTTCACATCCCTCCAAATGACTGTTTATATATTTCCTCAGAAATATTAAAGTCATCTCTTGTCGTCTAGCCTAGTCGTTTCTGTTAAAAGAGTTTATTAGGTATAAACTCTCCCCTCACGTCAAAAAGTCTTACTAATTAAGTAAGATTAATTCGTCAAAAATCAAAATGGGGCAAAAATCAGTTTCAGAAGTGCACCCACTAAAGTGGCACGGCACCACTAAACATTAGTGGTACCGTGCATCTGATAAGCCCGTTTTTCTTCCTCTTTCCCTCTTCATACTCATTCAAAACAAAACATAAACTTCCCATTTGCTGTCAAAACCGAATATCACATCCTAATCCAACTACACTCTTGTCAATCAAGATCGAGGCATTTCATTTAAAGAATATCAATCACTATAACATTAATTGTAAGTAAATTAACTTCAATTTCTTTCTAATTTAAGTCTAGGGTTTGTTCTTATGCATAAAATCGAATTGGGGATTTTCAATTTTGATTAAATTTTTATGCAATTAGGACTAGGATTAGACAATGTATAACTTACATGATTCCCTAGTCATAGGATTTACATAAACCCACTTAATTCTGAATATCACTATTCATATTGGAACTAGGTTAAGTATTCTTAGTGGAATCATGTCTAGGATATTTAAAATTGGATTAAGAGTCATTAACATTCAAGCTTTTCAACTTTAAGATTTTTGGCACCAAATTGTCGCATTTGCCAAACACCCCAATTCCATTGTTTTCGAAAAATTTCACACAACTAGGATCATGAAACATTTTTCGTGCATTGTTGATGCAAACTAAAAATGTTTTTGCATGCATACATGAGCTCTCAAATATTGGTCTAATTACATAACTAATATGTATTCCTCGACATATTTGATTAAGCAAAAGTGAAGTTAGGAGCATTTGGGTAATCTCATTATTTTTATTTTAGAGTCGAGATTACCGCACCTCCACATTATTTGCATATAGGCACACACACTAGAAATGTGATCATCAAAATACAATAAGTTAACATATACATACTTATATATTTTTGCAGGTAAAAATGCCTCGTAACGATTACCAAGACACCAAATCCTACATCCCTTCACAAATTGATGATCCAAACATTCCTGATGAGCAAAAAGCTTATCTTCTTAAAGTCCAACATTAATATATACACGAAGGTCGTGTAGTCGATGCTTATTTCGCTCCTTTGAATGGCATAAATGTATGCTTTCCCACTATCCACTTTGGTTGTTTATATAAAATAAATGATCAAATTTGTCCTTGTTTCATCCTCGAATTCTATAGTCGTGTTCGTACCTTCAATGATCTTGAGGGTAATGTCTTCCTAGATTTTTGGATTCAAAATGAACATATCGTTTTGTCCATCACCGAACTCGGTAACATTCTAGGTGTCCCTTCCTATGGTCAATGTGCCTACACAGAAGACCATTCCTTAGAGTCCCTTTACTGTCATCTTGAAAGTGAAGGACCATATCTAAATGAAATTCCTGATCTTCAAAGCATAAAACAACATTTTCAAATCCCCCGAGTCGCCAACACGTACCAAAAACGTGATGGTTCCATAGTCCACCTGGACCCAAACCGAATCTATCTAAAAGAGATTCTTCCTGATCTCAAAAATTGGGAACTCCTTCTGCGTGAAAACGTCTTGTGTCTTGCGGGTAACCGGGATCACGTTCTGGCAAGTCTAGCCCACATGCTCTATTGCCTTAGTAACGAGGAGCCATACAACCTCGCATACTATATGGCAAAAAGAATGGCTAACATTCATAGTCGGTCTGATAAGCTCATGCCATACGGTATGTTGCTTACTCGTCTCTTCCGTTGGGTTATGGCTAATTACCCACATCTCAATAACGCCGACTACTTCCTTGTTGATCCCATTATGAAACCCCTTGGTGGACCACAACGTCGCACAAAGCAACGTAGTGACAAAGGGTCTAAACGTGGTCGTAAATCTACTTCCGATGCTACTTTCTCTTCTTCCTCCTTCCTTCATGGATCGTTATCTCACCCTATAGATGAGGATGATGATGAAGTGAATGAAGAAGGAACTTCTCGTGCTCGTACTCCTTTACCCGACACTTTCTTTCACAATCTTGACATGTCATCCTTCGCACCTACAATCGACCTTCCTTACAACAACACCAACTTAAATGCGGTGATGAGAAGGCAAACGACGATGTACAATCGGCAAGTGTCCATGCATGAGCAAACCATCGGGGGGTTCAAGTCAATTAGGAAGGCACTCAAGGGCATCGGGAACGAGATCAAGAAGTTGGGGAAATCGAGAGATTAAACTACTAACTTAATTAGTATTATTAACTCAAGTATTATTGAACTATTACTAATGGGGTCTTAGCTACGGCCATTTGACATTAACAAGTTTGGCTTAATTTAGTATTTCTAACTTGGCATGGGTTACTTTGGATAGTTAATGAAGCTTAGTGATTGATTATATTTAGCTCATGAGCTTTATTTAGTTCATATCTTTTATTTTACATTTTTCTTGCATGCTCTAGATGATCATATTACTTGATAAATTGCACGCTTAATAGTAGCCTAAATTTAGATAATCATATGTTCTTGTTTGTTGCTAGTTGTGGCTAGTTTTATGAAAACTATGTGATTATTCTTTAGTGAATTGAGGCAATAGGATTTGCTGCAAATAGTACCCCTAGGATTACCCATTTAGGCAGCCTAATTCTTGCAGAACTGGTAAAAATGACAACTGCAGGTCATGGCACCACTAAATTTAGTGGTACCGTGGGTGATTTAGTGGTACCGTCCCCTGGGAAAACATTTTTAACTGTTTTCTTTCACTTTTTGACTTCCTTTCCCTTAGAATCTGCAAACATGTGCTGATTCCAACACTCCCAATTCCCTAAACTCACCATCCTACCTATCCTTGCATGCCTATGATTTGGCTATTTAAGCTCTTATCATGCATTCATCTTCCTCACCATCACACATTCATCATAAACTCACCATGTCTTCTACCATGGCTACTGGTATGTGCTTAAACACATACCTTTTTTTGACCAAATTAAGACCAAAATGACCAAAAACTAACCATAAATGCCAAAGATATTGTGTTTTTGTGTTTGTTTCTATGCAGGTACGGATATCATGAAATATGGACAAAATCAAGCCAAAACCGAGAAAACGAGCACGAGATTTGGAAAAGGTCAAAAGCCAAAGCCGAGGAAATAAAAGATCAAAGTTTATGCTCAAAATGTCATCCAAGATCCTTGAAGAATCAAAAATTTACAAGAAAAGCCCTTGGATTTATTTTGGAAAAATGGCAGAAGTGGTCCCTTAAATTTCAGAAGTTACACATTTGGTCCCTTAAATTTACCTAAAAATCCTAAAATTACTACCACAGCCAAAATAAATAAACCCAACTTTTAAATTAAACCCAAATCCAAACCACAAACCCACCAGCCCACTTCCTTTTAAATTAAAACTCGAGCCCACCTCTTTATCCCACACCCGATCCACAAAATAATACCCGGTCAATAATATTTATTACTGGGTCAAACAAGTTAACCCCTCTTTCCCACCACCCCATTTTCCCCAAATTTACCCAGGCTAGAACCCTAATTACCCCGCCCAAAATTAACAGCAATTAAGGGTACAATTGTACTTTTCACGAACTTCTAGAAAGATATCTGACATGTCAGACTGACACGTCAGCAATCCAAGGGAATTCCAAGCCTCTGATTGGCTGATGGGACGTGTATTTTTGATCCAAGGGTTGAAAATGATGGAGTGATGCCGAAGATTGATCAAAGGGATGAAAACGTTTCAAAAAAGCACAAGGAGGTGCGGATTGGTGACATGGCAAGCCCTAGAAGGTTCATGTCTCGGCTATAAATAGAGAGCTCTCCTTCTTCAATCTGATGTAGTTTTTTAGTCATTGTTATGCTATCAAATTAATTTCTGAGTTGTAGTTTAAAACTTCCTTTTGTAACTTTTGAATTTGATTAATGAAAGTTAGTTTGTTTTTCCTTTAATTTCTATTCTCTTTAGTTTTAAGTCTCGTTTTAGCTTATTCACCTTTTTCAGTAGCTTATAGTTAATCTCTTTAGTTTATCTAAACTTTCATATTTCATCTCATTATTTCTTTCAACTTATTTCAAAAAACTCAAAAAAATAGAAAAATCATTCAAAAATATAAAAAAAATTCTAAATCAGCTTGCAACAAGCTATTTCTATAGTAGATTAAGCTCATATAAGCTATCTAGCTTATGTGAGTATTAGATAAGTATTAAAACAGTTTTAGTCCTAAAAGTGCAAAGTCAACAAAAGTCAACATTACTGTTCCAATAAGCTGAGGCATAAGCTGATCTGGAAGGAGCTTATTTGGGTTATTTTTGGCTTATGAGATAAGCCTGGGTATTAGTTGTGAATGGTTCAGATCTGTTTCACCATAAGCCCTAATTGTAAGCTCAATTTCATCTCATTTCTAGCTTAACTGTGTAACTGCTTATTCTAGTTTCTATAGTGCTTATTAGAGTAGTTTAGTCTCATTTGATCTTAATTGAAGCTGTTTTGATAGTTGTTAGAGTTTAAATTTCATTTTGATCCCAAAAAGTTAAAATAGTCATAAATAAGTCATATAGGAATCTGTTGGTTTAAGTGCTTATTTTATAGAAGAATGTTGCTTATTAGTGGATAAATTAGTTGGATAACCAGTAGTGTAACAGATTCATAGCTTATTTAGGTAGATTGTAGTGTAAAAGTTCAAAACAGTTTTTGAAAGGGGTGTTTGGTTTATGCTCATGCTGAGTGATTAAGCTTAATGCACTCTTCATTTGCTACTTGTTAAGTTTTGATTGAGTTTATTGGAGGTTAATTAAGCTATTCTCAGAAGGAATCAAGTGGATTAGATGCCTTTGAGGGTTTTTGGTTGATTAGTGCAATATTGGATTTAGAACTGCTCTTATAAGCTCTATATAAGCCAGAGTTTATTTGATCAATGTTTTTGGCATAGATAGGTGTATTTCAGTATATTAAGTTAGAATACAATAGTTGGATCAGTGTCATCAAAGATTGGAAAAGTTGAGTTCATTTTGCTACCACTGCTGCATCAGAAACACTGTGCAGATCTGCACAAACTTTTGCCTATCTCAGCTTTTTACTTGGCCCATAACTGCTTATTCACTTGTTCACCTTGCTTGAATTTGGGTTTGCTAGTAGCTTATAGTATAGGCTTTTAGAATCTGATCTTGGATTTCACATTGTAGCTTATTTCATAGCTTAAATTGGGTCTGCAAATAAGCCCATTGGACTGTTCATGCCTGCAATCAGTTTTTGTGTCCCATGTGCATCTGTTCTTGTCATAAATTGAGTGAGCAATTGGCTATAAGAATTGGGCATTTTCAGTTCACAAATAGTCTCTAGTACTAGCTTCTTGAATCAGCCTTTGGTTTCCCCTAGGGAGCTTTTGACTAACTTTTAGAACAGCTTAAAGTTAGCTGTTTGGTCATTTGCTTCTGTCATTAATTAGCAACTGTTCTAGTGCTTAATGGCTTATTCTGATTGATTCTCTAATCTTTATAAGTTGATTTTAGCTTAAAGTAGTGTTTTAATATATCATTGAGCTTTTGGTGAATTTTGGAACTGTAGTGCTTATTCTAGTGCTTATTTCAAACTGCTTATTTGCCCAAACTGCTTATTAGGGTTCAAAAAAGTTCAAATTTCATTTTTCTCAGATTCTTAATATAATTTTAGATTTTTCTGAAAAGTTTCACATTTTTCCTAAATCATTTACTATTTTTAAATCCTTTTGATTAGTTTCTTTAGGTTTTAAATTCATAAAAAATAAAATGAAAATCAGAAAAAAATATATTTCTTTTTTCTAAAATTTTCTTTTAATATTTAGAATTTAGGAAAATTAATTTTACATTTTTAGGACTTATAATTTAGAATTTCACCTTTTTAAATACGTTTTTAAATCGTAACGTTCGTTTTCAAGTTTAAATTACGTTTTAGATATCGTGTGCTTAGAATACTTGTACCCTTAGCTTGATAACTTGCTTTTATTAGTTATTTCATATTCTTAGTTTAAAAACCCCAAAATATCACTCTTTTCACACCATTCACTTCACAAATTCGACACCGTTACGACAACTCGACTTCAACCTTCGTTGGGACTATTACCGGGGGAAATACATTCGTTGTATTTTCTTTGGAATAAAAACGAAAAATCAAAAATGGCGCCGCTACCGGGGAAGGCTTGAGAAGAGTTTGAATTTCGTTCGTTGAATCGTGTTTTGAAGACCCTTCCTCGGAAGTTCTTTGTTTTTATAAAAAGAAAAATACAAAAAGAAAATAAATAAAACACTTTTCCTAAAGTGTTTTCAAAAATACAAAAATATAACCTCACTTTTTTGAAAGTGTTGTAAACCATTCCGAAAAAAACAACAAAACAATCGTGAAATCATTTGATTTTCGGATTATCTTACGATTACAACCTATACAAGTGGTTTAAGGATGGTTTGACATTAAATTGACAAACCGAAAGAGGTAGGTTTTTAATCAGCTTTCGAGCGGACCTTTGCTTCTCCGCCACTCTGCGAGTAGTCTTAAGAGAAACGATATCGATTAAGGGATCGGTACCAAAAATATTTTGATTAATTTTTCCTTATATATAAAAATCCAAAAAGATTTTCTTTTTCAAAATTTTTGTTTTTGAATCTTGGTTTCTTTTTGGTGTATTCACACCCGTTCTTCTTCTCCCAATCTTCTTTCACCTCTCTCAAATCCGGAGAGAATTATCCGTCACAATCACCAAGTTAATTTCCCAACCGTTGAGGAAATGAACAACAACGATCACCCCCCGCCGATGGGTGGTGAAGATCATATGCCAGCTCCCGATCTCCAAACGATGGAGGAGTTGTGCCAACCTACAATGCTTGGACGTGGTGGCCCGATTGCCCCCCTCAATATCCAAGCCGCGGATTTTGGACTTAAACATCACATGATCCAACAAGTCCAAAATTCTTGCCAATTCCACGGTTTGCCGGGTGACGATGCAAACAAGCATCTTGACAAATTCATAACCGTCACCCAAAGTATGAAACACAATGGGGTCACCGATGACGCCCTTCGTCTATATCTCTTCCCATATTCCTTGATGCATCATGCCACCGCATGGTTTGATCGTCTTCCCAAGAACTCCATTCACACTTTTGATGAGATGGTTTCGAAGTTCTTGGCGAAATATTTCCCACCGTCGATGCTGACGAAATTAAGGAATGAGATTAGCAATTTCCGTCAGCTTCCAGATGAATCCTTATTTGAGGCATGGGAACGCTACAAACTCTCGATTGATCGATGTCCTAACCATAATATGTTATTGGTCACCATTATAGACACATTCTATAATGATTTGACATTACGACACCGTGATACGATAAATGCTGCAGCCGGAGGTACTTTCATGAAAAGACGTCCAAAAGAGTGCTATGATCTCATTGAAAACATGACCACCCATCATAATTATTGGGATTCCTCTGCCGAGAGGAATGAGTCAACTAGAGCTGACACTTCTTCTTCTACCTCCGAGATAGCTGCTCTTTCTAAGCAGATGAATGATATGTCCACTGCTATCTTAAGAATACATCAAAGTTTGAATCAAAACAACAACAATCAGCAAGTCAATGTTGTCAATCAAATTTGTGAAACTTGTGGTGGTCCACATCCGTATTTCGAGTGCCCAGCCTCTGGTGGCTACAATCAAGAGAATGTGTATGCTGCTACGGGAAATTTCACACGGGAGGTAACGGTTACCAACCACAAGGAGACCGTAATCTTCTCAGCTACCGTTCAAACAATTATCTTGGACCACCCGGTTTCAATTCAAATCAAAATCAAAATGTGCCAAATAGAAATAATCATAATCAAAATAGGGTGAATCATGGTAACCAAAACCAAGGAACTTACAATCAAGGTCAAAATCATGGTTACCATAATCAAGGAAATTTTAACCAGGGAAATTTTCAAAACAACAACCAGGGTTTTAATCAAAACAATCGAGGGCAAAATCTTAATCAAAATCAAGGCTTTATTCCAAACCAATCGCCCTCGGATGAGTTGTTGAAACAACTAGTTCTTCAAAGTCAAAATCAAAAAAAAATTTAACAAAACCCAGGAAGAAACAACTAGGTTATTGTTTAATCAGATGACAGAGATCAAAAAGTTTTTAAATGATCGACCCTCGGGCTCTGGAACTCTTCCAAGCAACAAGATCGCTAACCCGAGGGGCGATGTTAAGGCGATCACTACAAGGAGTGGTGTATCATATTATGGACCCACGGCTCCGACTACATCTTCTTCTCTTCCTCCCAAGGTAGCCGACCGTGAGAGCGAGGTGACAAAGGACACGGAACTTCCTACTAATAACGGAAGGACCGAAGACGTCCAACCTCCGGTTGTCCAACCGTCTAAACCAAAGGTTGTGCTTGAGCCCGAAGAAGCTCCCGTAAAAGCCAAACTTCCGTATCCTTCAAGATTGAATGATCAAAAGCTCCGCGAAAAAGCTTCAAATCAAATGGAGAAATTCTTCCAAATCTTCCAAGATTTGCATTTTGACATAAGCTTCGCGGACGCTTTGCTTCTGATGCCTAAGTTTGCTTCTACCATCAAAGGTTTATTGAGTAACAAAGAAAAATTATTTGAATTAGCAAAAACTCCGCTAAATGAGAATTGCTCAGCGGTTCTCCTTAAAAAGCTTCCGGAAAAGCTTGGAGATCCCGGAAAATTCCTCATTCCATGTGAATTTTCGGGGATGGTTGAATGCTACGCCTTGTCCGATCTCGGTGCAAGCATCAACCTAATGCCGCTGTCAGTATGGAAAAAACTTTCTCTGCCCGAACTCACCCCCACTTGCATGACCCTCGAGCTTGCGGATCGGACCATAACCCATCCTAAGGGTGTAGCCGAGGATGTCTTTGTCAAGGTGGGGAAGTTCCATTTCCCCGTCGATTTTGCGGTGGTTGATTTCGATGCCGACCCCCGGGTTCCTCTAATTCTTAGAAGGTCATTCCTGAGGACCGGGCGAGCTCTGATTGATGTTTATGGTGAAGAAATAACACTGCGGGTTGATAATGAAAAAGTCACGTTTAACATTAATCAAAACTCGAAATCTCAAACCACCAAATGCAACGTTGCTACGGTTGATCAAAAATCTGATCCCGCAATTGTTTCCAAAAGAATTGATTCGACACTTTCAGGATTCACGGTTAAGAGTATTTCAAATAAACGTGCTGAGCTCAAAGCCATGAAAATTACCCCTGGTTCGAGCAAATGGTTTGAGAGTTGTGCTACGGAAGTTAAGAGTGTTCTTGATTATGATGAACAAGAATCGGAGACCACAACGGAAGTGGTGAAAATTGCTAGCTCTAAGAGCACACCACTTGTCCCACCTCCAGAACCGGTTTATCGTATTGAGATTGTCGATTCTGTGAATGAAATTAAATTCTCTTCAAATAACAATTCTTTTTCATCTCCAGAATCCGTCATTTCCGGCTCTTCCCCTTCTCTCACACCGGTTGAGGGAAGTGTTTCCACTATGGAAGAGCTCGAGGTTTTCTTTAGTGATGAGCCAATTTCACCGGAAATTGATGACACCGTCTTTGATCCGGAGGGAGATATTCTTTTAATTGAAGAATTGCTATACATTGAGCCGTCATCTTCACTCCCTCCGACGGAAATTAAAGAAGAAAAGCCGCCTACATCCGTTCAAGTTGTTGATTCTAAATCAGAAGAACAAAGTAGTGGCAGTATGATGAGTGTGTAAATACTCATCATTTTATACCCATAAAAGACACAAACTTTGACCAAAAACACTCAAATTATATTGCAGATATCCTTGTTTTTGTGTTTATATATGTGCAGGTACGGATATGAGAAAAAGATAAAAAGAAAGGCAAAATAGACAAGAACTGAGCACGGAATTGCAAATCGATCGTTAATTTATTTGGAGCATCGAGGCAAAAGAAAAGAAGTTTAAAAGATTATTTATTTCAAGGACCATTGAATTAAATATAAAGAACGATGAGGGACCAAAAACGTTTAATTCATATGGAGTTTAAAGAAGACAAGGACTTGAAGTGAAGAAGAGGGGTGTAAATTGACAAGTTACACCAAACTTGTAATTAATTCAACTTCTAGAAGAGATGGACTAAAAGAATTTGGTGCTATCATTTTTGTTGGACTTCGACAGCCAAAAGAAAAAAAAAAGAAAAAAAAAAAAGAAATGAAGATGAAGTATTACATAAAGCCGGCCCACGTGAAGTTGGTCAAGTTGAATTTCTTGTGGCACGTGAATTTCACTTGCCTAAATTAAATCCAACAAGGTGCGTGGCTTCCTGCTGCTCCAACACTCAGTCTCACCTCAACATGCAAGCAATCAAAAGTGGACACGTGGCATAGCTTGAGCAAAGCTAACCGACTCCCCAATGCTATAAATAGAGGAGCATGCAGTGAAGAAAAAGCAGTAGTTTTATTTTATAAGTAGCAATAGTTTTTAGTAGCAGCAGTTTTTTTTTTCTCTCAAGTAATTTTATTTTTTCAGTACCAGTTATTATTAGCTTATAATTCAGTCTTTAATATTTAATTTACTCAGTTCAGTTTTTTATGTATTCAAGTATCTTTCAATTTTATCTTCACATTTTATTTTAACGCACACACAGTACTTTATGTTATTCAAGTAGCAATAATTTTAGCTTTCACTTATTACTTCTTTTATTTACCCTCTAGCTCAATTCAAACACAAAAAGAGATGCATGAGCTTATGAAGCTCGGCTTATTTTTCAAATAAGCCTTGACATTTCTTAAGTTTGAGAGCACTTTTTTAAAAATTTAGTTTCTCTGTTTATTTTTAGTTTTCTTTTGTTTAGTAATTACTCTAGTTTTAATACTAGTCCTAGTAATTTAGCTTTATATATTATTGTTTATTTATTCTAGTTTTAATACTAGTCCGATCTATTCTAGTTTTAATACTAGTCCTAGTAATTTAGCTTTATATATTATTGTTTATTTATTGTCTTATTATTGCTAACCTTTAATAAAGTTCTTGTTTTTCTTTGATCTCTTATCTTTCGCGACCTAAGGCGAGGAGCTTAAGGGTCTTATAAGCATAAAAATCATTAAAGTTTACAACTTTAATAACTTTTATTAAGCTATTTAGTTAATAAAGCCTTCAACTTTATTAACAAATTAGTAAAAGTAAAGTTAATAGAGAAATAGACTTTAATAATTTATTTAGTTTATAAGGTCGGGTGGTAATTCTCTCGTATAAATCATCGGGTCTTAATCTCTTACCTTTTTATCATTTTTAGCTTAAAATACTTAGTTTAATATTTTGTTTACTATTGTAGAATTAATTATTAATAGTTTAATTATTACTTAGCAAGCAAATCTTTTTATTATTTTATTTTCTAGAGCTCGTTTTTATCGTCGTAGTTTTGCTTAATTAATCTAGTTTCTTTTTATCACTTAAATTAGTCTTTAATCTTTTAGTTTAAAATCAGAAAAGAAACCAAAAATACGAAATATTCAAGCATTTTAAATCTAAATCATCAATCACTCTAATCCTAGCTTTTCACAGTTTTCCATTCACACCTCGTTGGGAAACGATCCGGGTGATCACTTGCCTGGTTTCACACTACACACGAGCATTCGTTCTGAGACTGTTTATATTTTATCATTTATTACGGTTGACCATTCACAAGTGGTTGACTTGTGTGATAAAGAAATAAAAGATAGCTGGTTCGGAACGGATCAAAATTTTGGCGCCGCTGCCGGGGAGGTTGTGCTGCGACTATTGTGTAGAGTATAAGCGATTAGTGATTCGAGATCCTTCTATCAGAAGTTCCTATTTCCCATAAACCATATAAAATACAAAAATATTTTTCTTTTCTTTTCTATATATATTATTATTATTATTATCATATAAAAAATAAAAACACCAAAAATAATTTCCGTTTTCTTTGTTAATAATAAATAACAATAAAAAAATTACCATCGAGAACCAAGACAGAGTACTACCTAACTGGGGGTACGACCATAATAAGTTCCCAAACATCAGATTTAAAACTTGTCTTTGTATCACTTGCGAATATCGGCTCACCTTTAATTGATAAACAAACTATAACGGAGGTTTAAGGATAGTCTGACATTAAATTGTCGGACTGAAAGAAGCGGGTTTTTAAGGAGCTTAATTGCCCACCTTTGCTTCTCCGCCACTCTGTGCGTTTATCTTTTAGAGAGCTACCGTACGCTTGTTGATTATTGGTTTAAGTTCACTTGTGTTTTGCTTCGTTCTTGATTTAATTAAAATATTTTACTTAGTGCATGCGCACTCGTTCTTCCACGTCATCAAGCCCTTTACGTGAACTCGTAGAAATTCCGAGAAGACGTAATCGTAGACGTGCTGCCCAAATAGTCGAACCCGAGATTCGTACTGTTCTCACTGATAATATGGCAGACGAACGCACAATGGCTGAAATGCTCCAGGCACCCACCGAGGGTTATGGAGATGCCATCGTTTTACCAGCCATCGATTCTGATCATTTTAAACTGAAAACACATTTGATTCAGCTCGTGTCCACAAACCAATTTCACGGTTTTGAACGAGAGGATCCTTATGCACACATTCGTTGGTTCAACAAACTGACCTCTACAATCAATTACAAAAATGTGCCGCAAACAGTGATCAAATTGATGCTATTTCCATTCTCACTTGAGGGGGCAGCCCGGATTTGGCTGGATAAAGAACCCCCTCGATCCATTGAAACCTGGGAAGATCTCGTTAAGAAATTTGTCAATTATTTCTTCCCTCCATCAAAGACGACTAATCTAAAAAATGAAATTGCTGGATTTCGTCAAGGTTTTGATGAAAATTTCGGAGAGGCATGGGACAGATTTAAAGATCTCCTAAGAAAATGCCCACATCACGAATTCACGGTGTTACAACAGATAAATACGTTTTATAATGGGTTAACCCAAAACGATCAAGATGCACTTAACGCAGCCTCCGGTGGCAATATCTTGAATCGTAAACCTAGAGAGGTAGTTGAAATTTGTGAAAATAAATCAAAAGTTCCTATTTCTCGAAACAAAGTGAATGTTCCTGTCACTCCTGCTTCTTCTTCATCCGGTAACTCCTCAGAGTTAGCCTTTTTAACTGACTCAATGCGTTGTATGATGAAGGAAATGAAAGAATTAAAAAGTGAAATTCATAAACCGGAACAAATCAAAGCAATAAACAAAGTGTGTGAAACTTGTGGTGGCCCACATGCGTATTATGATTGTCAAGCAACCGATGCTTCTGTTTACCCAGCTCCCGTAGCTGCAGTAAACCAAAATCAGTACCGTCCGCATGCTGAGACTCAGTACCGAGCACCGAATGCTATGGTCCCACCTGGTTTTCCACCCGTGCCAAATCAGAATAATCAAAATCACTTTGTTCAAAATCAGGGACATAATTTCCACAATTCCCAAAATTTCAATCAAAACCGAGGTCAGAATCAGGGTAATTTTAACCAAAACCGTGGTCCAAATTTTAATCAAAACCAAGGTTCAAACCGAAATCAGATGTCCTCAGATGAGTTGCTTATGCAATTCATGAAAACCCAAGAGGAAACAAATAAGACACAACGTGAGACAAACCAGTTATTGGTTGCCCAATTAAACCAGATCAAAAAGTCTTTAACTGATATACCTTCTACCTCGGGAGGTCTCCCAAGTAACACTGTTGTCAACCCAAGGGGTGAACTCAAAGCTGTCACTACACGTAGTGGTAAAGCTCATGTTGAACTCAAGGTGAAAAAGGACCCGGTACTTCCCACTAACAATGGAAGTGCTAAATACGTCCAACCCTCGGTCATCCAAAAATCTACACCCACAATTGCTCCTCAACCGTCCAGAATCGATCCTACTCTTTCACGATTTACGGTTAAAAGTTTGTCAACCAAACTTAGTGAGCAAAGAACAGCCAGATATTATTCCGAGATGCTCAATGCTGTTCCTGTCAGTGTACTTGATGACAGTGACGATGATGAAGATACCACTTTCGTCAAAGCTATCACCACTCGGAGTGGTGCTGCTTATGAGGGGCCAGTTGGTCCTATTCCTCCTCCGTTGTTTGAAATGGAAAAAGAGACGGAGGATACAACGAACAAAGTACAAATTCCAAGCCCACAAAGTACAGCACCAGTCCATCCTCCGGTTGTCCCTAACAAGAAATCCAAACCAGGAGTTGTCTTTGAATCTATGGAGACTCCTGAAGTTGTAGCCCCTAAATCCAAACCTCATATTCCTTACCCATCGCGCTTAAATGAGCAAAAGCTCCGTGAGAAGGCTAGTCAACAAATGGACAAATTCTTTCAAATCTTTAAAGAATTACATTTTGACATAAGTTTTGCGGATGCTATCATTCTGATGCCCAAATTTGCATCAACATTCAAACACTTGTTAAGCAACAAGGAAAAGCTGATTGAAATGGCTAAAACTCCATTAAATGAGAACTGCTCAGCGGTTATCTTGAAAAAGCTTCCGGAGAAGCTTGGAGATCCTGGAAAGTTTCTACTACCTTGTGTATTTCCGGGAATGGTTGAATGCTATGCCTTAGCAGATCTAGGTGCAAGCATCAACCTGATGCCTCATTCAGTATGGAAGAAACTTTCTCTTCCGGCTCTTACTCCTACCTGCATGACTCTTGAGCTTGCAGATCGTACCATATCTCATCCTCGCGGCATTGCCGAAGATGTATTTGTGAAAATAGGAAAGTTCCATTTTCCAGCTGACTTTGTGGTTGTTGATTTCGATGCTGATCAAAAGGTTCCTCTCATTCTTGGAAGAGGATTCCTTAAAACGGGCCATGCTCTTATTGATGTATTTAAGCATGAGATCACATTGCGTGTGGGTAATGAAGCTGTTACCTTTAACCATGATCAAACTTCGAGGTACTCCTCAAATTTTGATTCCGCTTCGGTTAACCGAATCGATGTCATTGACATTGCCTCAAAGGAGTACTCTCAAGAAATTGTTGGTTATTTTCATAATTCTGTGAGTGGTAATCCACCCACATCTTCTCTACCTGTCATTTCCGACTCTTCCCCTTCTCTCACTCCGTTTGAGAGAAGTGATTTCATTTTGGAAGAGATCGAGGATTTTCTCAAGTGTGATTCATTCCTAGAAGGGATTGATGACGCTGAGATTAATCTGGAGGGAGATATTCGTCTTCTTGAGAAATTGTTAAACCAGGACAATTCTCCTCCACTCCCTCCCGTTAAACTTCATAATGAGGAAATCAAATCAGTTGAGAAAAACGATGAATTTCCTGAGGTCGAACTCAAAGACTTGCCACCTCATCTTGAGTACGCATTTTTGGAGGGTGATGATAAATTACCCGTCATTATTGCTAAAGACTTAAATGATGAGGAAAAGACTGCTCTAATAAAGGTCTTGAAGTCACACAAGCAAGCAATTGCTTGGAAACTCTCCGACATAAAGGGTATAGACCCTGAATTTTGTACTCACAAGATTTTAATGGAGGATGACTTTAAACCAGCAGTCCAACACCAACGAAGGGTGAATCCTAAAATCCACGATGTTATCAAACAAGAGGTTCTCAAACTTCTTGATGCAGGGTTGATTTATCCCATCTCTGATAGTCCTTGGGTTAGTCCCATTCACTGTGTTCCAAAAAAGGGTGGCATAACTGTTGTCACAAATGAGGAAAATGAGTTGATCCCAACTCGATTGGTTACGGGGTGGCGTGTTTGCATTGACTATCGTAAGTTAAATGATGCCACCCGAAAAGACCATTTTCCTTTACCCTTCATGGATCAGATGCTTGAGAGATTAGCGGGAAACGAGTACTATTGTTTCCTTGATGGTTTCTCAGGTTACTTTCAAATCCCCATTGATCCACAAGATCAAGAAAAGACTACCTTTACATGCCCTTATGGAACCTTTGCTTATAAACGTATGCCTTTCGGCTTATGTAATGCTCCAGGCACATTCCAGAGGTGTATGATGGCCATATTTACCGATGTGATCGGGAAAACTATGGAGGTCTTTATGGATGACTTCTCGGTCATTGGGGATTCATTCGAAACATGTCTCTCCCATTTAGAAAACATGTTGAAACGGTGTGAAGACACCAATCTTTGTCTAAATTGGGAAAAGAGTCACTTTATGGTCAAAGAGGGCATTGTCCTCGGCCATAAGATATCAAAGAACGGGATTGAGGTTGACAGATCTAAAGTGGATGTCATTGCTAAATTACCTCATCCCACTACCGTCAAAGGTATTAGGAGTTTTTTGGGTCATGCCGGTTTCTATCGCAGATTCATACAAGATTTTTCTAAAATCGCCCGGCCTATGACTCATCTTCTTGAAAAGGATGCTCCTTTTATCTTCTCACCCGAGTGCATAAAAGCTTTTGAAACATTAAAGAAAAAGCTTACTGAAGCACCCATTCTTGTTGCCCCCGACTGGGATTTTCCCTTTGAGCTCATGTGCGATGCAAGTGATTTTGCTATCGGTGCAGTCCTGGGGCAACGTAAAGCCAAACACTTTCAGCCTATCCACTACGCAAGTAAAACCATGACTGAAGCTCAGACTCATTACACCACTACAGAAAAAGAATTATTGGCTGTGGTGTATGCCTTTGAGAAGTTTCGGCCATATTTGATCTTGACAAAATGTGTAGTGTATACGGATCACTCGGCTCTCAAATATCTCTTTGCAAAACAAGATGCAAAGCCGAGATTGCTCCGTTGGGTTCTCCTCCTGCAAGAATTTGATATCACCATACGTGATAAAAAAGGAGCTGAGAACCTAGCTGCTGATCATCTGTCCCGATTAGAGAACCCTCACCAAGATGTTTTCGAGAAAAAGGAAATAAATGAAACATTTCCTCTCGAAACACTCAATGCGGTCGCTTTTCGTGGAGATTCTACTACCCCATGGTTTGCTGACTTCGCAAATTACCATGCGGGAAACTTCATAGTGAAAGGGATGTCGACCCAACAGAAGAATAAATTCTTCAAGGATGTTAAACATTACTTCTGGGACGACCCTTACTTATTCAAAATCTGTGCGGATCAAGTCATCCGACGGTGTGTTTACGGGCAGGAAGCTGTTGACATTCTCAAAGCTTGCCATGCTGGGCCCACTGGGGGCCACCATAGTCCAAACTACACCGCCAAAAAGGTGTTTGATTCCGGGTTTTATTGGCCCACAATCTATAAAGATGCCCAAGATCTCATCAAAACTTGTGAAGCTTGTCAGCGTCACGAAAATATTTCACAACGAAATGAAATGCCACAAAATGCTATTCAAGTTTGTGAAATCTTTGATGTCTGGGGCATTGACTTTATGGGGCCATTTCCATCATCTCGAGGAAATAAATACATTCTCGTGGCTGTTGACTATTTGTCAAAATGGGTTGAAGCAAAAGCTTTACCCACTAATGATGCCCGAGTGGTTGTAAAATTCCTGAAAGCTCTGTTTGCCCGTTTTGGAACTCCACGTGCTATAATCAGTGATCGTGGTACGCATTTTTGCAATGACAAATTTGACAAAGTCATGCAAAAGTATGGTGTAACTCACCGTCTTTCTACTGCGTATCACCCACAAACAAGTGGACAAGTAGAAGTTTCAAATCGGGGTATTAAAAGAATTCTGGAAAGGACTGTAGGAGAAAATCGTGCATCCTGGTCGGATAAATTGGATGATGCACTATGGGCCTTCCGTATAGCTTACAAAACACCCATCGGGTGTACGCCTTACAAACTTGTGTACGGAAAGGCATGTCATCTACCGATCGAATTAGAGCACAAAGCCTACTGGGCCTTGAAACATGCTAACTTTGACCTCCAAACTGCGGGTGATCACCGTAAAGTTCAAATAAATGAATTAAATGAACTGCGTGATCAAGCATACGAGAACTCTTTGATCTATAAAGAAAAGACAAAGAAGATTCATGACTCTAAAATAAAGAACCGCGTTTTCAACGTTGGCGATCGAGTCCTTCTTTTCAATTCTAGATTAAAGATCTTCTCAGGCAAACTCAAATCACGATGGTCTGGTCCATTCACTATCACAAAGGTTTATCCGTATGGTACCATTGAGTTATCTCAAGCTGACAGTCCTAATTTCAAAGTGAATGGTCATCGTTTAAAACACTACTTTGGAGAGGACATACCATCAATGGTTGTCCCGGATCTTCAAACTTTCCCCATGAACCAATGAATGCGGGGATCGAGTCAAGCTAGTGACTCGGTGATCAAAAACATTAGCAAAACATGGGTTTTCACCCGTGTCTCTGTTTTCTTTCTCTTTTCTACCATCTAGTGTGGGGGAGATGCCCCACATGTTGTATATATATAAAAAAAAAAAAAAAAAAAAAAAAAAAAAAAAAAAAAAAAAAAAAAAAAGTGTGTGTATATAAAATAATGGCTATTAGTATTTCCCTTTCACGTTCTAAGTGTTGGTTTAACAACCGGTTCTTTGAATATTGAGGGCAATATTCAGTTCTAAGTGTGGGGGGGAATTCTAGCGAATTTGATCAAATGTACCATCTAGTACCCCCATTTTTAGCCAAAATTTTAAAATTTTTTCACTTAGAACTCAATAAATGGTTATCAGTCCGCCATGTCTAACCCACATAAGGATTGGCTAGTCCGAGAGCAAACGGCTCTTGGTAAAGATATCTCAAATCCGTTTATGGCTGACAATTTGCCTAAAATTGTATGGTATTCAACTCCCCATATCTTTATAAGTGAAGAGTTGGCTAGCCCGCAAGGTTATGGCTTGTGGTTAAGGCAAGTGGAAAAACCATAATTGGTAATCAGCTCACCAAAGATAATAACTGTATTTTATCTAAGAGTTGGCTAGTCCAGAAGCAAACGGCTTTTGGTAAAGACTAATCAAAACCGTTGACAGCTGATGATTTGCTCAAAATCATTTGGTTATCATTGTACCAAAGTATCACATACTAAAACATTGGCTACTCCAGAAGTAATGGCTTTTGGTAAAGAGACATAAAATCCATTAAATTTTCAAAAAAAAGATTGCTAGGGACTAGCAATAGTTTAGTGTGGGGGATTGATGAGTGTGTAAATACTCATCATTTTATACCCATAAAAGACACAAACTTTGACCAAAAACACTCAAATTATATTGCAGATATCCTTGTTTTTGTGTTTATATATGTGCAGGTACGGATATGAGAAAAAGATAAAAAGAAAGGCAAAATAGACAAGAACTGAGCACGGAATTGCAAATCGATCGTTAATTTATTTGGAGCATCGAGGCAAAAGAAAAGAAGTTTAAAAGATTATTTATTTCAAGGACCATTGAATTAAATATAAAGAACGATGAGGGACCAAAAGCGTTTAATTCATATGGAGTTTAAAGAAGACAAGGACTTGAAGTGAAGAAGAGGGGTGTAAATTGACAAGTTACACCAAACTTGTAATTAATTCAACTTCTAGAAGAGATGGACTAAAAGAATTTGGTGCTATCATTTTTGTTGGACTTCGACAGCCAAAAGAAAAAAAAAAGAAAAAAAAAAAGAAATGAAGATGAAGTATTACATAAAGCCGGCCCACGTGAAGTTGGTCAAGTTGAATTTCTTGTGGCACGTGAATTTCACTTGCCTAAATTAAGTCCAACAAGGTGCGTGGCTTCCTGCTGCTCCAACACTCAGTCTCACCTCAACATGCAAGCAATCAAAAGTGGACACGTGGCATAGCTTGAGCAAAGCTAACCGACTCCCCAATGCTATAAATAGAGGAGCATGCAGTGAAGAAAAAGCAGTAGTTTTATTTTATAAGTAGCAATAGTTTTTAGTAGCAGCAGTTTTTTTTTTCTCTCAAGTAATTTTATTTTTTCAGTACCAGTTATTATTAGCTTATAATTCTGTCTTTAAATATTAATTTACTCAGTTCAGTTCTTTATGTATTCAAGTATCTTTCAATTTTATCTTCACATTTTATTTTAACGCACACACAGTACTTTATGTTATTCAAGTAGCAATAATTTTAGCTTTCACTTATTACTTCTTTTATTTACCCTCTAGCTCAATTCAAACACAAAAAGAGATGCATGAGCTTATGAAGCTCGGCTTATTTTTCAAATAAGCCTTGACATTTCTTAAGTTTGAGAGCACTTTTTTAAAAATTTAGTTTCTCTGTTTATTTTTAGTTTTCTTTTGTTTAGTAATTACTCTAGTTTTAATACTAGTCCTAGTAATTTAGCTTTATATATTATTGTTTATTTATTCTAGTTTTAATACTAGTCCGATCTATTCTAGTTTTAATACTAGTCCTAGTAATTTAGCTTTATATATTATTGTTTATTTATTGTCTTATTATTGCTAACCTTTAATAAAGTTCTTGTTTTTCTTTGATCTCTTATCTTTCGCGACCTAAGGCGAGGAGCTTAAGGGTCTTATAAGCATAAAAATCATTAAAGTTTACAACTTTAATAACTTTTATTAAGCTATTTAGTTAATAAAGCCTTCAACTTTATTAACAAATTAGTAAAAGTAAAGTTAATAGAGAAATAGACTTTAATAATTTATTTAGTTTATAAGGTCGGGTGGTAATTCTCTCGTATAAATCATCGGGTCTTAATCTCTTACCTTTTTATCATTTTTAGCTTAAAATACTTAGTTTAATATTTTGTTTACTATTGTAGAATTAATTATTAATAGTTTAATTATTACTTAGCAAGCAAATCTTTTTATTATTTTATTTTCTAGAGCTCGTTTTTATCGTCGTAGTTTTGCTTAATTAATCTAGTTTCTTTTTATCACTTAAATTAGTCTTTAATCTTTTAGTTTAAAATCAGAAAAGAAACCAAAAATACGAAATATTCAAGCATTTTAAATCTAAATCATCAATCACTCTAATCCTAGCTTTTCACAGTTTTCCATTCACACCTCGTTGGGAAACGATCCGGGTGATCACTTGCCTGGTTTCACACTACACACGAGCATTCGTTCTGAGACTGTTTATATTTTATCATTTATTACGGTTGACCATTCACAAGTGGTTGACTTGTGTGATAAAGAAATAAAAGATAGCTGGTTCGGAACGGAGTCACAGTACCACTTCTAGTATTGATTTTATTCTTGAGGAGTTCACCGATGAACTCGCTCACATCGATCCAATCCCACCGGGGGATAAGGACGATGAGTTTGATTTTGAATCTGATCTTAAAGAATTGGAATTTTTGCTAAACCGTGATCCATCTAAATGTGATTCTTATCCCGAGGAGTTCACTGATGAACTCGCTCACGACGATCCACTTCTATCAAATGATGATGATCTTTTTTACTTTCATGCTGATCTTAAAGAAGTTGAATTTTTTTTATACCATGCTCCATCACTTGATTCTTACTCCGAGCCTAATGATTTCCAAAATGATGATGAACTCTTCGATTTTGGGGCCGATCAAACTAAATGGCAAAATATTTTATATGGGAAACTCGTTGATGAAAAAGACCCTAAAAAGAAAACCATAATTGAGGATGCTACAATTGTTTCTAATGACTTATCTCCTCATTCACCCGAGGATGATTTCCTTTTCTCCATTGAGTCTTCCATCGAGTGCCTTGCTAAGTTTTATTGTAAATACAAAGTGTTTAATCCAGGCATACTCGATGCTGGTGAAATTCATCCTTTGATGAAATTGACTCTTGATAAGAATTTAAAGTTTCCTGCCTCATCTAAGGAACTTTTAATTATGGAGAAAAGTGATTTCCCTCTGCTTATTTCTGATCAAGAACTCCCATTCTGCATGGAGTTATCTCTAATTGCAACTTTACTATCGTTTCCAGCCGGAAATGAAGACAAAGTTTTCGACCCCGGCATCACCGCTTTTATCTTCTAGAGCCGTGGGCATCTCATCGGAGTGGAACTTTCAAGTACTTCAATGTTTATCCAAACATCTTGAATGAAAGCCCGATTGAGATTATCTCTTCCACTTGCTCCCCCAAGGACAACTAAATTCAGGGTCGAGTCAAGCTACGTGACTTGGTTAACAAAAACAAAGCGCTTCGTGGGAGGCACCCCATGCTTATCCTTCTATCTTCTTTCTATTTTCATAATAAAAGTGATGAGGGCTTCCTCTTCCATTTCTTGTGTTTCGTGGTTTTTCTGTGATGTGTCCAGGATTTTCCCGAATAATGAAGACTCTCGTGCTCGTGGTTTGCTTCTTTCCACTCGAGTTTCATCATTCGTTGCTTATCCGATATCCTTAATCTTATCGTTTTACGTTTATCTTTGGCATAATTAATAAACGGCCTTAGATTTATGTAGGAGAACTCTTACCTTTAAGACATTGAGGACAATGTCTCGTTTTAGTCCGCCAGGGGGGGGGGGTAATCTTTCGATTTGATTTTTGCCTTGCATTTTTTGCCGTTTACTCATGCAACCCCGTTTTTCCTCCAGAATTGAAAAAATCCAAAAAAATGAGAAAATTTAAATTTTTTTTCAAAAATATAATAAATTTTGACATTTTGTTGACTATCCGCTGGTGAGAGTAGGAATAAAATTCTGACTTGATCGGGCGTGTTGAGCCCTAGCTTGTCCCCTTAACCTTTCTTGGCTAAGCATTCGCGGATCTTATTATTTAAGATTTTAAATTTGCGAAGAACGAGAAATGATAGAGTTTATTTAGAAGTTAGATTGCCAAACGTGGAGTAGTTGGTTCTCTTTAGAGCTCATCAAAGTTACTTGTGGCCTTTTGCTCCCACAAAATTGTTTCACAATATATAATTGTAAGAATGATTAAAGATGTTAGGTTTTGCTGATGATTAGTTCTTGGTGTTCTTAAAAGAATCATTGCTTTAAAAATTGGGTACACATCAAGGTTACTTAATAAATACGTTTAATAATAATAAGTTAAGTGCTCTAAGCTACGGATTCGAGATCGGGCCTTGGATCCTTATTTCCGGAAGGCGTTTAGGTCTTGGCTACCCTCTTGCACCGGCCCTTGGACCTCTAGTTCAGGAATGTGTGAGGTCTTGGTCTAACCACCTTGGATCCTCATTTCAGGAATGTCTAGAGTCTTGGAACACTCCGTTGTAACGGCCCTTGGATCCTTTATTCCGGAAGGTGTAAGGTCTTGGAACTAAACCGTGAAGCTCCGTCGTTTAGAGTACGCAAGCGAAAAGTTAGTGATAATAAAAAAAAAAATAAAAAAAAAATGATGATGATGATGAATGAAAAATAGAAAAATGCAAAATATAAATAAAAACCTTGATGTGGACCTCATTTTCAAAGCAACGGTTCTCGAGAAAAGATTGAAAACTACTTAGCGTCTTAATTTAGTATCTTTATCGGATTAAAAACCTATCGAAACGAGAAAATATTAAGCAGTTCATTTCTCACCAAAAATAAAATAAATAGAGGAAATTAGGAAAATGGGAGCAGGAAGTAATTACACAAGTAACTTCTATGGGTAGTGTTGGCATCTAACTTGTAAATAGACAATGATTTCATTTTTAAGCTTAGTTTGGGGATTCGTGAAAAATCAGGGACGAGGAATTTTATCCGTATGGTCACTTCTTTATGAGTCGTGCTTCTTACTCGTTGACCCTAAAAGTTATTGATAGATAACGATTGTCAACAAAACCGTCACAAGATAATGAGAAAAATACAAAAATAGAATAAAAAAGAAAATCGGGGAGTTTTTAGAACTTAAGATTTCTTAATCTCTTTTGAAAATTTTGCTACTTCTCAAAGTTAGTAAAAAGAGATTGGAAATTTTTGGTTTTGAAAACGTGTTTTAATAACATTGCGTGAGGACACTGCAATATCTTAGTCTGGGGGAATTTTGGTATGTGCTTAAACACATACCTTTTCTTGACCAAATTAAGACCAAAACGACAAAAAACTAACCATAAATGCCAAAGATATTGTGTTTTTGTGTTTGTTTCTATGCAGGTACGGATATCATGAAATATGGACAAAATCAAGCCAAAACCGAGAAAACGAGCACGAGATTTGGAAAAGGTCAAAAGCCGAAGACGGGGAAACAAAAGATCAAAGTTTATGCTCAAAATGTCATCCAAGATCCTTGAAGAATCAAAAATTTACAAGAAAAGCCCTTGGATTTTTTTTGGAAAAATGGCAGAAGTGGTCCCTTGAATTTCAGAAGTTACACATTTGGTCCCTTAAATTTACCTAAAAATCCTAAAATTACTACCACAGCCAAAATAAATAAACCCAACTTTTAAATTAAACCCAAATCCAAACCACAAACCCACCAGCCCACTTCTTTTTAAAATTAAAATTCGAGCCCACCTCTTTATCCCACACCCGATCCACAAAATAATACCCGGTCAATAATATTTATTACTGGGTCAAACAAGTTAACCCCTCTTTCCCGCCACCCCATCTTCCCCAAATTTACCCAGGCTAGAACCCTAATTACCCCGCCCAGAAATTAACAGCAATTAAGGGTACAATTGTACTTTTCACGAACTTCTAGAAAGATATCTGACATGTCAGACTGACATGTCAGCAATCCAAGGGAATTCCAAGCCTCTGATTGGCTGATGGGACGTGTATTTTTGATCCAAGGGTTGAAAATGATGGAGTGATGCCGAAGATTGATCAAAGGGATGAAAACGTTTCAAAGAAGCACAAGGAGGTGCGGATTGGAGACATGGCAAGCCCTAGAAGGTTCATGTCTCGGCTATAAATAGAGAGCTCTCCTTCTTCAATCTGATGTAGTTTTTTAGTCATTGTTATGCTGTCAAATTAATTTCTGAGTTGTAGTTTAAAACTTCCTTTTGTAACTTTTGAATTTGATTAATGAAAGTTAGTTTGTTTTTCCTTTAATTTCTATTCTCTTTAGTTTTAAGTCTCATTTTAGCTTATTCACCTTTTTCAGTAGCTTATAGTTAATCTCTTTAGTTTATCTAAACTTTCATATTTCATCTCATTATTTCTTTCAACTTATTTCAAAAAACTCAAAACAATAGAAAAATCATTCAAAAATATAAAAAAATTCTAAATCAGCTTGCAACAAGCTATTTCTATAGTAGATTAAGCTCATATAAGCTATCTAGCTTATTGTGAGTATTAGATAAGTATTAAAACAGTTTTAGTCATAAAAGTGCAAAAGTCAACAAAAGTCAACATTACTGTTCCAATAAGCTGAGGCATAAGCTGATCTGAAAGGAGCTTATTTGGTTAATTTTTGGCTTATGAGATAAGCCTGGGTATTAGTTGTGAATGGTTCAGATCTGTTTCACCATAAGCCCTAATTGTTAGCTCAATTTCATCTCATTTCTAGCTTAACTGTGTAACTGCTTATTCTAGTTTCTATAGTGCTTATTAGAGTAGTTTAGTCTCATTTGATCTTAATTGAAGCTGTTTTTATAGTTGTTAGAGTTTAAATTTCATTTTGATCCCAAAAAGTTAAAATAGTCATAAATAAGTCATATAGGAATCTGTTGGTTTAAGTGCTTATTTTATAGAAGAATGTTGCTTATTAGTGGATAAATTAGTTGGATAACCAGTAGTGTAACAGATTCATAGCTTATTTAGGTAGATTGTAGTGTAAAAGTTCAAAACAGTTTTTGAAAGGGGTGTTTGGTTTATGCTCATGCTGAGTGATTAAGCTTAATGCACTGTTCATTTGCTACTTGTTAAGTTTTGATTGAGTTTATTGGAGGTTAATTAAGCTATTCTCAGAAGGAATCAAGTGGATTAGATGCCTTTGAGGGTTTTTGGTTGATTAGTGCAATATTGGATTTAGAACTGCTCTTATAAGCTCTATATAAGCCAGAGCTTATTTGATCAATGTTTTTGGCATAGATAGGTGTATTTCAGTATATTAAGTTAGAATACAATAGTTGGATCAGTGTCATCAAATATTGGAAGAGTTGAGTTCATTTTGCTACCACTGCTGCATCAGAAACACTGTGCAGATCTGCACAAACTTTTGCCTATCTCAGCTTTTTACTTGGCCCATAACTGCTTATTCACTTGTTCACCTTGCTAATATTTGGGGTTTGCTAGTAGCTTATAGTATAGGCTTTTAGAATCTGATCTTGGATTTCACTTTGTAGCTTATTTCATAGCTTAAATTGGGTCGGCAAATAAGCCCATTGGACTGTTCATGCCTGCAATCAGTTTTTGTGTCCCATGTGCATCTGTTCTTGTCATAAATTGAGTGAGCAATTGGCTATAAGAATTGGGCATTTTCAGTTCACAAATAGTCTCTAGTACTAGCTTCTTGAATCAGCCTTTGGTTTCCCCTAGGGAGCTTTTGACTAACTTTTAGAATAACTTAAAGTTAGCTGTTTGGTCATTTGCTTCTGTCATTAATTAGCAACTGTTCTAGTGCTTAATGGCTTATTCTGATTGATTCTCTGATCTTTATAAGTTGATTTTAGCTTAAAGTAGTGTGTTAATATATCATTGAGCTTTTAGTGAATTTTGGAACTGTAGTGCTTATTCTAGTGCTTATTTCAAACTGCTTATTTGCCCAAATTGCTTATTAGGGTTCAGAAAAGTTCAAATTTCATTTTTTTCAGATTCTTAATATAATTTTAGATTTTTCTGAAAAGTTTCACATTTTTCCTAAATCATTTACTATTTTTAAATCATTTTGATTAGTTTCTTTAGGTTTTAAATTCATAAAAAATAAAAAAAAAATATATATATTTCTTTTTTCTAAAATTTTCTTTCAATATTTAGAATTTAGGAAAATTAATTTTACATTTTTAGGACTTATAATTTAGAATTTCTCCTTTTTAAATACGTTTTTAAATCGTAACGTTCGTTTTCAAGTTTAAATTACGTTTTAGATATCGTGTGCTTAGAATACTTGTACCCTTAGCTTGATAACCCCAAAATATCACTCTTTTCACACCATTCACTTCACAAATTCGACACCATTACGACAACTCGACTTCAACCTTCGTTGGGACTACGACCCGGGGAAATACATTCGTTGTATTTTCTTTGGAATAAAAACGAAAAATCAGCTACCACCTCTCATAAAACAAAGAAACCAAGACTCAACATAAAACCACCCAATGAAATACTTCTCATTGATCTTACACTAGACGATGATGAAGACATTCATACACCTTTACCCTCCACCAATTCAACCTCATCAATTTCTACACCTTTGGCTCCGTCAAAAGCCACTTCAACTAGGCCAACCTCATCATCCTCTTCCACAATTAGGACTACCACACCCTTACTTTCACCTAGTCCTCCTCAACCAGTGGCACTAACATTCACCCTTTCACCAACAACTCCTTTTGAGCTTGGGTCCAACACATCATCATCTTCCGCCTCGCCATCACCACAACCACTAATGGGTCACCCCATTTTCTACCCTCTAGAGCCACATAGCCTAAGTTGTGCATGTTGTCATCATAACCGAAACCTCATCTTCAACCTTAGGGATGAATTGAACTTCATGTTCTCCTACCTTGAACACCTTCTAACACCACCACAAGGACCCATCATACCACCTCCTCCACCAACCAATAGCCCAAACAACTAAACATTTTCATGTTTAGTTTCCAAAAAAAAAAAAAAAAAAGTCTAGGATCCCTTTTGTTATTGAAGCAAATCTTAGGGCCTCTTGTCACTAAAGATTTATATGTGCCTCTTGTAGTTTGTTTTTATTTTTATGTTGTAGTCATACCTCATGTATGACATTTCTTTTTATGAATGGATGGGCTTATTATGTGGTTGTTCTATTTTTTATGTTTTTTGGCTTCTTAGCCATTTTCTTAGTTTATGGTTGGATATTTGTCTTGGTTGCTACATGTTAGATATTGTATGTGTGTCATCTAACTTTGTTTTGTAGAAAGAACCATTGCTCGATTCCTTGGTGTCCTCCAAACGAGGGGGAGTATACATTAAGGGGGAGCCTTAGCAACCTTTTTGCTTCGACAAAAAAATGGAGAAATGGGATATAAACTCATGCTAAAAACTTGTTAAAATTAATTTTTAACTTAAAATGAGTTTATGTTTTGTCATCATCAAAAAAGGGGGAGATTATTGATACAAATAATGTTCTAAAAACGTTATTTATATCTTTCGATAACTTCACGTTTTGATGATAACAAAATGTGAAATCACTTTACGTTAAAATTAACGTAAACAAGTTTTTAGTCGAAATATCCCGTTTCTACGTATATCACTCTAGGTATGAACAAACAAATTTACAACTTGACAAATGATCAAAGAAGTGAATTTGTGTTTCAAACTTCACATTTTTAATATGACAAAAAAAATTTCAAAAATATACCTTACAATTTATTTTTGAATTATAAATAAATGTTTTATTGGAAAAATAAGTTTAAAAATCATAACAGCTATTCCCCCCCCCCCTCTAAAATCAGCTCCAAACTTCCCCAAATAAACTTTCACCACTAAAAACAAAAATTGGAGCGTCCTTGTCTGGCACGGTACCACTAAATTTAGTGGTACCGTGTGGCATTTAGTGGTACCGTGTCTTTATAACCGTCAGATTTCTTCTGCAGCCCTCTTCACAGTTTTTGGGCATCCTTTTTCATACATAATTTTCTGAGTTTAAAACTCTTATCACATATTCTCTTCTTGATCATTTAGTTTAGTTTTCTTTTGTTTAAAAAGTGATCCAATCATCCAACCAAGTGATCACCTTCATTCATCTCCTAGTGCAAAAGAAGAACACAAAGTATCCAAGAAGATACAAAGTGTTGTAGTTATAGTTAGTGCACTTGTAACACTTGTTACATACTTGTTGTATCCTAGCATACATCAAGTGGATTTTCTTTTGTGTAGTTTGTGAGAGTAGATCATTGTGATCTTGTCGAGATCTTGGAGATCTCTTGTAGCTTGTGAGCTTGTGATTTGATCAAGTAGATCAAGGGTAGATCGGGTAAATCGAGTCAAGTGAGAGTAGATCATTGTGATCTTGTTGAGATCTTGGAGATCTCTTTTAGTTTGTGGGTTTGTGTATTGATCAAGTGGATCAAGGGTAGATAGGGTAGATCGAGTCAAGTGTGTTGATTGTGTGAATTATTAAGGATCGTGTGGATCACGGTAGATTAGTACTAGCTAAGATTAGTACTCGATATTTAGCTTAGTGTCGGAAATAAGGATAAGCGACGTTGTACAGTTTTCTCTTCCTGAAGGGAGCTTTGTTGACATAGTGCTTAGAACTCTCGAGTGTGGTACTCGGGGAGTGGAGTAGGGCGAAGAAGTGCTTCGTGACCGAACCACTATAAATCTCTTTGTCCCGGTTTGATCTTTCCATCTCATTTCTTTATATTTATTGTTTATATTAGATAGTATTGTTTAGTGTTCATATTGGTGTTGATTGATTTCACAAAAGCATTGAATCAAAGTTTTTCAAAAGTAAAGTTTTTAAAAACTGGTAAAACTATTCAACCCCCTCCCCCTTCTAGTTTTCCACATTGTGTATGCCTATAGCCCTTTTTCATGACCCGATAAACTCAAACATGTAACACGTACACTACTTCTTCCCCCTAATTGTTGCAATCTATCAGAATAATCATAATCTGTGTACGTTCAAATACTCAATAATATGATCGTTTTTGAAGCATCGTAAATCCGGTTAAGCTCAAAAAATATCTCGTGAGAATCAACTGCCGATTACCTCTCTACTCTTTTTCCCCTCTCAGCTAACTCTTTACCTACCCCATTATCATTCTGTCGGCTCTTTGTAGTGACTACTGATAGAGAAAACCCAATATGACGAACTTGAGACTGAAGTAAAATATCCCAAACTTTTGACTTATACTTGCACTAATGTTTGACTAAGAACCAATACTGAGAATTTCAATAAAGGTAGAATCATATACGCATCCAACCATCCTTAACTATATATGAACTTCTCTTGAATTATCCACAGCTTTTTTTGACACTTGAGCACTACAAGATAACTCCTTTAAAGTGATAGCTCTACATTGTGAGCACTACAACATGACTCCTTACATCAGGTATAACTAGATAAATCAAGTCTTAATCATTCTTGCGGTTAAAGGCTCAAACAAGGATCTCAAACAAGGCTCAAACCACATGGGGTGACCCAGTGGTTTGGATTTGGTCTCCTAAGTGGTTAAAGTCCCTGGAGGTCTCAGGTTCAGACCTTAGGGAGAAAATTAATCCCCATGTGGCCACTGAGGTTCACCTACAATGACTCCGGGCTATCCAAAAGGGTAGTCGCCCTGGGATTAGTCGGCTCGCAATGTCGAGTCGGAACCCAGGTAAAAAAAAAGATCTCAAAGAATCTTGCATCCAACCAACCCCGATACTTTGAAATACTAAGTACACGCACCCATGAAATCCAACTTCAACCTCAAATAAATAATACTCCCTCCTTACCATAATTATTGTCAACTATTGACTTTTGAAGTCTTTATTTTTCAACTTTGACTTTAAATATTTTTATTTGTGTTATATAATTCTTGATGCAAAATATATGAATGGATTGGCTATTAAATGTATTTTCATTGATATAATTTTCATCAAGTATTATATAACACAAATAAAAATATTTAAAGTCAAAGTTGAAAAATAAAGACTTCAAAAGTCAATAGTGGACAATAATTATGGGACAGATGGAGTAATGAATTAACCTCGTAGTCATTTCTTGCGGTTAAATACCCAAAAACTTGCCTTATTTTTCGGTTTAATGAATCTTAATAATGGGTTTTCCCAATCTCGTCAATAATACATAACACCAAAAATTAATCACTTTTTCGTTACGAACCCCAAATATAACCATTAACCACACAAAACCAATTTTGGCATAATTAAACATTAACCAACAATAATATTTGGTTAATATTTCAATTCGTAGACTCAGCCAAAAATATATTTTAACCAATACTCCTTTCTCTCACCTCTAACAAACTTTTCCCTCCAAATTTCCTCCATTAAAAAACCTCTAAAACCTCCAATCGTATTGAATTTTGATCGTAATTTCAAATTCTAAACTGTACAATTAATTCAGCTTTCAATTCTACATCGATTGGTATTTTTTTCCCCAAATTTTATCCAGTTTTCATGTTTTTGAATTTTGGCGCCAAAACTTGATTTCCTAATTGGATCAATTAATCACTTTACTACTACTATCCGATCTGTTTTAAATAATCCTGAACTGGTATAAGTGATAAAATAGTGCTTAAGCATGTCACCTAGGGGCAGAGCCTCCAAACAGAAAATCAAAATACCTAATAGGTATATGGACACTGATTGTGAGCTGATGAAGGCTAAAAGGAATGATTCAAGGATTGAAGGAGCTGAAACAGGGGAAATACTAGGTAATATAGATGAGGAGTTGAATGATGATAGCGTAAGATCAAAGGAAGTTACTGTTAATGGTACTAGGGAGGATGAGGGGTGTTTAGATACAAGTGTTAGTGGTGCAGTTGGGGAGAAGGGATGTTTGGATGCAGTTGACTTTCCTACACTTAATGAATCCGTTAGGAAGAGAGTGGTTAATGTGAATGATACTGCTAATAAACAAAGAGATGGAAGCACTGGAAAGGATCATACTACTTTGACTGCTAATAATATGGCAAAGCTTACTCAGAGCACTGTAAGCAACACTGTTCCATTGAGTAACTGTAATAATGAAGCAACTGAACTTAGGAACATTGATGTTTGCAATACTAATACATGTGATAATAATAGTGCTAACAGTGGGCAAATGACTAATAATAATGTGAATAAAAGCAATATGAGTAAAACTTTTGCTGATGCTACTAAACTTGATATGAAAGAGATTATAAACAAGCTAAGTTTGATTCCTGTTGAGATAGAGGATGGTAGAGAATTAGTTGTATTTGATAAGGACCTTTTGATGGAAGGAAGTAGGAAGTGGATGTTCACCCTTTGTGGCCACTTTGTTTGTTGAAAAATGTCCTATTATGAACTTAAATATAACCTGGGAAGGATGTGGGACAAGTTTGGGTTGAAGGATATTGTGGCTCAAAATGGTTTGTACTTGTTTAAGTTTAGAGAAACTGAGCATATGAATCATGTGCTTGAAAGTGGACCTTGGTTGGTGAATAATAAGCCTCTTATGCTACAAAAAATGGGATCCTAGTATCATTGTTGATAGAAGAGATCCAGAGGTGCTACCTTGCTGGATTAAATTGCATAATGTACCAATGGAGGCTTGGACTGTGAAGGGCATCAGTGCCATTTCTAGTAGCCTATGGAACCCTCTAATCATGGACAAAGTCACATGAAGGCACTGGAAATGCAGGATTTGCAAGAGTTTTGATTAAGATCAAAGCTGACAAGGACTTCAAAGAGAAAATTGAAATCTGCTACAAAGGTGATGATAAAGTGATAAAGGTTTCAAAGTTTGTAAATGCTGGGTACAACTGGAAGCCACCTAGATGAAACCACTATAAGGTATTTGGGCATAATGATAGCAATTGTGGATTGGTGGTAAGTACAGAAAGTGACAAAAACAAATCTACAACTGAGCCTAAAGGGGATAAGACTAAATGTGGAAAACTAGAAGGGGGGTTGAATAGTTTTCCGTCGTGTTTCTTTTATTTTGAAAAGTTTATTTATTTTTAAAAACTTAACTTCAAGTTGTTTGTGAAAACAAATACTTGAACAAAATTATTAAATATATGTGTATCCTTTTTAGATTAGTTATAAAGGTTTTGTTTTTATGAATGGAGTTCTAAATTGATCTTTATGTGAAATCAACTTCTAAGTAATACTAACAATTATATATGCCTATGTGTATGAAAGTAATTACGATATAAATAAGGAAATAAGTAAGAGATGGAAAGATCAAATCGAGACACGAGGGATTTATAGTGGTTAGGCTACAAGGACACCTTCCTTGCCCTACTCCACTCCCCGAGCACCTAGCTCGAGAGTTTTCTTCGCTACTTCAACAAGCTCCCTTACGGCGGAGAAAACCTTACACAACTTTTGCTTACACCGGTTTAACGACACAAAGCTAAATGTCGAGTTCTAATAGTAGCTAGAACCAATCTCACGACTTCAATCACAACTTCTTCACGACTTACTCACAACTTCTTCACGATGGCTTCACGACTTTTTCACGACGGCTTCACAACTTCTTCACAATGGCTTCACGACTTCTTCACGACGGCTTCACAACTTCTTTACGACGGTTTCTCAACTTCTTCACAACTACTCACAAATACTACACACCACAACTACTTCACAACTACAATCTAATTTACAACTATACACTACTTCTTCACTTCCTAGTACTTCTCCTTCGCGTCTCTACTTCTTCACACCTTTGCTAAGCTTCTTACACACCTTGTATTTCTTCACTCCTTAGCTACTTCTATTTCTTCACTATCTTACGGCTTCTTTATGATGGCTACACCACAACTTCTTCACCACTTTACAACACTTCTACACTACTACTTTACAACACCACTACTTATACAACTTTTTCTCTACTTACTACACAAATCTAATCACTTATGTACACACCTTATACACAAATGAATGAATGATTTACAAGGTTTACTAAACAAGCAACTTAGGTACCAAGATGATACTTAAGTTGTAATACTTCTAGTCTTGATTGATAGAAGTATTCTTCTCTTTGCACTTGGATGATTGAAGCTTGAATCACTTGGAAACAAAAGCTTAAGATTGTATGATCAAAGGATTTAGGAAGATATAAGGAGAGAAATAGAACAGAAAGTTTGGGGTGCAAGAGGTGAGGTGAAAGTCCAGGGAAAGTCCAGTATTTATAGGTAAAATCTGACAGCCTAGAGGAGCGGGGCGGTCCCCTTAAATAGGTGGCCGGCCCCCTTAAAATTAAGGGGACCGCCTAGTATAATTAAGGGGGCCGCCCTTCCTGAACGTTGCTCAGATTTGTCTTTTTGTGGGGAAGGTTTTTCTGGAACATTTTTGCCATTTTTGGTTGAAAATTTGAATTCATAAATTTATAATGGATTAAACATTTTTATTTAATACCAAAAATGTTTTTCTAAAAGATATAAAATGTTTGTGACATTTTATAAAAAATCTAGTGATTAAGAAAATGTTCCTTTGATCATACAATGCATTAGGCATTTGTTTATTCATACCTTAAGTGATTAAGTTGTAGAAATGAATATTTCCAACTAAATACTTGTTTACTTAATAAGTTTATGTTTAATGAGTTTACATTTTGTTATCATCAAAACATAGAGATATCAAGAAGTATTAATAATGTTTTTAGGCATTATTTATATCAACAATCTCCCCCTTTTTGATGATTACAAAACTTAAACTCATTAAACCCAAAATTTTATTTTTGGACAAATATTTAGTGAGTTTACATTCACTTCTCCCCCTTTTTGTAGAATCAAAAAGGTTATGCCGACTATATTCAACTAAGAATTTTGTCGGAAACTAGAGCTCCCCCTTGATGTATACTCCCCCTCATTTGAGGGCACCAAGGAATCGATATATGGAATACTTTGCAAGAAAAATATTAGAAGCACAAGCATATATGTATAATAATAATAAGAATAAGAGCAACAAACATAGCAATCAAATATTGAAAACATTAAACAAAAAGATGCATTAATTCAAATTGATTATGTGAAAAACATAATCATTGATACAACATTTATTTTGCATACAATAAGTAGAAAACTCTAATTTGCCAAATAGAGCCATAGGACTTGCTTGCAACATAAAAGACTTGAACTATTTTGTTTGAAAAGGTGTTGGATTGATGGAGGAATGTTTTTGGGTGTATAGATGTTGAAGGTGGTTGAGTGAGGGTGATGATGTTAGATTAATGAGGGTATGTTTTTGGGTGCATGGATGTTGGTGAGTTTGGTGGTGGAGAGTTTGGAGTGGACCATGTTGATTGAGGGTTTTGATGTTGTTCAAGTGATGTTGTTGGATGAGATCTAGTGAGAAGATACTCAATCCAAGTGAAATGCTCATTCAATGCAATGGTTTGTTGTTGGAGAAAGATGCAACAAGGACAATTGTTGACATGTTTCTCAATTTGACTCAAGTTGTGGGATGATGTGGGAGAACTAGATGGAGGTTGATCTAAGTTGATTTGAGCAAGGTGTAGGGCAAGAAGAGCACTAAGCTCATGGGCTTCCTTGAGTTCTTCAATGAACTTCAAGTGTTCGAGGGAAGGAGATGATAGTGGAGTGTGGTTGTTGTTTGGGATGGATGTTTGGACATGCAACATAGGAGTTACATGTGAGTTGGTAGGAGGTGGTGGTGACACTCTTGGAGGTGGAGACATTTGTGAGCTTGGGTAATCATGAGTGGATGAGGATGGAGATATGGAAGAAGAGGATGTTCCAAGAGTGATGAGTGTGTTGGATGGTGCATTGGTTGATTGAGCAAGATGTGGGATGATGTAAGTGAGATTGGGATTATTGTTTTGGGATTGATCATGCTATCCACATGAATCATGTAGGTAAGATGAAGGTGTGTTTTTGGAAGCAAGGGTGGATGATTGGTTATGTTTGTGAAGGGGTTCATGAGATTTAGGTGTTGGTTGGTTTTGAACAACATCATTTGTTGAGTTGGTGTTGTGACAAGTGTCAAGCTTTCTTCTCCAAACGGGTCTTACGGAGATTTTAGCAACTCTTGAAGGTTTGTATCTTGGGTTGTTGGGAGATGACATGTTTGGATGAATAAGCACTAATGATGGATGAATGAGCATTAATGATGGAGAAGGGTATTTATAATGTAAGAATGGTGTGGTTTAGGAAGGTAAATTTTGGAGAGTGATTTAGGACAAAATGTGTTTGTGAATTTTGGGAAGTGTAGGATGAAAAGGGCTGAAAAGTGAAAAAGAAAAAAGTGTTCCCCGACCATCAGATGGCCGGTCCCCTTAATTAAGGGGGCCGCCCATCTGCTGATTCCCAGGTTACCAGAAATGGGTTTTTGGCAGAAATTTGTAGAAAAGGTTGTGTTTTTGGGTTTAGTTTCAAGCAAGTCCAACTCTTTGAGGCAATTTATCATTTAATACTTTATATATGCAAAGCATATTAATTTAAATACATTAAGTATTTATATCTAGCATGCAACCTTCTTAATAAGCAAGCAATATATATATATATATATATATATATATAATATATATATATATATATATATATATATATATATATATATATATATATATATATATATATATATATATATATATATATATAACAGGAGGCGTTACACGTAGATAATGCCACATAAATGCCACCTCAATGCCACATAATCATAAAAATGCCACATAATCATAAACTGTGCCACCTAAGCATTATTTTAGTCAATTAAAATTCAGATTAATTAAAAATTTGACATTGGCAAGAATTGAACCTGGGTCATTTAATCCACATACTAATGCTTCAACCACTAGACCAACCCAGTTTTTCTGATTTACAATACAAACTAAATATGTCATGCTTAAATAATTGATATTGTTAAGCTATATTTAATGAATAGATTATGCATAAAATTATATTGTTATTATTATCCAACCCTAATAAAACTTATAAACATAAACATACGGCTTCTTCATTCAAAACAAAAAAAAACAGTTTTATTCTCATCCAACATTCTAACTATCCCTAATCTATTCGAAGTGATCTTAATAAATATTTGAACTTTGCAGGAACATCTATGTTTATTTTGTTTGCGCCAACTGATCAGCATCTTAATACCTTTTATTTTCAATGATGTATTATGATCAGGGTAAACCCCATGACATCGTTTTTTATTCGGTTTTAACAATTATTATGATTGAATCTTTCATTAACTGATCTTATAATAAACCTTCTTGATGTAGTGGTGTATGAACGTATATCGGTGAGTGGGCTTGATCCTACAAGCCATGCTAGCGTAAGTGATCTTTATTGTCAATCTCGACTCTATTGTCGATTTGTATATTTTTAGTTACCATTTTTTGAATCCTTGAACTTTTATTGTTCAGCTTACATTGAAGGATGCGGATTGCAGGAAGTGGATGCTCTGTTTCAGATAAGTGTAAACCTTTTCCGGTTTCGATTATAATATGAGGTACCCATTTTGTATCTGAATATATGTCTGTTTTGAAAAATGTTGTTATATCAGTCCCTCTTCCGGATCTCAGAGATGCACCACATGTAACGCAGATCCATGGGGAATGGAGGTGAAGTTGTAGCTTTTTGAATTATATTATGTTTGTTTTGTCTATAAGGGTTGCGAACAGTAGAATCAATTAATTTTATAAATTTAACACTACAGATCTCGAAATCAGTAGTTATTCTCGTGGCCAGATTTGGTTGGCAGCGAGGTCTTGAAAGGTTTGATCCGGTGGTATGACAAGATACACCGGCGACTTAAACAAGTGAATTCAAAAAAAAAATAACGGGTCTACTTTTTCCAAAGATTTTTAGCAAGTTTGTTAGTGGTATTTTTATTGTAATTTGATACGAGACAAGTACGTAGTTTCTGGGATGTTTGCGATTGCCAGTATAAACTGCTTATATCATATCAGTAATAGTGAGTGATAATGTGTTGTATTGAATAAACAGCTTGGAGTTGCGTATTCCCTAACCTGCTTATTACTATACGCAATAAGCAGATAAGTATCTCTAATAAGTAAGAAGCAATCACTAAGCGTAGATTTTATGAAGTCCTCGATTTCAAAAGTTTAACAAGCAATCACTAGAGTAGATATCATGAAGTCCTCGACTTCAAAAGTTTTAACAGCCATATAATTTAAACCTTAAGATTGTATGATTTGTGGCGATATCAAAACTACACAAATTAGTCAACCCTTTTTTTCTTGAAGTTAACCAAGAAACTACTAGATTTAAACCTTTAATTTCAAGCCGTCAGACAATATCAACATCTCCTTTTTTTTTATCAAATTCCCCTGCTTTTCTCTTTGCTTTTCCTTCACAAGAGATCAAAGTCACTGCAGGACAGCGGCTGGATTTGAATCTTGAGAGGGGTAATTCGACGGCTCTGTTCTTATTTTTTGTAAGAAATTATGTTTATAGTGTGTATAGCAGTTCAATCATTCAATTTATATGCATTTATGTTTTGACATTATTAGGTTTATAATACTGTTTGATATTTGGCAATACTAAATGAATGCAAGCGTATTCGAGATGAGCTATCAAATCAGAATCAAGAAACTAGCAACCTCACAAACACGCTTGATCGAGTGAGTATACCTCAGTTTTATTTATCAACTTATCCAGATCGTAACTCTAAGCTTTTAAAATTATATTTGAAAATAGGAAATCCACACGTTAAGGGCTGAGCTGGAAGCAGCAAAATACGATGTGATCAAGTACTGTATAGGTACTCTTGCCTCAATATATGTTGTTAGGTATTCCAGACTGCTAACAAAATGGCAGCGTGTTTGTAAGTTTTAGAAGTGGCAAACTGAGTGGGTTGGTTGACGGATCAAAACAGCTAATTTTAAAAAAAGGTCAAAGCTCAAACCATGCTGAGTTGACCTGCTAACATATGTTTTCCCTATTATAAATAGTTAATGTATAATCATGATTGAAAACTGTAATTGTTTTAAGGTAGTAGGGAGTAGTCTATTTGTTTGAATAGTAAGTTTAAACAGTTTAGTAAACCAAGTATTACAATTCGGCTCACTGCGACCCACTCAACTGCTTTGGCATGTTTCATAATGAACCAAGTTTATAAGTTTAGTTATTTGATCTGTTACGTATAAATTATAATTCAACTATGTCTGAATTAATTTCATGATTAGTGCTTCTTATATTTACATGTTCATATTTGTGAATTTTAGAATGATGTGAGTGAGAGAAAACTGTCTGCAGTAAATGCCGTGATCAAGTGCATCGAAGATCATAAGCTTGAAGATTAGTACCCATTGGCCCCACTTCAAAAACGGATACTTCATCTTGAGAAAGCGATGGCAGACAAAAAGCGAGCCACAGAAGTGTATTAAAGAACGGATACTTCAGTTCGAGATTAGTACATAATTTGAACTAGAGGTGAATATTTTGACCAATATATGGATTGGATAATTTTTGTTATAACGAATGGGTTCAATGGGCTATACAAGTTAAAATTTTGCCACATTGTCTCAGCTGCTTTATATAATAGCATTATACAAGTTAGCTTGATTTTATAATTTTCAGGTATGTCTACCTCCTGCTTACGGCAAAAGTGGACTCATAATAGCCGATAACCAATGAGACAACCTAATAGCCGATAACAAGGGTCATGGAGCTATGAAAGATGACCCTGATGCATATACAGTGGTGATATGATTATGGTCCTAGAAGTTGAGCAGTTGGGCAAAGAAAAGAGAGATGATTATGGCCCTAGCAGTTGAGCAGGCTAAACAAGAGGCTATGAAAGATGACCCTGATGCATACACAGTGGTGATCGGTGGCGGTGCTTCAGTTCTTGATGGTCACGATGATGATGATGCAAATGTGAAAGACGTGCATACATAAATTCTCATTTTCATCACTTGGGAAAGAGTTGTTGAAGGCTGCATCAGTCAAGATTTCTCATGGAGAGGTACGGTTTAGTGGGACCAACGGGATAGGAAAATCAACATTGAAAAAGCTATTAACGTGGAGGGAGATTCTCATGAAGTTTTTGTTGTTGTTGCCTCACGCTCGTCCCGGACAATCATAGACGTTGGCTAAATGATTTTTGTGTGGCATGCTGTTTATTGCTTTCCTGATATATAAGAGCGGTATTACTTTATTCTAAATTAAATGTTAAGTTCGAGTTGAACAACAAAACTTTTTTTCCTGTGCAAGTGTAATGTTTGACTTTTATTTAGTAATGGCTTTGCCTTGATGCAACCGGGAGTAGTTTAGGTTTTCGTTGATGAGTTTATGTCAATATAGCTATGTACATACTTCATAGATTGTCTTAGTATATCTAACTTGACAACTCTTAGTTGGCTATGGTGATTCTGACACCCGGTTGCGACCGCTATTTGCGGCCACTAAACCAATAAAAATACTTGATGTACGAAATTGTTTTGTGTTCTTTGAAGCTGCAGAAGACAATTGCACCTTCTTTGTGTCTAAAATTATCGGTTTTACATATCCCGCATGTTCTAAATAGGGAATGGAAAATGTCTCAGGTAGCGTGTATCTTGGTGTTGTTTTGGAAAGGCGAGAAGATTTCGGAATGGCCTTGGTTTATTTTCTAATCCGGTGTACCACATTAGGTACTTCTTAGTTTATTGTCGAGTCAACTGGATAAAATTTCCAGTGCTAAACTGTCTGAATCATGCATATTAACATTTACAAGTTCTTTTTCGGGGCACATTAGTGTTTAGTTATTTGAATTACCATCGCATTATTTTTTTAGTAATGTTAACGTGGTGAATTCTTGCTAGATGTAGATTACAGAGGTGATTTGAGCAAAAAAATGTTTAACGTGTTATTCCGGAGTTGCCAAAACAAAGAATGCAGTGATTCTCTTTCATAATGAGATGAGTTTCGGCTTATGCAATAGTGTGTCTCTCGTTGAAGAATGAGTATGGATGATGTTGATCGTGCAATTTATACCAAAAACTATTGTTTATTGAAATAAGTCTTTGGCTGCATCTCAAATTTATATTGTGCGCTATAAAGATGCTCATAAGATATTGAAATACCATTCTGCTTGAATTAGATAGGAACTAGGAGATGAATCCAAAAACGATGCATGCTTTTTCATGTGTGTGGGAAAAAGAGACACGGACGTGCTACTTGAGACGATACACTTATATACTCGGTGAGCAAAATTTTGTTTTTCTACTAGACTGGCCATACTAGGAGAAATCGATGTTAAATAGGTTGACTTTGTAGCCGATGTAAGATATGCTTTGGACTAGCGATATTCATCTTGATATTTTTCAGAACCGTTATGTGTTGGAGTTATATAGGAAGCTGTAACTATGTAACTGTGAGATGAATTGGTTTCGAATTGTCAAATTATATTTACATTAAATATGTGTGAATTGTTGCATCATTTTCACGTCTGTCTACAACATGTGCTATCGTATATAAACTCATCGCCACAAATCGCGGATTGAGATACTTATTTACACGGTTCTTTCAATTCGTAGTATGCGTTTGTAATGATTCATTAGGTGTTAAAACTGTTGGATACAGATTATCAACATTTATTATATTTACCAACAATTTACACTTCCAAAAACCTGATTGTGATAACCATGTCGCATAAATTGTTGGAGTAACATACCTCAACCTCTTACTTATGAAATGTGCGTTAATAAGTAGCCTGTCTATCTTCCCCATTCACTTTCAACGTAAAAACATCCCTTTGCACAACCTCAATAAATTCACCAGGAATCAACTACAAAAATATTGGAATACGCATATACATATATCAGTTTTACTATTAACAAATACTAAAAGTCTAAAGATTATATTCGAAATAAAATAAACCTCCTAAAAGTAGCTACACTTACCGGAGATTCCATTGCATCATTGCCAACAAATCCTAACCATCTGGATGAACCCAATTCTAAGTTAAAATTCCAGTAACCACCGCTTTCAACACCTTCACCGTTGTAGCCTGTCACATAGAATGTATCGGCACTTTCTTTAATGAGATGGAGGTAGGTAATGTCTTCATACCCACTTTTCTCAATAAACGTCCTCCATTCATCACTATAAAGCTGCCACTGTTCACAGGGCAGCCAATCCATCCCGACCTTAAATTTCAAACGCTTATTGTTGATCAAATATAACTAGTTCTGACCATTATAATACAGATCATGAAACCACACAGGCAGGGTCTACATAAGAATTTAAAATAAATTATAAACATGAATAAAGAAAAACAATAAAAACAACACAAAAAAAAAAAAAAAAAAAAAAAAAAAAAAAAAAAAAAAAAAAAAAAAAAAAAAACAAGACAAGTATATAAGCATTAAACTTAAATTAATACATACATGTCTTTTCATGTAAAAATAATAATCAACCTTAATTATAAAATGTGAGGCTATCTTCCTGACAAAGCAACAAACAGCTCTATTGAATTAACAAATTATATAAAACACATATTCTTAATCCAACAATGTCAAAAGATAAGTGAAATCAAAAAAATTACATGTCACCTTATAAATACCAATTTATATGAAAGCCATCCAGCATACACCAAATATATGTATTTCACCATCTAACTTGAACATCAAAATTATGTAAAATACCTCACTAACATGACTTATGCTTGACTGCCCAAGACAAAATTAAAACACTTCACAAGTTTCCAAACTACGCCTAACACCAATCATCCATATCAAAAATCAACAAACTTTAATATAAAACAACTATCATCTGCCTTTAATACTCAAAACCAACAAACTTATAACTCCTTAACCCAACAATTAACCACAATTATCAATCACCTATTTTAAAATATAAGTTGCAACATCTTCAATATTATATACAACAACCAAACAATTGCCAATAAACTATAATACTATCATCAATAAAATAATAACTACTCACATGAGTCTCAAAGAGCTGATTAAACTATTTGGGGTTTTATTTTGTAATCAATATAACAATCATCCAATACCAAAATCAAATAACCAAACATAATATTGAACTAACTCAGTATTACCACAAGGTTTAAAATAGTATATACCAAATAAAACTACGATATCTAACCGCATTACAATAAAACATAATTAAATGACGTTATGTAATCTGATTAAAATTTTTTGGGGTTTTCTTCTGTAAACAAACAAACAACCATGCAACCTCACAATCATATTGTTAAACATATAATATTATCATAATCAAGTCCTGATCAACCAAACACTTAACAAAACCAGCTTCATACAGTGTATGAACAACCAAGTACAAAGCAAACAAAAAATTATAAAAAACAAATACAGTTATACTAAAATAGCATTCATATTCGCCTTATAAATTAACAAAAAAATAGGAAAAAAAAAACGGATTCAAACCTTGACTGGCGTTTAAAAAGATCAAGAGCAGAAAGGAAAGGTAATATGTTAATTATTTTGATCGGAAATGAAAACATAAATGAGACAAGTAGACATTTAAGTTTTACAATTAAATAAATCTATACTACATAGTAATGATTACCTACAATCAAAATACAAGACTATAGATAATTAATAAACATATATTGTAAATGTATATCATATGTAGTAGACAACAATGTAAACTAAATACTGCATCAAAAAATACGGTTACGTAAATGCATGCAACATATGCATTCGGAAATGTTATATAAAAAGCCAAACAAAACTCCGATCGTTTCAAACCATTCCTTTTGGCCGGAATATACAAACAAATTATACAACTAGACATTTAAGTAAAATCTATACACTCTAATATGTACATTAATGAATACCTATTTTAAACATACAACACATAAAAAAATTAATTACCATGTATTTTTAATGTATAAAATCTATATTATACACCAACTCATACTAAATAGAACATAAATAACAATAGCATAACCCTATTTACGTAAATTACAAGTCATGCCTATTTAGGTGGCAACGTTATAAATACTATAATCGCGGGATACTTAAGCGCAATATCAACATTTCGTGAGTTTTAAGTATAATAATTCTTTTAACGATAACAATTTGAAAGTAGTATGTTTAATTAACAGAAGTTTTTTTTATTTGTTTGGATTGCAGAAGTTTGGGGTTCTCGATTTATTGCTCGAGACATCACATTTCGGAACACAGTTGGAGCAGACTTAGAACAAGCAGTGGCGTTTCTTTCCGGCTCTGACAAATCAACTTTTTACCATTGCAGCTTTGAGGGCTACCAAGACACACTTTTTACCCCTATGCATAAACAATTTTTCAAAGAATGCCAACTCTATGGAACTTTCGATTTTATATCTGGTAACTCTCTTGCAGTTTTTCAAGATTGTGAAATCTTTTTTAGAATACTTAGGGCCCACGGAGGATTAGTGGCAACGGCTCAAAGACGATAGTATGATGACGAAGCTAATGGATATTCGTTCCAAGGGTGTAAAATAATGGCTGGAGAAGATCGTAAGCCCATTATTGATCAATAACCTAAAGCCTACTTAGGAAGACCATGGAATACATATGCTGTAACCGTGTTTATGCAATCTTTTCTTGATGACCTGGTGGATCCAGAAGGGTGGCTTGATTATGATGGTAACAATGCAACTGCTTATTATGGTGAGTACAAGAATTATGGACCGGGTTCGTCTACTGATCATAGAGTGACTTGGCCCAGTTACCATGTAATAAAAGATGTAGAGACCACAAAGAGATACACTGTTGAGAATTTCGGGCTTCCTAATACCGGTGTGCCTTTTACACCTGGTTGTATAATCTCTAAAAGGAGGTAAAAAGAGGAATGAACGTAAAAGGAGATAAATTTGCAGAACCTGGAGTGTCACTTCTTATGCAGTAAATGCACCAACGAATAAGTGGGTTGATGGAAACATGAAATCAGAAGTGGACGAGTAAGAAAGAGGAAGTTGAAGGAACGATGGTTACTTGACTTATTTCCGAGCGTCATATGTTTCACTTTCATTAAAGGTATCTTCGTTGTCTACATCTTAGAATGTTATGTTAAACGAATAGTAGAGTTATATATTTATTGTGGTATTTCTAATATGCAGTTGGGAGCATAATTTGTGGGAACACTTATATTAATATTTTCAACAATAGCAGGATCCATAGTGAACCAAATATTCAAATTTTGAGACTTTGATTGGAAATGTAGCATGTGCAGGAAGTTCTATTTGAACACTCAAAACTGCTTATTTGCTTTGGAAGTAAGTAGAAAAACTTGTAAGCACTTAAATGAGTTGATAAAGATGCTGAATTATGGTAATTTGTAGGAGATCCTCACGAGTAATTTTTTTTTACATTTTATTGAAAATTGAATATCATACGTCATTAAGGGTTGCAAGTTATGGTTTGCATTCTTAAACAAACAGTTGAAAATATTAACGACGAAATATGTTGGAAGGTGAAGGGATGCCGATGTATATGAGGAGCATCAATGGTGACATGTATGTTACATCTGAAGTTGTTTTTCCTACCCCAGTACTAACACAAGATCATATGACAAAACTCAAAGAAATTCTTAGTCAGTTTACATGTATAAATTGGAAGGTTTCATGCTTTTTTCTATAACAGTTTCTTATAGGCTGCAATAGGTTTTCGAATGGGTATGCCAGAAACTTAATAGATAAATATGTCTAGAATACATGCTTAGAAATTGCTTTTAACTTTGTTGTTTCAGACCCAAAATTGTAGCAGCGTCTATGATTTATTTTATTAATAATTTATAAAAGGATAGTCGGACGTTGATTACGATTTCTTATATTGCTAATGTGTCAACTTTCATAAATTAGTCTTAAAAGGAAACAATTCAAATCGGTCAAAATGGATTAAACAAACCACACACTGCTTTCATTAAAACCAATACTCTCATATTATTGTGTTAATGTTATAGACTTATAGTTAATATGATCTTATTACATACATCATTCATTTTCAAAGTTCAACAAAAGTGCAACAAAGTGTTTGTAGTACTGTTTGAACACGTTCGAAAAGTTATCTGTTCTGGCCTGTTATCCAGTCTAATTATTTTGCCACATCTATCTGTTACATAGATGCATCATTATATGGTATGATACTTTTATTTAATTTGAAATCTGCTTATTTTTTGTTAACTTATTTTTATCAACGATATTCATAAGTCATGCCGCCCATCGGGCGGGCTTTGCAACTATGCAACGATAATTATAAGTCATGCTCGCCCATCAACGTCACCTTCTCTAAAAAAATTTAAACGTAAACTAATACCATAACAAAATTAAATGAAATGGACATCAATAAAAATAATTTTCCATTAACTGACACAATCAAAATTATAAGCTTTATAATATTAACCATTCGAAAAGCTGATGAGCAATTAATCATGATGTGTTTGGACGATACAATGAGCCGATAAGCACCTAAATAAACTTTGATTCGTAATGGATCAAGTGTTCTTCGGTTGACATATCTAAGTGCACAGGTAATTCCCTTCCTTTCTTCTGGTGTTCTCATTAATTTGATAGCAATATGGGTACAACCCTTTCTTTCACCATGTACATTTTTCAATCATTTTTTACCACCCTTCTTTCGCTATAGTAAAATATGCCAACGATAACTATAAGACATGCCCGCCCGAGGCGGGCTTATATGCCCGGGAGGGCTTATAAGTCATGCCCGCCCATCGGGTGGGCTTTGACATCTAGTATATATATATATATATATATATATATATATATATATATATATATATATAATATATATATATATATATATATATAAGTCATGCCCGCCCATCGGGTTATATATATATATATATATATATATATATGCAAGAAGAATCTATATATAACACCAAGTAACACATAATATCATTTTTAGGAGATAAGCTAGTTAATTAATCCTAATGAGTGTCTATATGCTAAGGATTGAGAAGTTGTGATAGCATGGACTTTTAGACTTATACCAATTAAGATCTTAATGGGTAAACAATGGTTTTTCAGATTTGATTTAGTTCTCTTATAAATGTCATATACATAAATATAGATGACAAATATGAGATCACCATGCATGATTTAAATAAGTGTTTTTGGCATTATTCAACAATGTTTGAAAGTAGGTTTTTGTGTGGGTGTGAAAAGAAATTTTAATGAAATAGATTTGGTTTTATTTCAAAATGTTTTTATGAGGAAAGAAAACATATTTTTCCAATCTTTGACTTTGATAAACACGTAACTATGGACAAAAGTTTGGAAGAAAGGTGGGATGTTAAATACAAAGGTGTCATAATCTTTTGAAAATCATTTTTCCAAAATGTGAAGTTTTTTTTTGCATATTTAAGAACAAGTACCATTAATTATGGGTTTAAAAAAAATGGTTAAAAAAAAAGATCTCATGCTCATGGAAATTGGTTAAGGCTATTGACACAAGCTACCCCTTTCTACATATCCTGTGATCATACAAAAGTGATGACTAAATTCTATTTGATGCGAGAGTGGGATATATGCTAATATGGCTCCGCACATTATCTAACTTAATGCCATAGTCTACAAGAGTTTACTTCATCCATGGGTTATATTGTGATATATCTAATCCTACTTTCATGTTGACAATTAATCCACTTTACATGCTTTATCTAAATAAGTTCTCTACAAGTGGACATGGAAGATTTCCATATTCAATTTGCGAACGCACAATGAGTTTGACAGTGAATACTTCATTTAATGCTCAGGAGGCTAACTAAAGGGTTTCTAATTAAATCGTAACTAACAGTGTAAAGGCAAGGCAACCTATCAAACTAAGCATATCCTAAAGCAATTATTAACACAACTATATGTATGAAGTAACTGTTCATGAAATTTTAAAAAGAGAACGTACCTTATGTCCAGCTTTTCTTCATAATATCCAAGATGGTAAATGAGGTAGTGAATGATAGATGAGTCTTCAAGATAACCAGAGTATGAAAGTATATCATAGCAATCTTCTAACGCCTTATTTGACCAAAGCGGCTCGACCCGAACATGTCTTGTACTAGACTCATTTGATGTCTTAGCTTTGATGTATGTGACGTCTTTTTGTTGAGACTTTCACCTCTTTATTCCAACCACATCATGCTTTTACAACAAGTACTTGTTTAAAAGATACTTTGTAGATTACTCAAAGTTTAGAATTAGGTAGTGGAGATATCTTCATTAATTCTTCAATCGCCGCACCATAAATTTTCCACTACGCCATTAGTTATTTCTTGAGATGGATTATCATGTGAAATATTAAGTGTGGTTCAGGATTTGATGATTCATTAGTCTTCACGCGCGTGTTTTGAATGTGAGTAGGTTAACGCAAGATTGAGTTTCATTCCTTTGTGCGTTCATCACCTAATCAAGTAAAACAGCTTGGTACCCAGATTCTCATGGGTCCGAGATGGTTAGTTGAAGACATCCATTGCATTTGTATGCACATGGTGAGGATGTCGCCAAGAAGTACAAGAATTCCTTAATAGTTTGTTTTGATGCACAAATAATGGATTTCTTGACTTATATTAATTGTAATCATAGTAAATAGCCTTATATCTAAATTTCTCTACTAGGGTTTACAATTTTAATTTGTTTTGATTTACTTGTTGATGAGTTATCCAAACTAAATCCTAAACTGGTTTTATCTTTGAATGACTTTTGACAACTTAGTAGATATTTAAGAGATTTGAAACTTTCTTCAAATTTAGCTAATATTTTTGCTCTTTCATTTAATCTTTTAATTTCATGCTTATATTCTTGACATGTTTTGCATTCTAGATCAATTTCAATATTACTTTCAAGTCTAGACATTTTATCTTCTAAAATTATTTCTTTTTCAAAATTGCTTTCAAAAGTTTTTGATGGTTCATTTTTGGAAATGGTTTTTAGATCTATGTTGCAAAAATGTTTAAGCTCATTTTCTAATTTTGAAAATTCTAAAATGAATTGATCATAGCAAAAATGTTCGGTTTCGGATTGTACCTTATTTGGAGTTTTATCTAATTTGGATTCTTCACATACCAGATAGTAATCTTCTTCTTCGTCTGTGTCACTCCATGATTTTGAATTTAGTTTACTTTGGAGTTGATCCATGTGGTCTTCGTCATTAATACCTTCATTAAAGACATTTGAACTAGTAGTACATGTATCTATTTTATCTAAATGATTATCTATCAAATTTTCTAGGACAACTAATTCATGTACAAGATCAAATTCCTCATCTTTGGCTTGACATTCTTCTTGATGAAAGTTTAAGAGATTTTTCCAAATATCATTAGCCGTTTGACAGAAGAATATTCTTTCATATTCAACTCTCGGCAAGGCTTTATAAATGATTATTTTAGCTTTATTATTTTTGTCATTCTTTGTTTTGAAACAATCATTTTGACTTTCAAACTCCGTTTTTGCTTGACTTTCAAAATCCGTTTTTGTTTGACTTTCAAAAACCATTTTTGTTGGTTGAAAATCACCAATCGAAATGACATGCCAAAGATCTAGATCAATTGATTTCACATAATTTTCAAATTTATTTTTCCATTCAAGAAAAGTATAGTTTTCAAATAGCGGTGGTTTTTGCATAAATTCCCCTTCTAAATATTTTTTGAATTCCATAGATCGATTCAAGTTTTAAAATACAGTATATTTTAAAAATCTTGTTTGACGTGGCTCTTGATACCAATTGTGGAAAACTAGAAGGGGGGTTGAATAGTTTTCCGTCGTGTTTCTTTTATTTTGAAAACTTTATTTATTTTTAAAAACTTAACTTCACGTTGTTTGTGAAAACAAATACTTGAACAAAATTATTAATTATATGTGTATCCTTTTTAGATTAGTTATAAAGGTTTTGTTTTTATGAATGGAGTTCTAAATTGATCTTTATGTGAAATCAACTTCTAAGTAATACTAACAATTATATATGCCTATGTGTATGAAAGTAATTACGATATAAATAAGGAAATAAGTAAGAGATGGAAAGATCAAACCGAGACACGAGGGATTTATAGTGGTTCGGCTACAAGGACACCTTCCTTGCCTTACTCCACTCCCCGAGCACCTAGCTCGAGAGTTTTCTTCACTACTTCAACAAGCTCCCTTATGGCGGAGAAAACCTTACACAACTTTTGCTTACACCGGTTTAATGACACAAAGCTAAATGTCGAGTTCTAATAGTAGCTAGAACCAATCTCACGACTTCAATCACAACTTCTTCACGACTTACTCACAACTTCTTCACGATGGCTTCACGACTTCTTCACAATGGCTTCACGACTTCTTCACGACGGCTTCACAACTTCTTTACGACGGTTTCTCAACTTCTTCACAACTACTCACAAATACTACACACCACAACTACTTCACAACTACAATCTAATTTACAACTATACACTACTTCTTCACTTCCTAGTACTTCTCCTTCGCGTCTCTACTTCTTCACACCTTTGCTAAGCTTCTTACACACCTTGTATTTCTTCACTCCTTAGCTACTTCCATTTCTTCACTATCTTACGGCTTCTTTATGATGGCTACACCACTTCTTCACACCACAACTTCTTCACCACTTTACAACACTTCTACACTACTACTTTACAACACCACTACTTATACAACTTTTTCTCTACTTACTACACAAATCTAATCACTTATGTACACACCTAATATACACACCTTATACACAAATGAATGAATGATTTACAAGGTTTACTAAACAAGCAACTTAGGTACCAAGATGATACTTAAGTTGTAATACTTCTAGTCTTGATTGATAGAAGTATTCTTCTCTTTACACTTGGATGATTGAAGCTTGAATCTCTTGGAAACAAAAGCTTAAGATTGTATGATCAAAGGATTTAGGAAGATATAAGGAGAGAAATAGAACAGAAAGTTTGGGGTGCAAGAGGTGAGGTGAAAGTCCAGGGAAAGTCCAGTATTTATAGGCAAAATCTGACAGCCTAGAGGAGCGGGGCGGTCCCCTTAAATAGGTAGCCGGCCCCCTTAAAATTAAGGGGACCGCCTAGTATAATTAAGGGGGCCGCCCTTCCTGAACGTTGCTCAGATTTGTCTTTTTGTGGGGAAGGTTTTTTTGGAACATTTTTGCCATTTTTGGTTGAAAATTTGAATTCATAAATTTATAATGGATTAAACCTTTTTATTTAATACCAAAAATGTTTTTCTAAAAGATATAAAATATTTGTGACATTTTATAAAAAATCTAGTGATTAAGAAAATGTTCCTTTGATCATACAATGCATTAGGCATTTGTTTATTCATACCTTAAGTGATTAAGTTGTAGAAATGAATATTTTCAACTAAATACTTGTTTACTTAATAAGTTTATGTTTAATGAGTTTACATTTTGTGATCATCAAAACATAGAGATATCAAGAAGTATTAATAATGTTTTTAGGCATTATTTATATCAACACTAAAGCTGATAGGGTAAGTGATGGATTTAATGTGGTGAAGCAGGGTAACAAAAGAGCTAACACTAGAGATGGTAAAGGTAGATCTAAAGGGAACACTGAGCAAAATAAGGAGAACAAAGTTGATGTTGGGAGTAAGAGTCATGCTAGCCCAAAGAGCTCATGGAGAGTTGATAATACTACAATTGAGGAACTGAGAAGGAATGCCAATAAGTATGTTGTTCTGGAAGAAATTGTTGAAAATGAGTTTATGGGCAAAATTGGAAAGCAAGTGTGGATAAATTTTTGAAAAATCAAAGACAACCTTCTATGATATGCATGAGTACTTTAAAGACCAATGGATGGCATTGTGGGAGAAGGATTGCCCTGATGAAGAAGATGTTTTTGATGAAGATAGTGGAATAGCCAAAAGCATGACTGTGAATGAATTGAATGGAATTATAGTTGACATCCTGAATAAAGGATCATCCCAAAACAGCTTATCATGTCAACAATGAATACTGAATTGAAGATGGCTGCTTGGAATGTCAGGGGAATGTGTAAAAAAGAAATGCAAAAGGATGTGAAGAAGTTCATTAGAAATGAAGGTTTACATATCTGTGCTGTTCTAGAAACTCATGTGAAAGAGAAACAGACTGGAAAGGTGTGTGAATTTTTTTTTGGGAACTGGAATTGGTGTTCAAACTTGAGAGAAAGTGATAGAGGTTGCAGAATCATTGTGGGCTGGAATGAGGAGCACGTTAACATTATTCAGTTTCATTCTAGCAAACAAGCAATATTATGTGTGATTGACATAAAAGATAGCAAAAACAAGTTTTTCTGATGTTTTGTGTATGCAGCCAATACAAGAAAGGAAAGAAAAGAGCTATGGAAGACCTTGGCAAGTTACAAAAGCTTTATTAATGATAGTCCTTGGGTCCTTATGGGTGACTGGAATGTGAGCCTTAATGTTGATGATCATTCAGAAGGAGGATCCTGTAAAACCAGTGATATGATTGATTTCCAGGAATGCTTGGATAACATTGAAGTTGAAGACCTCAATTGCACAGGAATACATTTCATTTAGGTCCAAAGCAGAGTAAATCCAAGCAGTGGAATACTTAAAAAGATTGACAGAGTTCTTGGAAATGTGGAATTTATGAGCAAGTTCATCAACTCTCATGTTATTTTCCTCCCTCACCTCACCTCTGATCACAGTCCTTTTGTACTTATCATTCCACAAGTGATGAGAAAGAAGTACAAGGCATTTAGATTCTCTAACTTTATCACTGATAAACCTGAAATTCTATGTGTTGTGCAAAAAGAGTGGGATGTACCAATTGAAGGATGTTGCATGTATAGACTTGTGAAGAAACTTAAAGCTCTAAAGTTCCAAATGAAGACTCTCAGCTGGAAATTTGGCAACCTCCATGAAAAAACTATTGAATGGAGGGAAAAGCTCAAAGTTATTAAGATAAAGGTGGATAAAGACCCTCATAATGCTGCCCTTAAACAAGAGGAAGTCATAATTCTCAAGGAATATAACACTGCTATCAAGGATGACAAAAAGCTGCTATTCCAAAAAGCTAAAATAGAGTGGTTGTGTGATGGGGACAAGAACATAAAGTTTTTTCATGCTATATTGAAAGGCAGAGCTCATAAAAGCAGAATTAAAGTTGTCAATAATGAAAATGGGGAAAGGTTTGAAGGAGATCAAGTATCTGAGCAATTTTTCAACCATTTCCAAAACTTCCTTGGTGTTGCAGTCCCAGTGCAGCACAACAACCTGGAAAATTTCAATCCTAGAGTTGTTTCTATTATAGATGCTGAGAACATGACTAGAGAAGTAAAAGATGAAGAAATCAAGGAAGCACTGTTTGATATAAATGACAATAAAGCCCCTGGACCAGATGGCTATACTGCAAGATTTTATAAGAAAGCATGGTCTGTTGTTGGGAGGGATGTTTGTGATGCAGTTAAAGAATTTTTAAGGACTGGGAAATTGTTAGGAGAAGTAAATGCCACTCTTATCACACTTGTGCCTAAATGCAAAACACCAATGAAGGTCTCTGATTACAGACCAATTTCCTGCTGCAATGTCCTATATAAGATCATCAGTAAAATCCTTACCAATAGGATCAAGAATGATTTATGCAAACTGGTCAATCCATGTCAGAGTGCTTTCATTCCAGGTAGGCAAATCACATATAATATCCTCTTTACCCAAAGAGCTTCTCAAAGGGTATAACTGGAAGAGTGGTGCAAGGAGAGTTGCTTTGAAGATTGACATCCAAAAAGCTAATGATACTGTCAATTGGGACTTTTTGGAAGGTATTCTACAAGCATTTAAATTTCCTGATCTAATGGTTAAATGGATTATGGTCTGCATCAGGTCTACTGCCTTTACTATCAATGTTAATAATGAAAGGGTTGGATATTTTAAAGGAGGTAGAGGCCTTAGATAGGGAGATCCAATTTCTCCTTACATATTCACCCTTGTTATGGAAGTTTTTAGTCTGGTGTTGCATAAGCAAATCAATGAGGACAGCAATTTCAAATACCATTGGGGTTGTAAAGATCTTCAAATATCACACTTGTGCTTTGCTGATGACTTACTTGTTCTTTTCCATAGGGATCTTAACTCAGTGATGGTGGTGAAAATTGCTTTAAATAAGTTCAGCACAATGTCTGGGCCGCATCCTAATATAGGGAAGAGTACAATATTCTTTGGAAATGTTCAGGAGCAAGTCAAGCAAAGTATCTTAGACATCCTTCCATTCAAAATAGGAGCATTGCCTGTCTCATACCTAGGTGTGCCTCTTATCACCAAGCAGATCAACTTTACTGATTGTAAAAGTCTAATTGATAAGGTGAAGGCTAAGGTGAGTAACTAGAGAAATAAAATGCTATCTTATGCTGGTAGATTACAATTAATTGCATCTATCATATCCTCCATGCAAGTGTATTGGGCTTCATTCTTCATTCTTCCAAAGTAAGTGATAAATGATATCAACAAAGTTCTCAAAGGTTTTTTGTGGTGTCAAGGTGAACTGACTAGAGGTAAGGCCAAAATTGCTTGGAAGAATGCTTATAAGCCTAAAAATGAAGAAGGCCTTGGGATTAAAAAACTTGGGATGTGGAATGAGACCCTTATGTCAAAACACATGTGGAATGTTGCTAGTAAAAAGGAATCATTATGGGTCAAGTGGATCAATGTGGTAAAATTAAAAGGTTCTAGTGTGTGGACTGTTGACCATGATAAGAGCTCAAGTTATGGATGGAAACAGATACTAAACCTCAGAGACAAAATGAGAAATCACATTGTCTCCAAAATTGGCAATGGGACAAGTATATTCATGTGGCATGATAGATGGTGGGGACCAGATCCTCTAAGCAATTATATACCAATGGATGCAGTGGTACAAGCTGGTTTTGACTATAATATGAAGCTTAAAGATATGGTATATGATGGGCAATGGAACTGGCCTACTGAATGGACTAACAGCTATCCTATTATGCAAACAGTACCCATACCAAACCTACATGAAGGATCTAATGACAGGTACTTGTGGTGCTCTAATGATGGAAGATGTGTTAAGTACTCAACTAACAAGACTTGGAAGGATTGGAGGCCTAATGGTAACAAAGTTGAATGGTGTGATCTCATATGGTTCTCTAATTATACACCTAAGCACTCTTTCATCCTATGGATAGCTATTCATGGGAGGTTGACCACTCAAGACAGATTGCTTAAATGGTACCCTGATAGACAAATGTCATGCTCTCTGTGTGACACTTGCCCTAACTACCTAAAGCATCTCTTCTTTGAATGTCCTTATTCAGTGAGGATATGGAATGATTTCAAACAAAGAACTGAACAAGACTCAATGCCTGATTGATGGGATGATATTGTGAATTTTATGATCAGTCAAAAATTCAATAATTCAATAAAAAGTATCCTGAAGAGAATTGGTTTTACAGCACGTGTCTACTTCATCTGGAATGAAAGAAATAGAAGAATGTTCTCAAGTGAAAAGAGAGAGGTGGGAGATCTGATCAATGCTATTGTAAACCACTTAAGACTGAAACTGTCAAGTTTACATGTAAAAAAGACTGCACAGGTAGATGATATCTACAAGAAATTGAAAGTGGTGATGAATTTAAAGGAAGGGGATGAGATTTTGTTACAAGACATTCCTAGTGCTGCAGCTAACAACAACTCTGTGGTCTAAAAAGTGGTCTACTGGTATAGTCCAGAGGAATAAAGGGGTTTTTGGGATAAGCAGTTTGTTGCAGATGGCTAATAATTTGGGACAGATCTATCTTTTGGACAACCTTAATATTGTTCCTGTGTATCTAGTTGGGATAGCAGGACAATGTGAGTGGTGTATCCAAACTGCATAGTGCTGTCACCATAAGGTAGTTTCCTGCAAGTTTTGAATGTTCAGTGGAGTCCTCAAACTGAACCTAGCTGATGTCCTATACCAACATGATTGGGTGCAAACCATCATTGTTGACATCAGTATACAAAATAAAAATGAATATGATTTTGTATGAGCAGAGGTGTGATTCAAATACTCTGCAAATTATGGTTTTTAACTAAAATAGGCTCAGATCTCTCTCTATAGATCTTTGAGCTTATGTTTAAATCTCACTACACATTGATGGCCTTGTATCTTGGGTCTCTCTAAGGTGTCTCTCTAACAAGCTTCAAGACTGTTTCCCAATAGGCCTTTGTTAAGTAATTGTGGACTGTTTTTGACAGCTTTTTAGATAGCAGTTTATTGAGGTCCATAAAGTAGGTTCTCAATGTGTGAAGGGTAAGTGAGATTTGAGGGCAGTGTATGAAGATAGGAATAATGAGGAGTGAAAGATGAACCTACTTGGTCCTATCTATACACTGCTAAGGGGTTAGGATGATGCTCCCTCAAGGTGAGTGTTTCCATGGTCCTGAAGCCTTTTGTAAAGAGGAAAATGTAGGGACAGTGGAAGAGCCCTTGACTGGAATGATGCGTAGCGATAGCCTGCATTATGATGCCTGGTCACTTGTCCCTCTTGATACATTGTGGATGCGGGTTGAATGGTCAAGTTTGGGAGGTGATCATGGATTGTAGTAATGAGGTTATGGTCTTTGGTACATAAAAAGGGTGATTCTCATGAGTTTTACTATTGTTGTATAGGAAATGCAGCTAAACATGAGATTTCTTCTGAATTGAGAGTGATAAAATGTATCTGATAAGGGATAGGTCTCTTGTCTGAGATATTAGTATGTTGTGTCTAATATCAGACAATGTATGTTTTCAAGTTTGTTTTCTCTGGGTGGGATCTGTCCACACCAATGTATGTTTCAAAGTGTAATTTGGTTTGGTACTAATAATATATGTTCACCCTTTTCACAAAAAATATATATATATATATATATTTTTTAACCATATAGTCCAAGATTTTAGTAGCTAAAATTCCAAATCACATCCTTTGTATGTGCATTTCGTCCAACACGTTAAAGTTCAACAAATACTAATTTAAGAGTCCAAAAAATCTGCTATAGTTTTGAGAGTCCAAGACCACATTTGCTCGGCCCATCAAATCAAACCCGGTTATAATCACAACTCAACCTAATAGCCTAACACAAAGGTGAAATCCGGTAGACCCATAACCCTAATACCCGATTATTAACATCCACAAACCCTTAAACTTAGCACATTTGTAACCCTAATTATACACACCACCAGCCCCTATCTTCTTTTCTCTCATTTCAGACACAACATCTACCACCACCCCACACAAACACAACTCTTCATATCTCTTCAATCAATAATCACAAACACAAATTCATTCCTTTCATCCACATCAAACCGAACACAAACACAACCTTATGGTTGTTGTTAATCGACAGTAGGTGTAGAACCGCCAAGGTCACGGCTTTGACCACCCTTCAACGAATAGAATCAAAAAAGACAAACACTTTTACTCATTTAGTTACGGCTTTGAGATATGAAATATGGTCTCGGATATGTTTGATGTTGTTTATTTTTTTATGTCTAACCCGAAAGAAAGGAAGGATGATAGTTATTGTCTTTTTCCTTTTGATTTTTCGGATATAAAAGAGAAGATCATCTTCTATAAGATCTGTGATGTGTGTATGTTTTCGAGAATTAAAGATCCAAGATATTGTTATCTTATAAAAGATACAACTGAAAACACAACTGAGATATTTGATTGTTTGAGTTTGAGTTGTAAGATCTATGATGGGTTATACTTTCATGTGTTTTAGGTCTGTAAAGGTCTTGGATCATCTTGAGAAACATGAAAGAAAACTGAGATCTTGTTTTTGTATAGTGTTCTTCGAGTCTTGTAGATGAATGGAGATGGGATTTATGTCGTTGTAGTTGTTGTATGTGGGTATTGATGGACGATGAGAATAGGTTAGATGCGGTTTTGTTGTTGTTCGATTTGGGTTATGATGTTCTTGTCTTAGTGTAGATCTGTTCTTTCTTCCTCTAATTTTCTTTTATTTGTTTTTCCTTTGGCTTTTCTTGACCAGTAAGGAGTAATAGATATGAGGTCATACTTTGTAGAAACTCGAAGCCTAGAGAAACTCGAAGCTTGGGGGTTTAACCCAAGAAACTCGAAGCTTCCTTCGAGTTTATCAAAACTCGAAGGTTGAGGGTTTAACAGAGATAATCGAAGCTTCTATCCAGAAACTCAAAGTAATTCAAATCGGCCCAGAAACTCGAAAAAATTCATCTCGTGTACAACTTTGAAAAACACCCCATTTTTTCAGCTTTTTGATCCATTTTCTTTTATAAAACTGCTTTGGTATCACTTATTCTAGGGTTTATACATACAGGTTACCAAACTTTCAAGTTTTATTCACGTAAGTTATCAATCTTTTTTTTGTTCAACCAGGTTATCGAACTATCAAAATGTGACTGGTTACTGAACTTCCAAAGTGTGTTCAATCAGGTTATCGAATGACTAAAATGATCAAAATACCCTCATTCTTATTTTTGTTAACTACATAAATGGTCCCTGTGGTTCATCCGGCGTTACGGATTCAGTCCAGTTGTCGTTTTTTTCGAATTTTTTTTTAAAAAAATTTTGAAAAAAAAGATTAATTTTTAAAAAAAAAAATTTAATTTCGAAAATAAATTTATTTTTGAAAAAAAATTCTAAAAAAATTTAAAAATTTATTTTTAGTAAAAAAAAATTCGAAATTTTTTTTTAGAATTTTTTTTTCAAAAATTTTTTTATTAATTTTTTCGAAATAATGTTTTTTTTTTAATTTTTTTAGAATTTTTTTTTTTCGAAAATTTATTTTCGAATTTTTTTTTTAAAAAAAGTTAATTTCGAAAATAAATTTAATTTCGAAAAAAAATTCTAAAAAAATTTAAAAATTTATTTTTAGAAAAAAAATTTTTTTTTTCGAAATTTTTTTAAAAAAAATTTCGAAAAAAAGATTAATTTAAAAAAAAAAAAGTTAATTTCGAAAATAAATTTATTTTCGAAAAAAAAATAAAATTTTCTAAAAAAATTAGAAAAAAAACATTATTTCGAAAAAATTAATAAAAAAATTTTTTCGAAAAAATTAATAAAAAAATTTTTGAAAAAAAAATTCTAAAAAAAAATTTCGGAAAATTTTTTTTTTCTAAAAATAATTTTTTAATTTTTTTTAGAATTTTTTTTTCAAAAATAAATTTATTTTCGAAATTAACTTTTAAAAAAAAAAATCGAAAAAAAAGACGACAGCTGGACTGAATCTGTAACGCTGGATGAACCACAGGGACCATTTATGTAGTTAACAAAAATAAGAATGAGGGTATTTTGGTCATTTTAGTCGTTCGGTAACCTGGTTGAACAAACTTTGAAAGTTCAGTAACCTTAATGTCATATTTTGATAGTTCGGTAATCTGGTTGAACAAAAAAAATGATTGGTGAATAAAACTTGAAAGTTTGATAACCTCTGTATGTATAAACTCCTTATTCTATTATAAAGATATCTACTTTCGAAGTTATAATAGTGACATCAAGTAGCTTTTTTTATGACGGTTTGGATAAGAAAACGAGACCAAAAATAACATTTTGTGACCATAAACACCCTCAAAACGACACCAAATAGGCCCGATATCATCTTAAAAACTGTTGAAACAAAAAGAAATAGTAACAGCAGTTATGATCTAGTTCTGACAGCTTAAAAAATGATGACTTTGACCAGAAAACACCACAAATCAACTAATTTTAAGCACAAACCTCTTATACCAATTGTCAGGATCGATTATCTAGTTGATACTGTGGATTCAGGAGGTCGGGGAAGTTCATAAGAAGAGAAAGCCATTTTTGCCCAGAGAGTAGAGAGAGAAAGATAAAAAAGTGTGTTCTATTAATAACAATGAAAGAGTCAATTACACACTTGAGCTTCACCTTTCCATGGAAGTATGGAGGGGTACATATAAGCTCTCACATTCTACACTTTCCATGGAAGTATGGAGGGGTACATATACGCTCTCACATTCTACACTTTTCAATATTGACGCTTCTAGTCCATGTGTTTGAGCCTACAATATAACTAGTATAATCCCGTATATGACGTCACATTTTGCATTTCCAACGGAAGTAATTTCGTTCATAATTGAACAACATCCGGTTTTGATGAAAGCTTATAACACTGTCCTTGAAACCAGATGTTGCCATGAACTCTTTCTTTTGCCCTCGTGTAGATGAATTACCACCGTCGCCACAACACCGCCTCCACCTACTACCACCATTTTCACTATTCTCCACCTCTTCCAATACCCACTAATAACATCAAAATAAACCATCTTTTTTTCGAAACCGCTAATTAAGTTTTTAGTACCAACTACATTTTCAGTAATTCCGTAATTCCAATTTCAAATAATTTCAATATAATAATATCCTTGATTTTCATCCAACTAAGTTTTTAATAATTCCAAAATCCAATTGCAACAATGGTAATAGCATCTAAAACCCAATCTCAATCCAAAACCAAATAGCATTTTTTTATTAATTCCAAAAACCTAATCAATGAAGAAATGATCCGTAAAAGAATGGTTCGCAACAACGTTTTATTTTGGTTGGGGTTCTCAAACCGTAAAAGAATAGTTCACCCAGAATAAGTAGCATTAATAGTGGAGGTGTATTAAAAAACATTACATTTATATAAGAAAGCATAATACATTATAGAAAACAATAAATATAAATTACATTATCCTATATTGTGGATCCAAATGATTTTAGCACTCACATGATCGTTTATTTTGTCCACCAAGAAAAATAAATCCAAAGAAATTGCGTAATCTTTCTTAGCTTCTTTAAAAAAATTAAAGAAAAAACACGTTTAGCATGTGTGACGTCTTTGCATTTCGTATATGCTTCAATCATCTTTGTTTTAGCTTTGCTCGCATTTGCAAAAATCACAGTTGTTTTGATAATCGCTTGCAAACGACGCCTATCCTTATTAACTTGTTTCATTACTCGGGTTTATTTTTCTCGATGATATGATGAAGTGAACAATCCACAAGAATTATGGTGATGAATTGAGTTTGTGTGGTGTGGTATGAGATGTTAGATTGTTTTGTATTTATAGGAAATTAAAAGTTGTTACGAGAAAAAGGAAAAACGAACGGTTAAAAAAGGGTAACAAAACAGTAAAGAAACAACACTTTTTTTGTTGTTGTTGTTTTTTTTTTTTTTTTTTTTTTTTTTTTTTTTTTTTTTTTTTCTGAATTCGAGAATAAGAAATGTCAGGGACTACTTGTGTTGTAGGGTGTTTGGACATGAAATGCTGAAAAGACGAAAAAACCTTGGCAGCTAACGAGATTTTTTTATTAGTGTTAGGATTTTTGATCACCGGTGCACCAAAATCGTGATCTTTGGGAGTTTTGGTGTAATTTTTGAAAGCTAGGGACGTTATTTGCATTCCGCCCTAACCGTAAAGACTAATGATGTAATTTACCCTAGTCATTATTTTCTTGGAGCGAGGTTCACATAAACATGAACATTGAAGTTGACTAGTTGTGTTGAGGTAGTCCGTTACAAGTTTGTATTAAAGTTTATGTTCATAAGAGGAGGTAAGATAAACTAGTGTTCAAAAATTCGGGTTGCCCTGATTGGTTGAACCGGAAACCTATTTCGGAAAAAGAATTGGCTAAACTGCGAACCAGCAACTCGACCGGGTCAATTAAAAAACTGGTATATAAAACATTAGGATAAACTACACAAACAAAATTTTGCTATGCCATATACTACACTTAACGACATATTTTTTTTTTTAAGATAGACATGTTAAAGATTATGATCGTCTCATGTTTAAAATTTTTTGCGAAACCGTCCGTAGTGGATGGTCGACCATAAAGTCGGTCGAGCCAGCAGATGCGCCCGCCCTCTCCCCCTTACGCACGGTCCAACAAACCCGTCCCCCACCCAAAAAATAAAATAAAAATGAAGACTTGTTCGCTTGGGCAACCAAGTTGTTTGTGAGTGTTGTGTGTGGGTGTTTATTTATTAAGTTGTTTTTGTAGGGTATGTTTTTTATGGTGACCGCGATCGCCTTATTACACTATCTTGGTCATGCAGAAGGTCTTAGAGAAAGAAAGCTGCGTTGCCGATAAGGCGGCAGGAGTGACCGCGTTCACCTGCGGTCACCATACTACTAGCCTTAATATTGCCTTTTTCTCATTAAAAGTAAAACTTCCGATTCTCTTTATAAAAATAAAGTTTTTCTTTTGATTTATCTTGTCTATGATCAGTGAATTCCGAAATAATCTTAATTGATACGAATATTTTATTCTCTTTTTCAAGGTATAAGTATATTCTTTCACAAGGTCAAACATATAAGACTCAGTAGCAATACTGACCGTGATCACTATCGCCAACTTAAATTCTCTCTCTTCAACAAACATCATCATCGACATATACTACATTTACACACAAATATATCCTCACACAACACTCACACATACAAAATGAAGAAAAAAGAAGTTTGTGCTCCAAATCCATGTAAGAAACGTCGCGGGGGTGCGGTATAATAACAAGGACACGTCCTTGAATGCGGCACATAAGATGATAAGAGCATGATGCGTTGATGTAGTATCATTAGCTCCTGTCTAATCAGTTTACATTACATATACACTCAACTTAATGACACTAACATCTACTTGTTGGAAATCCGGTCACTAGACTCATTAATTGAAAGGAATAAATCATTTTTACAAATTTTTGTATGGGAGATGTTATACATACCCTCCTTATGAGTTATTTGTACAAACCGCGAAGCACATGGTACAACTGTCCAGAGCTTACAATCATAACCGCCCCTTTTTGTATACACAATCTAGAGAATGTATACTGTATAGCATGTATTCATGTTTTTTGGGACTTGCGGAGGATTCATAATCACTATTTTAATGCGTTTCCGTTGTTTTCGGTGTGAAAACACGTTACACATCAGTAGGTATTGCAAGCGCAATAAAAAAAGTTGACACCACTACAATTTACTACTTCAACAATTAATATCTCTATTTAATATTATCATGTTTTGCCAAACTATTTTGATGGTTCATACGGAAAAATATATAGCCTAAGGTTATCATATAGTAATAGTTATTATTTTTATTTAATTTAAAAGTGAAAAGAAAAGTTATTATTCTCTGAATACAAAAAAAAAAAAAAAAAAAAAAAGTGAGTAAAGTGTTGCTTTTGTTTCAGAGTGAATATGGTGGATCGGATCCTACGATCCATGTTCCACAAAACCAATATCATAATTGCACGCTTATTCTAGGGGAATTTTCAAGATGAAGCAAACCATCACTTACATCCACTTTTCAAAACGAAATTGCTCTTTTGTCCCCCTTAGATCCGGTTTGGTGGGAGCTTGGGCAAATATTGCCAAACTAAGCTCCCACCTTGAGTCTTTTGATATTTTCTTGCTAAACATGTTTACAGGTATTGTTGGAAACGGCGCTACCATCAGATTTTGGATTGATGTATGGCTCGACAACCAACCGCTCTATCTCTCCTATCCGGCGCTCTTCAAGTTAGAGAAACACAAGGGTTGCACCATCAAGGATCGTTGCACAGGTCGTGGCCAATTTACACAATGGGAATGGAACTGGACAAAACCTCCATCATCACCTGAAGAATTACACCAATTCCAAGATTTGCTTACAAAGATTCTCAACACAACTCTCTCTGATTCTAAGGATTGCTGGTGTTGGAATCCCTGCCCTTCACGAGTTTTTTCATCCAAATCCATGAAACATTGCTTAATTAAATCCTCCTTTGGTCCACACCACTGGTCTTTCCCCTGGAACAACCTAGCCCCACTGAAGACGAACATATTAGCATGGAAACTTAAGCAGAATCGTCTACCCACCAAAGATTTACTTCTCCAAAGGAACATTAACTTGGCATCAAGAACTTGTCAATTATGTAACTGTCGAGATGAAACCTCCCTGCACTTATTCATGGAGTGCCCTTTTGCGGATGAAATCTGGGTGTTTATACTACAATGGTGTAAACTTCCCTATCTCAAACCATCCAGTATTAGAGAACTCCTTGAGCTACATAAAGACCCTTTGATCCATCCAAACAAAGGCCGACTAGTCAATCTAGTAATCCTGAGTTATATATGGGTCATATGGAAAGCCCGGAATGCTTGCATTTTCAAGAATAAGATCCCATCAACGTCCTACACAAAGAAAGACCTCAAATCAACTAGTTTCCTGTGGCTGTCAAGTAGAATGAAAACTCCTAGCATTGAATGGCTGCAATGGTGTAGTTTTAGCTTTTAGACTCGCTCCATGTTTTTGTATTTCAATTTATCTTCATTGTTCTATCTAGCATCTTGCTAGTTTTTTCTATCAATAATATATATTGACTACACCATTGCAACAAAAAAACCAAAATGAACCTTTAAAAAGTGTGTTACAAAATTCTACTATACGCGCAAATAATGTTTGTGCGCCACGAAAATTTGCACTCCCTTGTTAGATCATTACACGTACACTATCATTTAAATAAAAACACATCTAAAACTGACACATGTACACGGAGCGCAAATATTTTGCACGCCCAGACTTTTTGCGCGCCCCTTTTTATTAAAAGAAAGGCTAGGAATGTAACACATGTACACGGAGCGCAAATATTTTGCTCTCCTTAGTATTTTGCGCTCCACATTATACTAAAAGAAAGGATAGGAAAGTGACACGTAAACACGGAGCGCAAATATTTTGCTCTCCTTAATGCTTTGCGCTCCACGCCTAACACGTACACACCATTTTCACATGGGACCAATGGGAACTCCCACCTCACTTTATTCAATTTCTTTGTAACCTATCAAACTAGAGAGATACCAATTTTCTTTAGATTGGGACCATTTTCTTCATAACCTATCAAACCATAGCGAGCAAATTGGGTAACAAAACATTCACAAAACACAAACTCTGGAGCGCAAGTTTGGTTGGGTGTGCAACAATTAAAAACACAAAATCATATGTGAGGAGTGCAGAAATTTTTCTTGGAGATGAGATAACATTGTTTGTCAAATTTTTATTTTTTGTTGAGATGAGATCTAAAATAAACAAGTGGTGGGGAAGTAAATGGGATTGGTAGTGGTTGGTAAAAAAAATATAGAGAATATATCCTAACATTTACTGTGATATGATTTGCAAAAAAAAAAATTCGGAAATTTTTTGGCCTTTTTTTTTTTTTTTTTTTTAAATATAATAGAGGGGAGCGCAAATTTGGGGGAGATCAAACATCGCACGACTGATATTTTATTTTTTTTAATAACAATAAACTGTAAGCGCTAGCGCCCCTATAGAGGCAGGATATTCTGCTATCAATGAAACCGAAAGAAAGAAAAAAACCCCCACATGGAGCGCAATTAAAAGTTTTTGGACTCTTATTAGTAGATTTTTGTAATGTGTAAAAAAAGTGTGGGTTTTGGTTAATTGGGTTTATAAGTGTCCATTTTGGTACTCCCTCCGTCTCAATTTATTTGTCAGGAGAGAGAAAACACAAAATTTAATAAAAGTTGGGCCATTTTAATTTTCAACCATTAAAATGGAATATTCCTTCACTAGATTCTCTAGTTTTTACTAAATAAGAAAAGTGGACAATTAATTTGAGACATCTATAAAAAGAAATATGGACAATTAAATTGAGACGGAGGGAGTAATTGTTTTCTTATTCTAGCTTGTGTTTTGTCAAAAACTCGGGTTTTATTTATTTATTTATTTATTATCATTAGAGTAACATTTCTTTAATGTCAATTTATGCATTTATCTCAAGACATGGGTTAATAGACAAGTATGTTACAAAAGTTTGTCAAAATATTCACCTAAGTTACTAAAGTTTAAAATGTTACAAATAGATGCATAAGTTACTGATACTTTTAAATGGTGACATGGCTTATTTTTTAAGTACAAAACGGTCCTTGTCGTTAGCCGGATTTCATGGATTTAGTCCCTAGACCACTATTTTTGTTAGTTTGACCGTTTTCATATGTTTTTACCCGTTTTTATCCATTTTTATACTTTTTCATAAGTTTTATCCGTTTTCGTACATTT